>JAFIDM010002131.1:28485314-28515068 GCA_023159025.1 Thereuonema tuberculata
TGCGAAATATCACGAATATAGAAGATTTTTTAAAGATAATGTGTTGTGAAGAATTTTATATAACATTACTTATTGCTACCACTGATTAATGACTTTTATTTCGAGTAGTATAGTTTTATTTAAGAATCAGCAGTAAAAATTCAGTTAAATGAAATCAGAGATTTAAAAAAAAAATGTTTCTTTTAAATGCGGAAGATTTAACCGCATTGAGAAAGACTTTTCTCCGGGAAACCATAACCTTCGTATTCTTAGTCCTGATAGCGCTCCGTTAGGGCCATATGTTCTTCCGTGTTGTCACCTGAGGCTAGAGTCTGAGAGGGGCTGCTTTTGTATCCTCTTCTCGTTGGCAATACGTTCGGCTCCTACAAAGATACTGTTCTGAACGTTCCCACAGTATTTTGTTCGCACAGTTTCTCCTAGTTTCCTTTTACGGATTTCGGTAGCTGGACGAATATCCGAAAAGCTCTTGTGTGCGATTCTTATAGATACTTCGGTCGCCTTTCCGAAATTCTCTGCTGACTGGTTGCCTCCACTGAATCCTTTGGCAATGTTGCTATATTTATTCTAATACTTAACTGATTTGTCTCCGTCTTTTTAGCTTTGAACCTGGTCCACCACAGCATCCTCGACTGACTGACTTGCTTTCGTCTTGATCTCGAGTAATTGGCTGGATTTACCCACTTCTCCTTCTATCGAAGTTTCTGGCTGACTTAACAGGCATTGCTTCTTCTGTTGGCTGTCAAATTGATTGCCTCTGTTCTTCTTCTGTTGCTGTTACTTTCGCTTCTCTCGCTTAATCTCGCGTAACTTGTTTCGCAATCTCCTTTACTCTGCGCTAGATCGGTCTACTTCCAGAAGGGAGGTATAGAGTTCGTCTGAACTTTTCCATAGGTAATAATATCTTATCAGTTCTTTTTCTCGAGCCTCCGAATTGTATACCAACATCTCACTCTTTTCTTTCAGGAATGATTTGCGCTTGAGATCATCATATTTTATCAAACTCTTTTAAAGTCTCTTTCTGAAATGATACCCTACACAGAAAAACACAATGATAAGTTATTTGATCCTCCCGAAACATTTACTGAACTTGATAACATTAGATAACAATTTTTCTTCCATAACATAAATTGTACTTTTTCATTGTTTAAAATTATTGATGTATACAGTATAACAAAGAAGAGTTTTACGTTTGTATTGATTTCCGAATGCTCCACTGTTCAAAAATTTCGAAAAACAAACAGCTAAAACGAGTAAATTCCCTGAAAACTAATTACCTCTTCATAATTGAAATTATCAAAGTAATAAAACAGAAATTATTGATAAACTAACAACATCATCTGAGAACAATACATAGACAAAAATATCTTCTTGAGAAAACTCACAGAAACTGTATAATGTAACTGAGAAATTTGAATAGGTGTAGTTTTTTTTTTTTTTTAAATTAACTTTAAAGAAATATTTATGTTTACAATGGTTACATAAAATATCACTTTGTTTTCTTCTGATGAATAACATTAAATTTGATCTGTCTGACGGTGAAGAATGGTCAGTCACACACAACTTGTTAATTGCTTACGGCTTCTATTCCATTGTAGAGATTGAGATTTACTTTAGTGCACTATTTTATTTAAGAAGTATAAATATATTTAAGAAGCTGGATAACACATTCAGCAAAGTAAATTTTCCAATTTTTATTCAAAATTTAATTCATTTACTTTCTATAGTTCAAAAAGTTACAGCTGGATGTGAGGGGAAGGGAAAAAATAATGAAAGGGTTACAGTATAATAGGTTACATCAAAAACAAAATCTCTTTTTTATGTACAATATTTAAAACCACATTAAGTAAATGTAAGGTACCTACTTTTATATATATAATACTATATAGATATAATGATACAATTCTTCTTTGAAAAATGACAAAAAAAAACACTACAAATTTTGTAACATAACAGTGTTACTCAGAAAACTTTAATTTTAATGTAAAATAATGTGCGGAAAATCAGTTAAATTGTTAAAATGCTGGAGTAAAGACTAAAGAGCATTAAAATGTTAAATGTTAAAATAATAAAGCGTAAACATGTCAACAAAGTGTCAACAAATTAACAAGTAGAAATAAAACTACAAGTTTTCAAAAAAAAATGTTATATAATACCTGGTGTAATGTTGTACTAATAGCTGTTAAATTTTAAATTGAGGTATTTTCAGTGCTTTACAATGTCTTATTGGCGTGAATAAAAATAGTCTATGGAAAATATAAAACTAACAGTAATTACAGGAAGAATAATCGAGCTTTTATCATATTAGCGATATTATAAAATAAAACATAAATTAAAATCTATATATCATAAACCGAGATGATTAAAGAGTTTCTTATTAAAAACTGGTGATTTTGTTAATCTAAAATATAAAAAAGTAACGACTGGATGTCTTTTCGAAATGTTTAGCATATTTCCCAACATGCTACAAACTTGAAATTTGGCATATGGGAAGGTTCCGTAGTATATAAAAAGTATAAAAATTAACGTTTGTCTTTTTTGGAAAGAGGGAGGGGATGGTGTTAAACGACCATCATTTAGGACCCTTGAAACGAGCGAATTTAGGTTCTTTGGAATTGGCTTCTTGGAATTTCAATAGCTTATACGAATTTAACATTAATTTGTAACTATCATTTACAATATAACATTAATTGGTAATGATCACGTGATGATTTACCAACTGGGGAAGGTTTGAAGTGAGTGGGATGTGGACAAAGCCACAATGGACTGTGAAGTCGTATATTCTCCGAATCTCGATATTAATTTGCTAGATAAATAAAGCGGTTTTTTTACCTTACGGATATAAGGTATCCGCAGCTAAGAAGGGTAGACGCCTACTATTCAATATGTTTTCCTCTTTAATTAAATTTCATTTTACTGTTTTTTAATTATAAAAGTTCCATAAAAACGAATACAGTCTTTTTCTAATATAAATGAATCTATTTTTTAATATAAATGGTCAGTCTTATCGTATCTAGAAAACAATTTATAAATAATCTAGACGAGTACCGTCGCTTTGCTCCGGAACCCTAGCATGTAGAGCTTTAAAAAAAAAATATTTATTTAGCAAATAATGATTGAGATCGGAAAATATACGACTTCCCAGCCCATTGTGTCCTTCTCCACTTAACTCAGATGTCTTGCGGGTTGGCACAACACACCTGGGGTTGTCACCACGCACTTCATGGTCAGTTTGCCAAATTATTCCCTACCGTGGGAAATAATTTGCCAAAATATTCCCACGGGGAATAATTCCCCGTGGGAATTTTGAAAAATCCGGCCTTATCCTTGTCAACATCATAAAGGGAGCCTCTGTGCAAAATTTCAGCTTTCTGGGTCCAAGGGTTTGGGGTGGGCGTTGATGAGTCAGTCAGTCAGTGAGTCAGGAATTTTCTTTTTATATAGGCAGATTTTTATGAATTTTGTTTTGTTAAACTCATTGATTAGTTCTTCATAGATTGCATTTGAATCTGTTATTTTCTCCTTTTAAACTCTTATTATCCGAGATTCGTTCTTTACATATTATTCCTGGTGTTTCGATATCATGCTTATTTATGAAAATATGATCTACATTTGTTTTCGTATATCCATGAATTGTACAGTTGTTTCTTGTTGTTCCGTAAAGACAATTTTTGAAACCATTACTGCACATAAGTTTTAGATATTTCCGTAGGCTACTGCATTGTTTTTATTCATTTTGAAAAGATCTACATTTACAATTAGTATAGTTGGACAGTTGTTTAATATATTTTCATTTTTTATGAATAGATTCTCTAATTCTTCAGTAAATTTACCTTTCTTTGTGTTTTGTTGGTTTATAGAGGGCTAAAATGTTAATGTTTTATGTTTGATAACGAAACGTATTGGGTTTTATTACAAAATTTCATGATAAATAACGTGTTTTGTGAAAATTCTTGAATCATTTTCCAAAAGATTTCCTTGCTCCGACGTTTTAGTAATTTATAATTTAACATTTTGCTTACAGAATGACAGACAAAATAACGTTTTATAATATACGTTTTTATAATATATAATAATATCAGCCGGGTACCGTCGCTTCGCTCGGAAGCCTTTGCATATATAGCTTTCAAAAAACAAACTTTATTTATTTAGTAAATTAATGTTGCGATCGTCGGAGAATATATAACTTCCTAGCCCGTTGTGGCTTCTCCGAATAACTCCGATGTATTGGGGGGTCGGCGTCACACACCGAAAATTCACATTTTTGCATGTATCTTGCAAACGCTGAAGCGTTTGTGAATAAGTAATATATCGTTCGATAGAACTTTCAAATGCCAACATTTTCTCAATATAATGTTCTCTTCCATCTTTTATACTTTTCGTTTAAATTGAGAAAAAGTCAAAATTTGACCCTTTAAAAGGCGCCATCTTGGAAACCAAAAACTTTTTTCGAAAGATTTTTGTAGCATTTTGTTTGTCTTAAAAAGATCTACATTTTATCCATTTACATGACCACTTTATCTCTTATAGTTTGATCACAAAATTGGAAAAACGTAAAGTCTTATGACAGACAGAATAACACTTTTATAATATAAGATAATGTTTTGTTTATTTTATGCTAATAGTTAATCTTTTAATTTTTAGCTAAACTTTTAACATATTAGGGATATTTTAAAATAAAACATAAATTAAAATCTATACATGAAAAACCGAGATGATTAAACTACTTTCTTGTTGGAAACTAGTAATTTTGTTAATTTACATGTATAAAAAGATAAGTCCTGACTCACTCACTGACTGACTGACTCATCAACACCCAGCCCAAATCCTTGGACGAAAGAGCTGAAATGTTCACAGAGGTTCCCTTTATGATGTAGACAAGGAATAAGGCCGGGTTTTTCGAAATTCCCACGTGTTAGGGCTAAAGAGGATTTATACGTTCGCTTTAAAGTTGCCTCATGGATATATAGATGTGTGGCGCCAACCCGCAATAGATCTGAGTTATCCGGAGAAAGCCACAATTTGCTAAATAAAGAAAGGTTTTTTTTTTTTTTTTATGCTATGTACGCAAGGGTTCCGGAAAGAAGCGACGATACCCCGACAGTCTATAATAAAAAAATGAAACAACTGGGAGTCTGTTCGATATGTTTCGCATACTTCCAACAAGCTACGAACTTATCTACGAACTTGAAATTTGGCATGTGGGAAGGTTCCATAGTACAGACAATGTAAAAAGTATAAAAATAAACGTTTGTATTTTTGGGAAGGGGAGGGGGTGGTTAATCACCATGAAGTATGTGGCGGCCCCTGGAGTGTCGGTAAACCCGCAATACACTTAAGCGGTCTGCCATGCTTTCTTTGACGTGGCGGAAAATGTTAGGTGACATTCCCTGAAGGAGTTTCACTAGTTTATACGAATTTAATATTAATAAGTAACTGTAATTTAGAATATAACATCAATTGGTAATGATCACGAGAAGATTTACCAACTGAGGAAGGTTTCAAGTGATAGGGGTGTGGAGAAAGCCGTAGTGGACTGGGAAGTCGTTTATTATTCGAACCTCGATGTTAATTTGCTAGATAAATAAAGCGGTTTTTTACGTTACATATACAATTCTTCCGGAGCTACGAGTGGGTAGCCGAATAGTATTCAATATTTTTTCCTTTCTTATTAAATTTTACTTTCCTGTTTTTTTTTTTTGTTTAAATGTAAAGTATTTGTAATACTTGTTCAATCTCTGTATTGTAATAATAAGGCGAACTATGTTCTTGGTATTTGAAATACTTTAAATGTAGAAATACTGTTTGCTTAATAAATAATCGTTATATGAAATTTAAATCAATCTTTTCACTAATACTGCAGTAAGGGAAATCATAAGCTTAATGATTAAGGATTATTAATCTTCCTTCTTACAATCTTGATAGAATCTTTCTTATTAATCTCTGGTAGTCGATAATAATTATTTCTGAGGACTTCAAATTCTTTGACGTAATAAACAATAAAAAAAAGAATTATAACATTCATATAAATAAAGAAGAAAGCAGAATGTACAACTAATTTTCATTTCAGCTGTTAACATCTATTTTATATCTATTTCGAAAAAAAATCCTTATATTGCTAGACATCATCTAGTTTTCTTTCCCCCTCAATTAGTAATCTACTGTATACTAACTAAGTTGTAGTAACTAAAATACAAGTATAATTCGATGGCTTCTCTGATTAATCAAATTCGTGTCACTTAAAAGATAAATCAGTAACAGGAAATCTTTGAGATAAATCTTTTGTATTAATGTAACATTAGAAACATTTCTTAACTAGTAAAATTTAAAAAAAAAATTGAAATACTAATAAAGAAAATGTATTTGTTTCTGATTATAAAAATCAAGTATACTGTTGGGCCATTAAAAGTGCAACACTGCGAAAGACAAGAGCTAACAAAGCAATACTTTATTTACAGATAACTTTTGATACAAGATTGAAATGATTACAATTACACCTCGGTTCGACGTGCGGAACTTAAAAAAAATCAGTTTCTTATGTAGCCACCATGGGCGGCAATAACTTCTGCCACACAGCCCAGTGATACGGTGGCAATATTCATCTGCTGTAGCCGCTGGTGATCTGTTGTATGCCAGTAGTTGTTCGATCATGATCCAGAGGTGTTGAATAGTACTATCCAAGACGTAACTTATGTTTTAGATATGTTACGTATAAATTATGTTACGTATTATTACCGGGAAATGACAACTTGGAAATTAAGCAAATGCAGTAGATAATGAGCGAAATAAAAAGTAATTTATCTCATAATCGTCTTTATCTGGATAATCTATCTCGACATTACCCAGTGAGGCTTGGATAAATTTGAATAACAGTTCTATTTCTAAAATTAAGATAGTACAATTATTTCTTTAAGTAAACAGAAAAATTAATATTGCTTACAAAATCATTATACATACGTAATATTGAATGAAATATTGTAATTTTCAGTAGAAGTTGTTTAACGTGTGCTGCGAATGTAATTATGCAATGATAAGGCCGGCACACCTGGTTTACTTGAAAAATTTAATAATTTAAAATTAAAGATATTTACAATAAATATAATAAGACCCGGTTTCGTTCAACTTAGCGAGAACTTGAGAATGTAATAGTTAGATTTTGACCTGGAATAGTTAGGTCAAGTAATAGTTAGATTTTAACCCTTTAGAAATTATCTAATTTTATTCTTTGTAACACTAGCATTACAACTTCCATGGATTGCATTCATGTACTTCGCTATAAGTACTATAAGTACTTCACTTCTTCATAGTAGTAAATTAAAAATTATGGTCTCTATTTATAACACAATAGTTCTAAATTAATTTCATTTCAGAGAAACAGAAAATTTGGAAAAAGGAAAAAAAATGTTTAGGTGTAAATTACTTAAATAAAACAATTTAAAAAAAAATCGAGGAATTATTAATAGTAATATTTTTTATTCAAAACGTTTTTATTTTTTGGTAATAATCGATCACTTGGACCGTAATAACAAAAAAAAAAACAGAAAGGTTAAAAGGGTGACTGTAGTCTCACTTGATAGTGGTGTCATCTTTCTACAAGTGAAAGATATTACAATCCCCGCGGTGAATAAAGATCCTCCCAGAATGCAATGCAGCTTATAGAGTGAGCTGTCCTGGTTTTTCTTCCATTGAAATGGAAGATAAAATGGCGGTCGCGCGTCCACAATCAACAGTTCGACAGGGAAGACTTATCAACAGTCAAGCTAGGGAAATTATTCTCAACGTTGCTCGTCGATTTCTAGAAGATGTATCGCCCAACAACGATTTGAAAAGTAAAAAGGATGCGTTGAAGGTCACTGCAGAATATACTTGAGTGAGTTTGTCTACGGTGAAGAGAATTGTACAGTCGCCAATGCTGCTCACGCCAGGGAAAAAAGGGCCTCGTTTGCCTCCAAAGAGTTCGCCTGACGATTTTGATTGTTACGTCATTCGTCAAATTGTTGCTGATATGCATATCAAGAAGGAATTGCCGACATTGAGGACGATTATCGCCGAAGCTAAAACGCATTCTATTTACAAGTCAGTCAACAAGTATGCGTGTGATTCTGAGAAAATTAGGTTTTCGTTTCAAAAAAGTCAATCACCGATCTGTTTTGCTTGAACTAAGTGACATTGTAGCTGTCCGCTTCTTTTACTTGCGTTCAATAAGGCGTATGCGAAACGAAAAACGTCACATCGTTTTCCTGGACGAGACTTGGGTGAACGAATGTCATTCTGTGAAAAATATGTGAAAATCCCATTATCAAAAGCCCTTTTAAGGGCTACCAAATACTGTGAAAGAGTACATTCAATTTTCTTGAAATTCAACTGTTTATTTGTTAATTTTGAAAATTTCCCCTGATTTCAATGAATTATTTACAAATAAAATAAAGTATTTCCCCCACCCCCAAACAAACAATTAAACAGTAAAACACAAGCATGTAACCACAGTAACACAACTGAGTTTCCGTACAAAAAAAATCGTTTTTTTTGTTTTAACAAAGTTAATAAAAATTAGACTAATAACAATAGCAAACGTAGTGGTTAAAACAGCAAATTTCAATACCCCCTGAAATATTTTCTATTATTGTAAAAACAAACATTTCAGTGAATCTCCATGATCAAATAAATTTCTCATTTCAGTGTATTGATTTTAAAGTATGCTATTTGGGTTTGTTTTTTTTTTAAGAAAATGAATTTTTTTTGATGAGAACTTGACTCATAAATCATTTTCATTACAGAAATATTCAGAAATTCAATTAACGTGCGTTATTTTGTTCAATTAACTTGCACCAAAAAGAAATATGTATTAAATTAATAAATGTGAAATTTTTACGTGCGCATGATGAGTAAAAGCAATGAAATAGATACGCCGTCGCACTATAATATTTAAAAAATTTTAAAAGTTAAAAACAGATTAAAAATATAGTAGGACTAGTTTCGATTCTCGAGAATCATCTTCAAGCAAAGTGAAATAATTAAGGGGAACTTGGGATATAAAGTGTAATGGAATGGTATGCCGGGTAATTTATGCAGAATTAGCAAGCTGGGTATTCTAAGCGAAACTAATGAGATTAGAGGGGTGTTGGGGAATGAAAAAAAATATAAAATAAAACAGTGAAAAAAAAAAAAATATAAAAAAAATAAAAAATTTTTTAATAAAAAAAAAAAAGGGAAAAAAAAAAAAAAAAAAAAAAATTTGAAAAAAATGAAAATCTTTTTATTTATTTTTTTCTTTGCCGATTTGATATTTATCTATATTGAGTACAGATAAAGTTTCATTGTAATAATCTGGATCTGTTAGTATGCAAATGGATTCCTTGCACTTGCGAAGGAAATCATTTGTTTCTCGACAAATAATTGTAGGATTGCTAGTATCCACGCAATGACTATGATCCCGTGAATGTGTTGCTGTGGCGTAGTTGAAGTTTCGCGTAGAAATCGCGTAACTATGTTGGTACATGCGTTTTTTTAACGTCTGACATGTTTCACCTGCGTACTTACAGGAATTACCCTTGCATGGGATTGAATATACAACCCCTTTCATGTTATGAAGGTCCTCAATGGAATGCTCTTTTTTCTCCCTTTCTTTCAAAATTTTTTGGAGCTTATTACTTGCCGGTGAAGTCATAGCAAGATGGAATGGCCTTAATATCTTGTTAAGCGCTTTAAAAATTGGGGGATAGTATGGGACTGAAAAGTATTTAACCGTTTTACTATTATTGTGTATGTGATCATTATTGTAATGAGATTTTATGGCCTTAGCTATGTGTTTGTTTAAGAAAGGAGGGGGGTAATCATTGTCAAGGAATATGTTGCGGATTCTAAGGATTTCCATATTGAAATTATCAATATCGCTTGATATTTCAAAAGCTCTTTTAACTGCCATTATGACATTGTTTACTTTAAATGAACGGGGAGAATATGAATTATAGTTTAGAGTGATCCCCTGATTGGTTGGTTTTCTGTATACGGATGTGCTGAAATGAGAGTCTTTACGTTGGATGAGAATATCCAAGAAAGGAATGGATCTATTGTGTATGTTTTCATTTTCTAACTTAAATTTGATGTCAGAGTGGATACTGGAAATAGTTTCTAAAATAGTTTTATGCAAGGTTAGATCACAATAGAAGATGACAAACGGCCATTTTTTGATCATAAATGTGGAAAGCCATGTCCTCAATGTATATCATGGATATGTTTGCTAACATGGCCGATGCAGATAGGCCCATAAAAAGGCCGTTTGTCTGGCTATAAATGCTTTCTTCGAAAATGAAGAATTGCATTTTAAACAAAGCATCAATCAATGGGAGGATATCCATGAGAGTCTGCGAATCAACGTGGTTTAAGAAAGATTTATTCTGTAAGTGAGCCATTGCTTTGGTGATAAGATTAATAGATATGGATGTGAAGAGAGAATCTACGTCTAAAGATACGAACTCAAATGAGCTAACATATTGAATTGCTTTGATTTTTTGAATAACCATTGAACTATTATCCACAGAAAAATTGGATTTAATATTAAAAGTTTTGAGTTTGTTGTAAATTATGGCTGAAAGGATTTTAATGGCTGTGTTTTCACAATTTACAATGGGTCTGGTTTGGAAGATTCCATTTGAGGTTGGAGGTTTATGAATTTTTGGTAGAAATCTTATTTTGGGAATGGAAAGAGATCTGTCTTTTAGTTTGACAGCAACGGGGGATGAAATGATATTTTGAGATGTAAGTGACCTAACAATTTTCCTATTAAAATTTAAAACGGACTTAGGATTGTGAGAATAAAAATCTACACCTTGTGTGGATTGCAAAAATGCGGAAGCCATGTCTAAATATTGCGTATTGTCCATAATCACCGTAGCGCCTCCCTTATCGGCTGTAATGTACCTAGTGCCTTTTAAATTTTTCTTTAGCGAATTCAATTCTATCATTTCTAAAGGATTTAAATTGTTTGTATTTGGTGACTTTAGAGCTTTGCGTATTAAATTTCCAATAGTAGGTCTCAAGGTTGCTGGAATATCTCTGTCAGGGATGGTTGTAAGCGCTGCCTCTATAGGTGGTATCAAGTTAATTAGTTCAGGCTTGGAAGCAACATTAAATTTGAGTCCTTTATTTAATAATTGCTGTTGAAAAAAGGAAATCGGCTTGGTACTAATGTTTACCACTCTATTGCTCAGTAGAGGGGTCGGTGGCCATCTTTTTAGGCTTAAGGCAGTTAATTTCTTTACGTGCGTCGCAGAAATAACTTGGTATTCTAGTTGATATTTAGCTGCTGCTCGCTTCAGGATGTCAATGTAATCTGGAGTTCGCATGCGTTGTTTTAAGATATTGGAAAGAAATTTCATACCTTGAATCAGCCATTTTTTCTTTCTGTGGAATGTTGTGATCCTTTTCCGAAAAATGCACTTACGTAGTGCATTTATTGGTTAATTACTTGTATGTGTGTGGGGGGGGGGGAATATTTTCTTTTATTAAAGCTATATTAACATTCTAATTTTAGTAGTATATTCTGCAGTGACCTTCAACGCATCCTTTTTACTTTTCACATCGTTGTTGGGTGACCGCCATTTTATCTTCCATTTCAATGGAAGAAAAACCAGGACAGCTCAATCTATAAGCTGCGTTGCATTCTGGGAGGATCTTTATTCACCGCGGGGACTTTAGTTTTCACAATCGCCGAAACGTGGCAACACAAATCTTATATAAAAATCAATTATGGAGGATAAAATGGCAATATATGTCGATAAATAAAATAAAATAATAATTTTGTTTTCTATTTAACCAGCTAAAAAATAAATTTCAAATATGAAAATGTTTAGTTGAAATTAACAAGCAAATGTAAATTTCTTTGTCAAGTAAATTGTTCCGAAAAAAAACTGAATTTACTAGAAAACTTAACGAATGTAAAATAAATCATAATAACTTAAGCTATTTAGCCACAAAATAATTGAGTAAAGAAAAAGGAAAATCCCAGAAGAACAGAAGAAAAGTATTAAAAAGAAGCTCGTTGTAGAGGAAATTTCAGTTTCTAATTATTCGTTACATAAATTAAATTACAATATATATATATATATATATATATATATATAAAGGAGAACAATGCATCATATATCTATGCATTAAATTATCTATCTCACGATCGGTAATGTCAAATAGTCGTTCTGCTATCTAGGCTTCAGGTCAGTTCTCGAGAGGGATGTCCGAATATTTTTGATCACGTAGTGTATATTCAATTTTCTTTTTCTTTTTATATTGTAATGGAAACAGCTGACCTAATTTTAAAACGATTTATATTTTTATTTAATGAAAGAGAATAACTTTATAAATCATTATTTTGTTAATCATCGTCCATATATCATAGTAGACATAAAATCAATAGTATTAATAACGTTTTGATCTGTGTTATAAAAGCATAATCTTCAATTCCTGTATTAATTTTTTTTCCGATTTCATTACGATGAGGCAATTCTTGCGGTAGAGAATAGAATTATTTATGTTATGAATTATAGTTTGCTACAAAAATGTTCTCAATCAATTTTCATTTCTCTAACTCAGTTTTGGGCAATAAATAAAAGATTATCAGCAGTTGGAATTAAAAGAAAATTTAATTCTTATCGTCTACTAAACACATCTATGAAATTTCTAATTCCAATGAACCACGAGAAATTGCCACGTTTCAAGTCAATAACTAAATAAATGATGAATCAAATGTAGGACAAATCTCTCTTACATAATTACAAAATCAATGAAGTTATTTGAAAATCTTTTTTTTTTGTACGTTTTATTTCAACTACATATATTAACGCCATTTACAGAAAGAGTTGACATGAAAGCTGCAAAAATTTATTCGCAGTTGAACTGAAGTCTGCAGATATCTTCATTCTCACCGTTTTGAAAATTCAAAAGTATTAGATATTAGATTGAAATAATACAATATTTTATCGATATGATTAGAGTCTTATCAAATCGTCCAAATGAGGTTTCGACACAGGGAAAATCTACAGATACATACAAAGGATTTCGTAAGTTAGCTATTGTGTTGAAATTCCTGGGCTTTTTCCCTGTCAATGGATTGCTTCGAAATAAAGCTGTTTTATCTTTTCACTGGTTTACTGTGAGTTTCTTGTGTTCCTGTATTCTCTGCAGTAGTTATTTCGCTGGTATGCTTTACTATTTAGTTGAAAGAGAAAATATAAAAGAAGATAGTTTAACTAATAGAGTAATATACTATCACCATGATATTGTGTTTGTAGATTTCAGTATTTCAGCTATTATAATAATGATTTTCAGTTGTAGATGTCCTTCTCATCTTCATAAATGGAGTATCCATGAACCACTGCTGAAAGGGACATTTGGATCTTTGAACAAACGAACACATTTCCCATTGAGTACATTTTTAATTGCTGCTATCATTCTGTCGAATATTGCTGTGATACTATTCTTTTCAATCGGTCTGAAATGGGAAGCATACACCGTATTTTCTATATCAACATATCCAATCGTCTTAGCTATTGATACAGTAGTAGCCTGTTTTGTTTATTTCTGCCAAATTCATTGTGAATACGTCAAGCGCATGTGTAAAATATTCCAAACTGTTGTTTTTAAAAGTCACCAATGGGAAAAGAGAATGGAAGAGTTACGTGACTGTTATTATTCACTATTAACTTTAATCAACGATGAAATTAAAATATTTTCTCCTTTTCTATGCATCACATTTATATCCAATGGAGCTTGGATTTGTTTCTTTAGCTTTTGTGCCTTTACTTCTTTTCGAATACACCTGCCTCCTTTAGTAATTACGATTGCAAGTAGAGTTTTGGCTATCACCTGCTCAGCAAATAACTTGAAGAAAAAGGTAAATTTATTATTTAGTTTTGTGAGGTTTTTAAATATATTGCTTTATTTCTGTTTGGAGTCTTTTGTATACTTTTTTTTAAATATACGAAAAATACCAAACTTAATGGTACTTTAATGGTTTCTCTCCATTGATGCTTTTTTACAATCAATAATTTCTATTGCAATATTCAACATTAACCAACTCAGTTGTTTCATCAGAATTACTTCGCACCAGCTGCATTTATACTGTAGTTCGTCCTATCACATTTGAAAAGATTAACCTATATTTCCAACTTGTGTTCAGTGATGCTTTAGTATTTTCTGAAAAAAAGTATATATTCCAGTTATTTTACTAATGTTAATGAAACTGAATTTTATTCTGATTTATAATTTACAAGACATAATTTATAAAGACATTGAATATAAAAGCAGTACTTTAACACTAAGTAAATGAATCCAGACTGAGCTACAAATATTTCAGTATTTATTTCAAATACAAAACGTAAAATTCAAACACGGAAAGGAAAAGATATTAGAACAGACCTTACATATCGGTAATATCACTTACATGTAATGAAACTCCACAGTATTCTCTACTCTTGTAATTTTCTAATGCTTTGATAGCAGAGTGTGTAGAATGGAATGCATTACTGAGTAAATTAGACGAATGCCAAGTAATGTTCCCTTTATCCAGTCTACTATGTAAAGTTGTTGATATCATGGTCTGCATGACGGCTACATGGCAGCTACATAAAGTTTAAGAAACCACCACAGGTCCTTCGGTGTCCTGGAGGTTTAGATTCCCTACGATTCTTCACCATGGACTAATTGAGGTCGGAATGTCAACCTGACGCTCTGCCTTCCTTGACAATCGAGTAAAAACCCGGTACGCATTTTCCAGAGGGCTAGGTGAATCCTTGGGTCCGTTTGGAGGAGTCAATCGCCGGTGATTGAACCCGGGCTTCTTCAGCTTTCATCTGCTCGTCGATCTTGTGAGCTTGTAGCCACTGGAGAAAATTTAAAAAAATCGGAGAATTAAATTGTTGATAATCCGAGCAATATGAAGCTTTTTTTTTCCTATTGAAGGAAACCATTAGGTATCTGTGCAGCACTCCAGTCAGATGTCATACTGTACAAGACTTGTAAGTAGTATAAGTTTACTTGGTCTTCAGAAGCATGTACAGAATGGAATAACATTGCATTTTGCTACCAGTGATTAATGACTTTTATTTCGAGTAGCCGTATAAGAATCAGCAGTAAAATAATGTTAGAATCGAAACTTTCGATCAAAGTTCAGTTAAATAAAATATTAGATTGTTTTTAAAAGAAATGTTTCGTTTAAATGCGGAGGATTTAACCATATTGAGGAAGAGACTTGTCCGGGAATCAGGAACCTTCGTCTTCTTCGTCCTGACAGCGCTCCGTTTGGGCCATACGTTCTTTCATGTTGTCATCTGAGGTCAGAGTCTGAACGAGGCTGCTGCCCTTTGTACTCTCTTCTCATTGGCAATACGTTCGGCTCCTGGAAAGCTACTATTCTGAACGTACCCACAGTATTTACGTCCAAACATCTACTATTTGTGACTGCTATCCGTCGCTTCTCCTAGTTTCCTTCTACGGATTTCGGTGGGTGGACGAATATTCGAATGCTTCTGCGAGTGCGTCTTATGAACAATTCGGTCGCCTTTCCGAAATTCTCTGCTGACTGGTTGCCTCCACTGAAACCGTTGGCAATGGATTCCTATTTACTTCCTCTTATACTTATCTAATATGCCTCCGTCTGTTTAGCTTGGAAGCTAGGCCACCACAGCTTCTTCGACTGACTGATTTGTTTTCGTTTTGATCTCGAGTAATTGGCTTGATTAACCCCCTCTCCTTATACCGAGATGTCTGGTTGACTTAACAGGCATTGTTTCTTCTGTTGGCTGTCAAATTATTCGCCATCATTGCTTCTTCGGATGCTTTCGTTTCTCTCTCTTAACCTGGCTCAACTTCCCGTTTTCACAGGTTTTTTATTTCCAGAAGGGAGGTATGGAGTCCCCCTGAACTTCATCATAGGCAATGATATCATAGCAATCTTTTTGTTGAGCCTCCAAGATATATACAACCGCCAACATCTCACTCATTTCTTTCAGGAATGATTTGCGCTTGAGATAATCATATTTTTTCAAAAGCTTTTAAAATATCTCTCTGCAATGATACCCTACACAGAAAAACACAATGGTAAGATTACGATTCTCTAGAAACATTTACTGAACTTGATGACATTACTTATATCATTTCTCTTTGTCCAGGCTCGGAAATGTTTACCATCGGCAGCCATCTCATTGAATTGTTTCAGGAATGATTGTCGGTTTCTGATCGTGACATTTTATCAAAAGCCTTTAAAGTATCTTTCTAAAATGATAGTCTGTAAAAAAAGATAGTACGCGATCAAAACAAAGTAAAATAATAAAATTTGTACAAAATCTTATTAAAAGTATTTAAAATGTATCCGCTAGCAACTGGAATTTATTTCTTAATTTAATCCGGTATAAATGTTATATATAACAATTTTTCTTTCCAAAAATAAATTGTACAATTGTATTGATTAAAATTATTCATGTTTACAACAAACAAAGAGTTTTACGTTTGTATTGATTTCAGAATGATCCAATTTTCAAAATTTTGAAAGACAAACAGCTAAAATTCAGTACATTCAGTACATTCCCTGAAAACTAATTAACTCTTCATAATTGAAATTATCAAAGTAATGAAACAGAAATTATTTATAAACTAACAACATCATCTGAGATCAAAACATTAGACAAAAACATATTCTTGAGGTAACTCAGAGAAACTGTATAATGTAACTCTGAGGAATTTGAATACGTGTAGTTTTTTTTCTTAAATTAACTTTAAAGAAATATTTTACACAAGTTATATAAAATATCACTTTGTTTTCTTCTGATATCAGTTAAATTTGATCTGTCTAACGATGAAGAATAGTCAATCAAACCCAACTTACAACAAACAAAAGCTTACAGCTTCTATTCCATTATAGAGATTGAGATTTACTCTAGAGCACTATTTTATTTAAGAAGTATTTCCAGTGTTATTCAGCAAAATAAATTTTTAAATTTGTTTTATTTACTTTATATAGTTGAAATAGTTACAGCTTGATGTGACGGGAAAAGAAACAATATTGAAAAAGTTACAGAACAATTTGTTATATCAATAACAGAATCACTGTTTTATATATTTAAAGCCACCCAAACTAAAATATTAGATACCTATTTTTAAATACATAATATATAGATACAATGATATAATTCTTCTTTGAAACATGAAAAAAATAAACACTTCAAATTTTATAATGTAAGTCTTTACTCAGAAAACTTTAATTTTTAATGTAAAATAAGGTGCAGAAAATCAGTTAAATTGTTGAAATAATGGAGTCTTTAGCATTAAAATGTTAGTTTAGAAATAGTAAAGCCTAAACACATGTAATAAGAAATGTACAACAAATTAACAAGTAGGAATAAAACTGTAAATTTTCAAAAAATCTAAAAAGTACTTAGTAGTAATAAATGTTGTGTAATAGTTGATGTAATGTTGTATAATAGCTGCTAAATTTTAAATTGAGGTATTTTCAGTGCTTTACAATGTCTTGTTAGCGTGAATAAAATAGTCTATGGAAAATATAAAACTAACAGTAATTTCAAAGAAGAATAATCGAACTTTTATTATAAAGCTAATAGTTATTAGCGATATTATAAAACAAAACATAAATTAAAATCTGTATATCATAAACCGAGATGATTAAACAGTTTTTTTTTGTTTTTTTTTTTGCTGTTGTTGTTTTTTTGCTGGTGATTTTCTTAATTTACAGTATAATATTAAAAAAGAACATCTGGGTATTTCTTCGAAATGTTTCGCATATCTCCCAGCAAGCTACAAACTTAAATTTAGCATGTGGGAAGGTTCCGTAGTGTATACAACCTAAAAAGTATTAAAATAAATGTTTGTATTTTTTGGGAAGAGGGGGAGTGGGGTAAACATGAAGTGTGTGGCGGCCCCTTGAAACCAGTGTCGGCAAACCCGCAATAAACCGCTGTTAAGCGGTCTGCTATGCTTTTCCTTGCGTGGCGGAAGATGTTAAGTGACATTGGTGTCTCGGAGTTTCAATAGTTTCTACGAAGTTAACATTAACTTGTAACTATCATTTAAAATATAATATTAATTGGTAATGATCACGTGAGGATTTACCAACTGGGGAAGGTTTCAAGTGATAGAGATGTGGAGAAAACCACAATGGACTGGGAAGTCGTACATTCTCGATATCCATTTGCTACATAAATAAAGCGGTTTTTACATTACAAATACAAAGCTTCCGGAGCTAAGGGAGGGAAGCCGGCTAATATTCAATATATTTTCCTCTCTAATTAAATTTCACTTTGCTGCTTTTTAATTATAAACGTTCAATGAAAACGAATACAGTTTTCAAATATAAATGAAGTATATTATCTAGAAAACCATTTATAAATTAAGAATGTTTTGTTTACAGTATGCTAATACAGAATCTAATGTTTTCGGATCTAGTCTAGATAGATGAAATGTATACTGCACTGAGGAAAAAATCTGAAATTTAAAAAAAGCCTTCTCGGCTTTCGACGTCACGCACTTCACTTGTCAGTTTGAACTATTTAATTGTACATTATTTTAATAATAATAAAATGAAAACATAGACCTAACATAGAAATCTAAATACTCTATTCAGCATAACAATAAATAACTGTTTTGTGATAAGCTTTTTCTTGCATTTACAGTTCGATGATTTGCATTTCATATTGACAATGTTGGCATTGAAAACAAAGGATTCAAGAAAACGAGATGAAATTCAGGTAAAATCTAAACATTCATTTAAAGTTCACGCAAAGTTAAAAGAAACCTTTCTATTTTTGTGCAATTTGTTTGTTTACAATATATCTACATTTCTATCTTTATTATTAATATTCTTCTTGTAATCTGTTGTGACTTCAACATCATTAAAGATGAAAATCTCTTAAAATGTTCTCGACAGTGCAAGCATTCATAAAATGAATTAATATTACGATGAACTTTGAAATTGTAGAAGATAACCTTGTTTGTGAAGTTATAATTAAGCTCATATCTTTAATCTATATGGTCCTTGGTTCTAAGCTTCTCATTTCATAATGTAACGTAAGGGAATCGATAGGGAAATTGAAAACGGTAGATTAAATCTACTGTTAAAATTTCAGCTTTCTGAGATGAATGCTTGTCAACTTATAACAAAACAACAAATTACATTGAATATTATTCTTGTTTTTGAGAAGTAAAAATATTAAGTTCGAATTACTGTATTTGAAGATGGATTTTACAGTAGATAATCAAAGTAACCCAATTGAATCTGTTGTTTGAATGAATGTAGATATTTATTTCAAAAGTATCAAATCTTTTAATTATGTACAGTTCATTAAAAAATGGAAATATTTATCAAGCAAAAAAAGATAAACGTGACTGTAAAAATTACTTATATACAGTAATGATGAATACATATTTCTTTGAACTAAAGAAGAATAAGCACTTTGGTTATTGGATTCTTTTATCAACCCATGTGTGTTCATTTTAGTGCTATTTTGGGTTTGTTTAAGCTGTTATCCTTTGTGTCATCTTGGTTCTGTCAATTTATTTTATTCTATTATTTTATTTTATCGTTGGCATTATTGTTATTTAACGGAAATGGAAATTTACACCAGTATTTAAACATGAAAACAAATTTAAAGAAAGCCTTACAATTGGGTGGGGTTCAACATCAGACCTTCAAGCCACATTCCCCTTCAAGAACATTTCCCCTTTCCATTTACTCGTGTCAGTTTCATCAGTGTCTTACGCCACATTTCTCTGTGTTTAAAAATCATATTAAAAAAATGCATTGTCTTACTTCTGGAATTTTACTGCAATATTATAGTAATGATGAGATTATGCCTATTTACGACTTTTATGTTGCATAATTACAGATATCGAAAATTCTTTGATAGTATTCCCCAAATCTTTCGTCACCCTAAAATATAACAACATTTATGAAATGGAACATTTAAGCTTTGTTCTGAGCTATGTTTAAAGTTTCAAGTCTCTAACTCATCGGGAAATTAGTCTAAAATCAATTGCAAAATTTATACCGAGCAAACAGATGGACAGACAGGAAAGTTAAAAAAAGACAAAAGTTAGTAATCTGTCTAATTATCTACCATCAACTTCCAAAACTCAACAGATTTAAATACATATAACTAAACGAATAGCACAATAGTTCTTTATTGGTTGCAGTGGTTAAGGCCCATCATGATCTAGATGATTGTAAACTCAGCGAAGGAAATCAAAGCAATTGCATAACCTCTCTCGCTTTTAGGCATAAGGTTATTTGCCTTTCATTTTTGTTTGTTTTTGGTTTGATATGAAGTGAAGGTGAGATTTTTAGAATCTATGCACAAGCATGAGTTTTGTAATTAACTCATTATTACTGAAAGACCCAAACAAATTCCCATGTACAGAGAGACTGATATAACCTTTACTCTACATTATAGATCCATTTAAGAAATTGAGTGAAGTTATACTGACTATTTATCTTGACAGTTATGTAGGATGTGTGTTTAAACTGTCTAATAAATATATATATATATATTAGAAATTGTAAAGAACAATTTTTTTCTTAATATTTCCGTGATTAATGTTTTTTTTTCCAGGCATTTTTATCAGTAGTGGAGTCGTCGTTACCAGCTACAGTTTTTCATGGATGTGGATTATTTAAAATCAATTTACAAACTATTGCTGCAGTAAGTATTCATTCCAAGTAATGTCGATAAAGGATGAATAGAATTTCTTTTTTTGTTTTGCTTATGAATTTTTTATAATAGTGATTAACATAATTTAGGCAAAATAAATATCTCCTAACTAGATCTAAACACAGAAGAAAGAACGTATTTCAACCCAAACAAGTTTTATCTGTTCAATTTGAAACGTTTTTGGTCACAAGAATTGAGAAAAAAAAATTCTTTTTTTTTTATCTTTCGTGTTTTTTTACATATTTCTTCATTATTCTGATCAAACAGTCTGGATTTTTCAAGGAATAATTCACATAAATAGCATTGATAGTAATATTCAAAACATCTCATAACATAGAATTTTGATGATATTGCGCAAATGTAATTACGGTACCTTGTTCAAATAACGCCACCTTAACATTTAAATTACTGTAAGTCTGGAAATAAGGTGTATCGAAACACGAAAATTATGATCAAGAAAGTTTAATCTTCTGTTTGAAGCATACCATAATGAAACATTATACTGGAGAAGTATGAGAACTCAAATAAGAAAACTTTGCAAACTGGCATTATAATGAACACCTGGTCCAATTAACGCCACCTACTTTCTAGTAACTTATTTAAAATTAAGAATTATTCCATCATTGTAAATATTATATGTACAAAATTACAGTAAAAAGCAACTAAATTTGACTTTCTGTAAAAAATAATAAAAAATCACTTGAAATTAACGCAGTCTTTCTAATCTGTAGCTAAAACAAAAGAGGAAATGTAAAAATGAATTAGTTTCGGCATTTTCCGATTATAAAAGCAAAATAATAAATAAGATAAAAATCTATATTTTCATGAAACATATTAGTAACTTATAAATGTCGTACGAAACCTAAAACCGTATATGTAGACCATTAACACCACCATGGCGTTAAAGCGCTACTGAGCACATGGATCACATGATACACTTGTTTGTCAACAATTTCAGAATTTTAAAAATAACAGTTAACTTATCTACATAGAAGAATCTTCAAGAATCAAGAAAATATATAGTTTTATATAGCTAATCTTTGCTGAACATTAAAAAATCTATATTTTATCTTATGTTGATATAGTAGCAGCCTTTCAGAACCAGTTCTCGACATGAAAAGGTGGAAAGATAATTCACTCGAAAATGTTGGCGGTCTGCTAGTAACTCACTTCAACACTAGATGGCATATCAATGCAAACTACTTTAGTGCAGTACCGCCATCTCTTATATTTTATGAAGAATTCGATAGATCGCGTTAAAGGTATACATGGCGTTATATGGCTGAGGTACCTTATAGAATTTCTGAGTTTTCATGATTACTAATTTTTTAGAGAAGGGTGATCAGGTCTTCAGTCTACCCTGAATCTTTTAGAACGGGGCTTAGGACCGACTTTTTTATTTTAAATATCAAATCTTAGACACTCGGATATATAAAGATGATAATATGAATAAGCTTAGGAACGGGATTTATAACTTAACTTGAAATGTTTCTTTCGTTTAATTAAAGAAGTAATTCAATTTCAGAAAACATTAAAGATACCAACTTAGCTAACCTGGAAGAGAAGTCTAATCTATGGCATAACGAATACGTAGACCATTAAATATTTGAAATAAAACTTAGCATAGCTCTCATAAGTTATCAGAGCTGAGTCTATTTTCTAAATTGAAGAAAAGGAATCGAAGAATTAACAATAAAACTCTTTCATTAACTATATTTGGAATTTATTGTTTAGAAATCATTGTTGTTGAAGTATCGGTTTTCTAAAAAAATATATCCCGAAAAATAATAAAAATACAAAGGATAAAAGAATAAAGTACAAAAGAAAGAAAAAAGTAATTAATAATTATTTTTACTCTTATACTTTAGCTCACGGGAGTTGTGGTCAGTTATCTCGTGCTTCTTCTTCAATTGAAATCAGCTGAGTGAGATCCATGTCTATCACATCACAAGCTACTGAATAACCACTGACTTAATCATTGTACTGTCTACTGCTTATCATAAGAAATAAAAGACTACCCCTAAAACAAGATTGGAATCTTTCGAAATTCGTTTGAAACAGCGGAAAAAGGTTCATCAGAAAACAAAAAAAAGTGAAAGTTTTTCATTGAACAAAAAGAAAATAGAACATATCAAATAAGAAGAATGCATTTGAATCTGTCTATTTTCTATTCCTAAAATTCAGAAGATCAACTGAGAAAAGAAGAATCAATTATTAAAGAAATCGAACTTGACAGAACAAGAGAGATTTTGATTGTATAGAAAATACAATATGGCAAGGTATTTTAGTTATTAGATCTTAATCTACTATCAGACATCTACCATGATATCAGTATTTTGACTTAGAATATTGCATTCCAAAACATTTCTGTTTCTGCATATTAAATGCTTTACAATCCTACATTTATACCAATCCTAAGAAGCTTTGAAGTCCCCAACAAGAAAATATAAAGATATAATTAAATCATTATTTTATTTTATTTGTTTAATTTCCTGTTTCTAATTTGCATCAACAGTCCAATTAGTAGGTGATGACTATCAGAATCCTCAGAAAGTAACAAAAAAAAATAATAATTACAGGAAATTGACAAAACCTACTGTGTATATTTTTTGTGAACCTTGTAATAAAATCAATTCATTTGCATCTAAATTATTATTTAATGGAATATAATTATAATTCTTATAAAGTATAAACGGCCGTCTCAGAGTATCAGCTCGACTCAAAAAGGCATTTTGTTTGAATTCTTATAAAGCCTCAATATAATTTATGTGTTGAAATAATAAAATGAAATTAAACAAACGAACGAATAGTGTATTGTAATTGTACACGGCAATTTTGTTGGTATTCGTTCATAGCAATTGGACTGATATGTACTCGATAAATATTATTACAAATATATACTTATAATAATAGCAATGTGAATAGAAAAAAAATTAATAATGTATTTAATGATATATCTCATATTAGACAAGTAAAAGTAGAAACAGAATGACAATAAAAAGTAAGAAAATTGTGCTTAACACTCTTTCTTAACATTTCTTTCTGGGTTTTTTGTTCTCATTGTAATCATTAAATAATGTTTTAAGTGTAAAATAACAAGATTTGTATGTTGCTATGTTGTAATAGATCAGTTAATAACTGATTAGATCCTTTATATAATTCACTATATTTGTCTTTCATCGTTCTTAATTTCAATTTATGCATTCGGAATCTAATATTATAAAATATTCATATATATATTAATATTCACCAAACCAAACATTAAAACTGTGTGTGTGTGTGTAATGTTTCTAATTTCGAGTAACTGTGAAATTAAAGTGGTTGAAATGATTTTCCTATCATCGTTACATTTGTAGCGATGATACTTAAGTATATTTGTAATGATAATATTTAAGTATATTTTTAGTGATAATATTTAAGTGTTTTCTGTAGTGATAATATTTAAGTATATTTGTAGTGATAATATTGAAGTGTTTTTTGTAGTGATAATATTTAAGTATATTTGTAGTGTTTATTAGTTACGGTAGTAATAATAATTTTTACTAAGACAATTTTCTTTTGTCTAAAATATTAACTTATATTTAAATATTATGTGTTTAAATATAATGTAATTATAACACTTGTTGACTCATTGTCTTGTAATAATAAGGTGAACTATGTTCTTGGTATTTCAAATACTTTAAATGTAAAAATACTGTTTGCTGAATAAATAAATAATCGTTATATGTAATTGAATTCAATCTTTTAACTAATACTGAATTATGGGAAATCATAAGCTTAAGGATTAAGGATTAATAAGCTTTCTTATTACCATCTTTATAGAATCTTTCTTATTAATCCCTGATAGTCGATAATAATTATTTCTGAGGATTTCAATTCTTTGACGTAATAAACAATAAAAAAAAATACGTTCAGCTGCGAAGGCATCTGCGAAGGCTGGCGGGGCCTTCATATGTACATGTGTGTGTACTTAGAAGTACATGTGTATGTACTTAGAAGTACATGTGTATGTACTTCTAAGTTTCGTAATAATAAAACACACACACAAAGAATTTACACCGAGTACACTGTAAATTGCAGATAATTTTTTATCTCCGCAAAATCTTTAATTTCGTCATCAAAATTGGCCGATTTCCTGGACCGCTGGGTCTTCTAAAGCCCGAGACCAGAGAACGCTTTGAACCGTAGCATTCGTTGTACTGTAGCGGATACGACTGAGTCGCGCAACTCAGATGCAAATGCAAATGTACATTTTCATGCTTCAAAAGCGAATCGCTTCAAATTTAATAAACAACATGAGAAAAATAAAAAAACCTTTTTTGCTTCTTTTGAAAACAAAAATCTTCTTTCAGTAAAACACGATAAAAAAAAAGAATATAATTTGTAAATTATTTCTAAAATAAATTTAAAAAGAAAATATAATTTTCAATTTTTTCGATATAAAACAATTCTCTAATTGGCCGAAAATATAATGGACACTCCGCAACAACAATATTCAATCTTATTTTTTGTTACGCTTATCACTGACTTTTTAAGCTTTTCTTCTAACGTATTTTATAACAATGAGAAAAAAAAATACTCATACATTTTTGAGTATTTATTTAATTTTAAAACCATATTGAAAATAATTTCAGCAATATCAACGAACGATTTAAGTAGTTCTATCTACTACATTGGCAGTCACCAAAATGTCAATCATAAGAAATACTTATTTTATTATTATTTTAACACCATACTCATGTAAAAGAAATATAAGTTATTGTGTAATACATTAAAGTGGTCTTGACAGACAAAACAACTCGGTTTTTCGGCGAGCGGTGTCTCTCTATCCGCATTCATCTGCATACAAATAAAAATTTGTCTGCCGAAGTCCCGCTTGTATTTTTGCAGAGTGGCACAATATAATACTTATAATATCTTTGAACTTCTTCAAGTTTCACAGACGCCATTTGAATAAAGTAAAGTCAAGTGCGTAAAATGCAAGTTGAATGCTTGACTCAGTTTCAAAGTTAGGAAACTCTGACGTCCTAACCATGTGACCACGGTTTTTGGAAGTGTGATCAAAAGCGAAAATTTCAATGCAAATTTCAACGTTTCTATTTAGAAACGACGAATTCAAATAAAATTCTAACCACATTACTATTATGTTAATTTTTCTCAGGAAATAATTTTAGCTCAATATGATAATTCCCCGTTAACGAGGCTATAATGGAGACCCTACAGTGGACATTTTATTACGTATAGAAGGAAAAAATATAAGGTGAAAGGAAGAATCATATATAGTGCATTGGTTGCCATGCATGAATAAAGACAAATTTTTAAAAGTCAGTGAAATAGCATATGAATGTTTTAAGAGAAATATTAAAATAAAAGGAGAAAGAAAGATTTTTACAAAATTTTTGAATAATTATTCATTAGAAGAGATAATTATAGGCTGCATTATTTGGACACGAGTTCCTATCTTAAATCAAATGTAGTTAGATTTAATTATTGTAATTGCTGTATTGACATGGATGTTTGGTATATTGAATATGAAAGGATTCAGTTATTGTATATTGTTAGTTTGAAAAGATCATTGTGAATGATCGGCTACTGAATTCTATAGAGGAAAAAGAAAAGTTTTTTTTTTTCTCAAAATAAAAACCTTGTAGAGAATTTTAATTGATTAAAATTCTCTTTATTTTTTAATAATCGTTACAGGCCAACTAAGGACCACATTAAGATAACTATTTTCTTCTCTCTTCCTTCCTCTTTCTCCAAAACTCCTTCATCCTTTCCGAATGGATTCTTTTCCTTTCATCCGACCATTTGGCTCCAGTTGTTTTCCTTTTCCCTGCGTCTTCCTGAAAACCTTTGAACTTCTTAACTTTTAGTCTGAATTTGTCTCTGTTGAGTAGGGTCTCCCGATCAATCTGCATTTCTTCTAAGTCCTTTATTGCTCTGCCACTCCACCCATTTTTTTTGTCTGTTTCCTGTTTTGGAAGAAAATATGGATTTTCTTTGTTAATCTATCTTCATTCATTCTCTCTAAGTGCCCATAAAGGGTAATACGTCTTTTCCTGATCTCATCCGTTATTTTAGGGCATTGCAAGTAAATTTCTCTATTTGGTCTCAAAACCCAATCGCCATCTTTATTCTTGATTGGACTTAATATTTTTCGCAAGATTCTTCTTTCTTTCTTTTCCAAATCTTCTAGTGCCATTTTGCATCCAGTTAGTAATAGTGTTTCTGACCCATAAAGCACTTCGGGTTTTACAACCGTATTATAATGCCTCAATTTAACGGCTTTAGATAAACATTTTTTATTGTACAAATTTCTTACTTTCATGTATGCTCTTTTCATTTTTTCAATTCTAATTCTCTTTATTATTTTTTACTTTGCTTCGAAGTAATTTTATTTTAATTAGAAGATTAAAATGTTTTGGAAATTTTTGTGCTATGTCACAAAGCACATAATTCCAAACGCAGCATTGAATAGCAAGTATCATCAGGAACTGTAAGTTAAATTTTCGATTAAATATTTTCGTGAAAAGGAACGAAAGGAGTTACCTGTAGATCGTCGCTATTCAACTAGTGGATAAAAGTAAAAGTCTTACTTACATAATAGATATTTGGAGCGTTGCCAAGTTAATTAAAGGAACATTTTTCAAGTCAAGAAATTTATTCAACTGTGTATATTATATTATTTAATTTCAAAGAATATGAAATTGACATTCATAAGCTTTAACGTGTGCATTTGTATGATGAAGGAAATGAGACGCCGACACACAAATTTGAATAAAAATATATTAACACATTAAAAGGTACACAGGACCGGTTTCGCTATTATCACATAGCTTTCTCAACTGACTAAAATTGAAAATTACATGTTCTTAAATACAACAAGGCTGGAATGGTGATTAACATAACAGGAAACTTGGACCAATGGGGGCGAAGGTGCAGAGGACCAATGAAATCAAAGCTGCGGTGTTTGCCGCCGTAATAACTTCTGAACAGGACCGGATGTGAACGTGCATCTTTTGGCAGCTATGGCCTCTACATCCGGTGACGTTCACATCCGGTCCTGTTCAGAAGTTATTACGGCGGCAAACACCGCAGCTTTGATTTCATTGGTCCTCCGCACCTTCGCCCCCATTGGTCCAAGTTTCCTGTTATGTTAATCACCATTCCAGTCTTGTTGTATTTAAGAACATGTAATTTTCAATTTTAGTCAGTTGAGAAAGCTATATGTCTGTAGCGAAACCGGACCTGTGTACCTTTTAATGTGTTAATATATTTTTATTCAAATTTTTGTGTCGGCGTCTCATTTCATTCAATATGAAATTGAATTACGAATAGAAGAAACTGTCTAAAGAAATTAATTCAACAATTAAAGTATTATTCTAATTTAATTGGTGCTTCGAGTTAGTGCAACTTTACTGTGAATAATATAGTGAAATTACTACGTTACTTAAATTAATTAGTACGTCAGTGGAATTTTTGTAGAACTTATAATTAGTGAATAAAGTGCTACATGTTCGTACCTGTGACTACAGTGATTAGAAAATTAAAGTCATACAAGTTAGCGTTACTTCAGTGTTATAGATTTAGTTTATAAGTGCTCACACTGAATTATTAGAGCAGTGGTTATCAAAGTGATAATCTATTGCTACATTTTATGTGCTTCCGAATTACAAAGCACAAGTGCTACAGAAATGACAATACGGATGTGTATTTGAACAGTGACTGCATTATTGAAAATAGAAACAATTAGGATTGAACAATATCCTGTATCCTGTATACTTCTACAAGACTGTCCCATTAGTGAATGAACTTAACTCTAGTATGGAACAATTCAGTACGTATTACGCAAGACGCGTGATACTAGTGTATGTAAATAGTTGTAAATAAAAAATAAAAAAAATCTAGCTCTGCATTCAATTACCAATTTTCAAACCTGATGAAGTTTTTTGCTAAAGAAAACGAAATTTCGTTAATAGAAATGAGACGCCGACACACAAATTTGAATAAAAATATTTCTATTCTATATTAATGCTTACAATGACCAAGTATCAAATTTTTCCATGACCGAATATGGTTTAGAGAAATAAAAATCCTGAAATTGTTTGATTTAGAATAATTGTTCAATTTTTTTTTTTTTTTTTTTATTTTTAATTACATTTCCCAATATTTTGGTTTTAATAATTTCTCAAATTCTTTAAATATTGTATTGTCTTAGTTTATTATCTTGTCTACTTTATTTTGAATTTAAAGTTTAAATTTATAAACCTGTTTTAGTGAAATTTCATTATACGCTGAATTGCATTTTATTATTTTTATTTTTGTTTATCAAGTTTGTTTTTAGTATTTTACATGTGTTGTGGTTTATCTGTTTACAAGCTGTAATGTGGCTTTAATCAATCAACCTTACGATGCTGTTTACCTGAGAGCTTCCAACTTTCCCCGTCAGTTGTGCTTCTGCAGCGTCATATACAAATTTTCAGATGTTCTACGGGGTCTCCACCAGCCAAGCCTAGTCTTAGTTTGTTTCTCTATGTATATAAAGCAACCCGACAGTTTGTACTATTCACTTGAAAATAGTTCCTCTATCTGGAACTGAAACCATGGTCCTGTAATTTTGTTAAATTTTGTAATTAAAATTTTTTGAGTTATTAATCAGGTGTGCAGGCTTCGTTTTTTGACACACACAATGCTCAATGTTACTTATTAAGAATGAATATTTAAATTTTTATTATGAAACTAATTCCTTGGCTCAGTGCTAATTCCTTGGTCCTGTGCTAATGGAACTTAGCGTCATGGACCTACAACCAATTGAAGAACGATGAAAATAAAAGTTTGATCCAGTGATCCAAATTAGACGATGCTTAATAAATTGCTACGCTTTTCCAGATGACAACTAGAGAAGCTCGAACATCGGAAGATATGTATGGAAAAAATGGGAAGAAGGTCATTTTAACTGGCATTAGCAGCTGCAGAGGATGGAGTTTATGCCAGTGAGTCGGCCAGAAAATATAGCATAGCAAAAACGTTAAAAAGATATATAATA
>JAFIDM010002131.1:28515168-28527222 GCA_023159025.1 Thereuonema tuberculata
CGGCCAGAAAATATAGCATAGCAAAAACGTTAAAAAGATATATAATAGCAAAACACCAGCATCTAATGTTCTCATATGCCCACAGCAGTTGAAGAATATCTTTTACAACATATCCAGCTCCTGGAGAAGATGTTGTATGCTAGCAGACGAACATAAAATTACAGCTTAAAGAATTTTTAATATGGACGAAATCTCACACACAATTGTACAACATGCTGACAGGTATATATGCTGTAAATGCATTCGGTTTCTACGTCCCTCCTATGCAGGAAGCCGGTGAAAGAATTTCTTATATTTGGGACACCACTGGCTACAATATTTTGATATCAAGATAAAGGATGAATAAACGCAGAAGTGTGAATCGATGGAAAACTTTATGGATGTAAAGAAATCATCGGTCGAAGAAAAGGTTCCAATTAATTTCATGGGTACAGCAGCCAAACCCAAAGTTTAGCTGCTGTCGAAGTCGCTAAAAAGTATGGCGTTATCATGTTGTTGCAGCTGCGCCGAATTGACGAATGATATTTATTACTTTTGTGATCTTTCTTCACACTAATGGACTAACTTCCTTTGTAATGTATTTGTTTAATTTTGTCGTGTTTCATATATTAAGATATTCATAAAAACTATTTAACATTGTAGTCCAAATTACACGCCTATGATCCAAATTACTCGGTTAAATGTTTATACTTTACTTTTTTTTTGAAAGAAATCTCTCATAGATTAATAAAATTTACTACCAATAACTGATTTCTCTTAAGTACTTCTTTCGCTCAAAAAAAATTATTTCTTCATAGAGTTCAACCTGAGAAGCTTTATCTATTAACTATCTTCTTCTGGAACTTTCTTGTAATCCCAGGATCTGTCTTCTGAAATAAAATAGTTACTTTAAAGTACCGGTACCTTTTATCTTCATGATAAGTTCCCTGTAGATATCAGCGCCGATTTATAACATCTTAACTTGGTCACTATTCACTAACTTGCTTCAGGAAGTCTTTTAATAACTTTACAAGCATCTCATATTCGTTCAGAAACACGTTATACATTATCACTTCTTTCGAAAAGTTCCAAAAGAATCTTTCGTCCAATATTAACATAATTCTATGATATCTTCTGTTTAACAGATGTTTAAAATGGACCAAACTATGACCGAAGTATTCACAATTCATTTTATCCGTCTTATCACATTATAGAAAGATAGTCCTACCATGCGATATATTGGGAGGGTTGAAAATCGAGAATGGTCGAAGCAGAGGCAAAGGATATGAACAAACTGGCTACAGGCCAAAGAACTCTTTATTAAACTCAGATCAACTACAATAGACGAAGCTACAATAGTTACAATTGACAAAGAACGATTGGTTGAAACAATAATACAATTGGACATTTGATTGGCTATGACAATAAAAGTAAACGCTCATTTAAAAACTTAAAATAAAGAAATCAGTTGAGATTTAAAAATAAAGCAATTAACAAATAATGCAATTATTAATTCAACGATTGGAAATGGAACAAACATTAAAACTTTGATAATTTGTAAAAATTAAAAAATTAGAATTAAATACGAAAATAAAGACTTAAAAATAAAATCAAAATTACTCGTAACAACTATTAATTAAAACAAATTGTGTGATGGAATCGATCTACACTTCTCGATACCACAATTTTACGAGTCGTATCGTTTTGTTCATAGTTATAAACAAATTATGTTGCACGTCCTGACATCTTCCCATTAACAATACTTCAGCAACTGTTCACTATTACATTTCTGCAATTTCCTATAGACAGAAGTAACATATAATTTTTCCTTCATTTTCTAACACACAGCTTTATTTAGGGAGGATATTTTCATTCAGGTAATTCAACTACAAATATCCACAGGATAGAGAAACCATCTGAAAACCATTTTCGTACATTTCCTTCCAATAAGCTGAGGAAAGGAAATGAGCAATGCAGAGTACTTTATAATAATTTCGTAATGAATAACTAACTTAAAAGCCTTACAGAAATTCTGGAGAATCTCTATAATTAACAGTGGTTGAGACCATGTCATTTACAAGTCGACATCTCAGAGCGGCCATTTCACACTATTGGCAATCATCAGCTGTGAGTAGTCAATTGTAAACAGCGAAGTCTCAACACTGACCTCTCAGCTAATGATCGCCAATAAAGCGTTAAAAATAGTCATTCTGAGATGCCATCTTGTAAATGACTTGGTCTCAACCATTGATGTTTATACAATTTTATGCTTATTATGTTTCTTAATGCCTGCGGGAATTTATTTGAGGCTGGCGGAGGCCAGCACATGAATTTTTCCTCTTTTAGTTTTAATATGTAGTCTATTTGTTGTTTTATTTTAATTACTGAAAGTTCCATATTCTTGTTCACGATTGATCTCTAGAATTTTTATTCGAATTTCGAGATTCTCGATACAAAACAAATTTCTCGAGAGATGAAAATTTGAAACAAAGAGAATTTCACAAGAATTCTGGAGACGAAAAATTGTGAAAGACGGCAGCTATTGAAGTCAAAGAATAATGCGAAACATACTTCGAAAACTTCTGATATTCTTGTTGGATAATGGTTTGAAGATCTGTTTCCATCTCCCCAAGAAATTTTAAAAATTTTTCTTCGGCTAAAGTAGCAATTTTAATTTTTAATTTCATTTTTACTTTTTAAATTTATTTTATTTTATGAAATTAAACTATTAATTAAAACATTTTCTTCGATCTTTTTATCTCTCTTAGAAAGTATTAATCCCTCATTATCCTGTAATCGGAAATCACTAAATTTTAACGGAGAGGTTATTAGAATGTAATTGTGACATTCTAGTACGAGTTAAAAAAAATGAAAAACAAATGCTTAAAATTTAGTGGAACACTTTTGGTTCCATAATAAAAAGTGTCGTGGACTCGAAACTATTTTTTATTATTATGCTGCCGATCGTGAAATGTGGCTGTTTCACTTCTCAAGCAAGAAAAGATAATTTTGTTATCCTATTATACTCTTAAAAAATCCTGTTATCCAAATTAATAATTGCTATGAAATGAATTACTTCATACGTGTAAATTTCAGTATTTAAAAATAAAACAAAGTGACATATTTTTCTCAGAGACATATAGTGAATTGAGCTAATACCATTAACGATAAAAGTATCCCATAGATCAAAAAATATGAATTCTCCTTTCTTTATGACTAGTACACAACAGAAAAAATACTTTCGACTTTTTAGGTTATTTCCCAAGGAAAGTAAGGCTTATGTGATCACGCAAAAGTCTATGTGTTTGTGTATGTTTTTTTCGCAATCGTTCCCTTCCCTTTCTTTAATGATTTCTGAACCGCTGGATGGATCTTCTCGAAACTTAGTTTACCTATTTAAATTTTAGAGACAATTCCATCCTTTAGATCTTAAATCTTTTCGAAGTGGGTCTATGCGAAAACATATACAAAAATTCCCAAAGAAAAGCACAGGAAAAGAAAACAGTGGATTTCTATTCTATATCCTAATAATACAGTATTTCATTGCTTTAAACAATAAATTTTAATCCCTTTTAGCTAATCCATTAATTAGCGAGCGATTTAACATTGATATGATAATGTTAATTTCCAAGTTAAATAAGCAATCATATTTTGTTTTGTTTTTCTTTTTTTTTGTTTTTTTAAAGTAAACGTAAAATTTGTGTTGTAAATATTCAGTAAATATTACAATTTGAAAATAAAAGTAGGCCTTTCATTTTTCTCATTTTCGTGAAAAAAAAAAAAAAAGCTCATTAACTTAAGAAAAGAATAAAAAGTTCAAGTAAAAGAAAAGAATTTTTGGAAGTAATGTCAGGATGTCAGCGTCACCATATGATAATTACTTTTTTTGTTAATAGACCGTTTAGAGCCGTTATATTTTTTATGTCTTCTTTGTTGTTAGCCGTAAGACGCCATTTGTATTTTGTTCTTCTTTCAATACAGCTGTGCTTCCATCCATCAGATGGTAAGATTTTTTCTTTTCTCAACTAATTCATGTCCTGAATGCAGGACTATTAAATCAAACAAACCTATCACGTTATGGTCACAGCAAGTCTTCACTACGATTACAAAAGAAATAGGGACTTTTTTAAATAAGTATTGTATGTTAACAAGAAAGATGACTGTTCAACATTTTGCATCTTTGTGACAGTTCGAAAAGTTACAAAATTAGGCCACTTGGAAATTTGCAATGGAAATGCGAGTTAGCGAAGGAAAACTTGTGGGATCTTACCAATAATCAAGATAAAAAGCCGTGTGATGAATCGGAAGATAAAAAATAACGGTGCTATCCTAGCTTAAGATGTTCAACCAGATGTATGTCCAAATTCAGAACTGTAAAAGTGCGACGGAAATATGGACGGTGCTTAGAGATGTTCTCAAAGACCGTGGATTAGTATGTAAGGTTCGATTAATCAGAGAATTGCATGAATCGAGGCTGAATGGATCGACTGGAATGTCTCAATTACATTTATCGAACAATAGCTGAATTCGATTGGAGTTCTTCAGGACGATGAGGACTTGGCCATGCTAATTCTGTCAGGATTACCAACATCGTACGATCCCATGGTAACGGCACTAGAAAATTGTGGTGCAAAACTGATGACTGATCTACTCAAATCAAGATAGCTGCAGGAAGATTCTCGGCATAAACCAGACATAAATACGTTCAACAATTGTGTATTGACTAATCGTAGTGATCAGATGTTTTAAGTGCAAAAAATGATCTTTAAAAATATAATGATCTTTCCAATGATTATCATTTCTATCAGGATTCAATAAGAAAAACAGTATAACATCCTTAAGCTTAAGATTTTCTTTAGTGTAAAATCTTATTAAATAAAGTAGTCTATTGAATTCAATTACACATAACGATTATTTAAAAAGCCAGCAGTATTTTATATTTAAGCAGCATTCTAAATATCCAATAACGTACTTCATCTTACACCTTGAAGTACAACCATTTAAAAAATATTATAGTTACACTAGCCGGGTACCGTCGATTCGCTCCGGAACCATTGCATACATAGCATAAAAAAAAAAAAAAACTTTATTTATTTAGCAAATTAATATCGAGATCGAAAAATATACGAGTTCCCAGCCCGTTGTGACCTTCTCCGGATAACTCAAATGTATTGCGGGTTGGCTCCACACATCTATATATATCGATAAGGCAACTTTAAAGCGAAAATATAAATCCTCTTTATTCCCTATCCTGTGGGAATTTCGAGAAATCATGTCTTATTCCTTGTCTACATCATAAAGGGAATCTCTGTGGAACATTTCAGCTTTCTAGATCCAAGAGTTTCGGTTGGGCGATGATGAGTCAGTCAGGGAATGAGTCAGGACTTTTCTTTTTATATAGATAGATTACATTTAAAGACATCCAAAAGTTAATGATATTGCAGGCAAAAGCATACTGAGAACTTCACACCAGACTTAAAATGTTTGTTTAATAGATGCTATAGTTTAATATCTCACATTCCAACAAATGAAAGTATTGGAAATGGGAAATAATTGAAGCTAAGCTAAGAATATTCGTCTTACAAGTTAGTAATAATAATTGTTTTCATTAAATATATTGCAAATATACCGTACTTAAATTACGGTTTTAGGAAAATCATTTGAACCACTTTAATATCAAAATTACTGAAAATTAATAATATGACACAGTTAAAAGGAAAAAGAAAAGTTTGGTTTAGTAAATATTATTTAAATTGTTTATAATATTAGAGAATTAATTAATAAATTTAGATTATAAACGATTAAAGGTAAATATGATGAAATTAATAACTGGTCTATTACAACATCACAAACATTACATATTAGAGAGTTTTTGCCCAGCTCGCTATTTTATACGGTAGCACTAAAGTCACATGACTGATATTCTGCGCATGCGTTACTGTCCCGTAGAGGAAATACCATTAACGTGATACCTTAACTTTCCTCGAATAGCGTATCGCTTTACGGTAGGAAACATGAGTTCCGATAAACCTTAGAGAATTAGATTTAACAAGAATGACCACTTGATACTCTTGCGCGAAGTTTCATTTTATTTATAATTCATTTTCAATTATTGCTGGTAAATTTAAGCCATCTGCTAGTCGCTGTATATCGTTTTTTTCGAAACGGAAATACAATCGACAATCCTCATCATTCATTTCATTAAAACTCAACCTTGGATTTTCCTCTTCTCTGACCTGAATGTTTCTTTCTCTCGGGATATTGTGTAACACTAGATTCTCAAACAAATCATCGTCAATGCCTCCAAATGCAGCGATCTGAAGTATGTCTTCCATCTTGTTTATTAGCTTACCGTGTTCACTGACACGTTATGGCAAAAACTCTCTTCATGACAGAGCCCGCTATTGTGGTTACCGTATTCGTTCACGTGACATTTGCGTTTCCCATACATAAATCACGTTATGGCAAAAACTCTCTATTAACAAATATTACAAAGGTTACCATATTGCAGTTTAACATGATGTGATTATTACAAAAAGAATAAAAAAAAATTAGAAAATGTTAAGAAAAATGTAAATTTATTTTTATAATTTTCTTAGTTTTCTATTCTTATTCTGCTTCTACTTTTGCTTATCTAATAGGAAACGTTTCATTAAATGCATTATTATATTTATTACTATTCAGAGTACTATTCTAAAAGTAAGTAATGGTAATTGCGTTCATATAGTCCAATAGATAGTATTCGAACAGACAAAATCCACTAAAATTGCATATACAATCTCAATACTAGAATATATTGATTCATTTATTTGATTTCAATAATTTCATCACAATTTCAAAAAAAAAGAAAAGCATAGTATTTTCGGACATATGTTTATATGGATTTTTGTTCTTGTTTTGGTGTTAGGAACCCGCCCCCCAAAGTATGCAAAAGTATTTCTGAAACATCCAGTATACACTTATTATAGATATCCTTTAATATATAAAAGTTAAGTAAAAGAAAATGGTACTGTATGTGTTGATGCATTACTATTCACTAAGATTTCCAGGTTTCGTCATTAGCTGGGAATTTGGTAAGAAACGGAAATTTTCTGAGCTTTGGATTTCAAGGTTACTTAAGCCATTTTATCTTATTTCTTGCAATGTACTGTAATCACAGAGTTTCCTATTACTAAGTCTTTAAAAAATTTTATATCGTTTCAATATTCGTCAAACTGATTGAAGATATTAACAATATCTAACGTTTTAATCTAAAGACGTAATTATTTCTATGTGGTTCAAATTTTGGTTGGTTGTAGCAGTTGCTTCTTTTCAAATTGAGCACTTTTATTTAGAAGAGTAAAATAGTTCTTTAGTGTAATTGTGTACGCAATTTTTTGTTGTGGATACAATCTTTTATACTTGTTTCGATGTTTAGTTTTTAAAAATAGCTTTTTAATTTATAGTTTTTTTAATGTATGACAATTGTTTGAAGTTAGGGAAGATTAGATTAAGGATATTATCTATCGATTTGTCTATTAATTTAATATTAAGTGTATCAAATTAATTACGCCATAGTTTATAGTTTATAGTTATGAACCTCCTTCACAATTCGCACAATTTATTTTATTAATAATCCCTCCAGGATTAGAATCGAAAGTCTTATTAATAGTATATTCAATCTTCACACTGTGCTTAAAATTACATTTATATATAAATTATTTAAAAACAAACAAAAGTATATTTGATTAAGTAAAGTTTAAAAGATTTTTGGCTTGAAATAAAGAAGTTTACGAATATAATTCGATAATTTACCTATAAAGTATTTCAATCAAGTGAAGACTAAAAAATGTTAAGTCGAAATATTCATAATATGGTAGATATTATGTCAATAGATAACGATCTACTAGCCAAAATACCATGCTGTATTCAATTCCAAAACTACATACTAAAAATCAATAACCAAAACCCCTATCCTTTCAAGTTCGCTTTCCATGTACTGTATTCTTCTTCTATTAGTTCATCTTTCATAAACTGCCTCTTGTTTTTTCTGAATTTTGGCATCTTCCAAATTGATTCTTTTTATTTGATATTTTTATATTCTTGTTTTTTGGTCAAGGAAAGCTGTTTCTTTTATTTTTTTCTAGATGATCAATCTTTTTTTTTTATTGAGATTTTCAAAATCAAATTTCGAAACTCGGCGCAGTAGATAAAACTCTGTTTTAAATGTAAATTGCTCTTTTTCTCTTAGTCTGAATATAATGAGAAAGTTCAATGATTGAGCTACAGGTTATTCTTAGATATAGATGAGTATCACTCTGTTGATTTCAGCTGAAGGATAAGCACGAGATAACTGACGACAACACCTGTTAGCTAAAGCATAAAAGTAAAAATTAGTTAGTAATTTATTTTTTCTTTCTTTTTCTATAGTAGTGTGTATATATAAGAAGAATTACTTTTATTTTCAAGAAAAGAAAGATCAACATTTATTTCTAAACAAATAATTCCCATTATAGTTACTGAAAGACAATTTTATTTTTGATTCTTTGATTACTTTTCTTCGATTTAGGCAATAGAGTGATAGCTCTGATAATGTCTACAGTTAACTTTCGGTATTTTAATGCTCTATAAATTGGTTATGCTGTAGATTTAAAGTTAAGACTTTTCTTTCAGGTTAGGGAAAGTTCTTACATTTAACATAACATGTGTAATAATTAATCTATAAATGAAACTTTAATTAAACTAAAGAAATTTAATTACATTTCAAGCTGCATGCGAAAATCTGAACCTAAGCTTAGTTATATTTTCGTCTCTATCTTTATAAAGATCTTTAAAATAACAAAGACGATCCTACATCTGTTGTAAATCGAGGAGGGGTGAGAAAACGGTTCCTCCTCTTAAAAATTACTGATCACGGAAATTTAGATATTCTACATTTATTTTAGAGCTTTGTTATAACACTTCTTACATTTTTAGTTGTTTTGAAGATTACTTGCAGTATTATTTACGTGAAGTATTCTTAGAAACTGGACTATTTACTCGTAATAAGGAAAAAAGATGTAAGAAAACGAGAAATGTAAAAGGTAATTTTTTTTTACAATTTTTGTGACCAAAGAAGCTTATTTTAAAATTCAGTTTCTTTATAAATAATTATATAAATAATTTCATAAAAAAATAGTTTGCTTGTAATAAGCTTAAAATAGTTTGGGCAAGAGTAGTAAGGTTTTGTTTTACCCAATTTATGTTCATAGCAATTACGACGAATTAACAAAAAGAAAAAAAAATAATTAATAAACTTTATCAACGTTTACTGGAATAAATACTTACGGCAGTAAGTGTTTGTAAATTGATTTGAAATAATCCACATCCATGAAAAACTGTAGCTGGTAAAGACGATTCCACTGCTGATAAAAATACCTGAAAGAAATACAGTAATCAGTCTAATACAAAGAAATGCATTTTGTTGATGCCTGCAATTTCTGATGAAAATATATATTTGATTTTTATTAGACAGATTCAGCACACATCCTTATATGACTGTAAATAGTCCATGTCATTTCTCAATCATTTAATGGTAAGATACTTTGAAATCAACAATGAAGAATAGCGGCTGTGCTAGTATCTCGATAAAGGTGAAGTTATTGGGGACCTTTTATAATTAGTTGTAAATATAAGGTCGATAGTCTTTATATAGTTGATTCTCATATTCTCAGCTTTCACTTTACATCAAACCAAAACCAAAAAAAAATTCCTGGAAAATGGCTTATGCAAATATCTGAGATAAGGTTCTTAAAGGAGGTCAGGATGGGCCCTAAGCACTGCAACCGATAAAGCTCTGTTGTGTTTAGAAATTTTACTAAGAACTGCCTGAGACTGAATTTCAACTGTTCATGGAATCATCGTCAGAAAATGTAAATGAAGCAGAACAGTAAAATTCTTCTTTTTTAATCTATTTTCTAAAGTAAAATTAAACCAAAAACATCCTTGATTTATCTGGAAGAGTGTCTGGAAGAGTATTTCTGCCTATCCATTGACCCATAATATTTCACTGGTAAAATCAAATATTGGTTAAATCTAATGAGTCCATGCTGCAGCAGATGCCAGGTCTGAAAATCTAAAAAGTCATTGTCTACGAGGTTAATATCTCATTGTCTACCTTATTACTTATGTTGACATATAATTGCAGAATTGTAATAATGAATTAATTACGAAGCATTAATCACGAAGGTTTTTGACGTAAACGACTAAAAAACATGATATATAAAAACATGATATACGGTATACATTTGTTTGAATAGTGCTATTTTCTTAATTTTTTTATTTCATAAATCTTGATATGTTTATGAATGAATAAAAATTCGGAAAATACTTGAAACAAGTTTCGAGAACTGTAATTATGTAACTTAAAAGTCGTTAATCGGCATAATCTCTTTCTATAAATACTAAAATGAAATTCCAGAAATAATTTACAATTCTGCATTTTTGTTAGATTTGGCTTGTATACTGAAAAAAATTCATGAGCTTTTAAAGATGCGGTACTTTTTTATACATATACTGTATATACTTTTATTAGAAGAATTTTTAGATATGATTTGTTTACTCTTATTATCCACCTGATCATCTTTTTTCGATTTGATAATTTGAAACTTACTGTTGTTATTCGATAATTATCAAAGTCCCCATGAAATTTGGTATGTATTCGATTTAATAAATTAGGATCTCAAATACAAAACTACAGTTTCTACGTAATTCGATAATAATCCGAAAAGTATTCATTTCAGAAAGCTGAAACGTATAAGAAATGTATTCTATAGTTTTCGATTGGCAGTAGATTTCCCTACAACTTACATTACTAAATGGTAAGCCATTGAAGTTACAACAAGTTACAAGCAGAATTAATATTAAAGTACGATATAGAAGCATTTTAAAAAATACAGTGAAACAGAATGGAAGGGAATTGTTTGAACTTATTTTCATTATAAGTTCAAACAGTACTGTTCTATTTTCATTGTGTTTTTACCTGAATTTCATCTCGTTTTCTTGAATCCTTTGTTTTCACTGCCAACATTGACAACACAAATTGCAAATCATCGAACTGTAAATGCAAGAAAAAGCGAATCAGAAAACAGTTATTTAAGCTGAATATTTACAATATTTAAATTTCCAACATAGAATTTTGGTGACATAAAGCACTAGATCTTTTTCTCAATTAATATTCTAATATTTCTAGTTTTGTTTTGTCAGTAAGTGTATATTTCATTTACCTTAAATAGTTCCGTATGATTAGATAAACTATTATCGTACACTAGTATCTCAAACAAAATTTCCAATCAATTACTTTTAACGCAACATTAAATACCGTTAAGAAGTTTTCAGGTTTTTTTGAGAACATACATTTTTTATTCCTACTTCGTAATTTGTTTCTATGGATTGTGTTGTACATTTCCTAGCCTACTAGCCTATATATCTTTAGGTTTTTTTTCAATATTTTAAAGTTAAATATATATTTTAAAATTTAACTGATTTTCTGAAGCTTAGTTTACATTTTATCATTTAATATCATTCATTTTATCATTTAATAATAGTTATTTTTATTATTTTATGACTAACTGTAAGAATTATCATAAGAATATTAACTTATCAAATTTCAATAGTCTTTTCTTTCATGGATCAAAGCAGAATTGTATCAAAGATATATTTTACAGCATTTACATGAAACTTCACTTTGTATTCTTCTGATCAATAATAAAATAGTTAAATCTGATCTGTTCAACAATGAAGAGTGCTGAGTCACATATAACTTTTTGTTGCATGTACAGGGTTGTCCTAAAATCGTTGGTCAAGCTTGAAGGTCCGATGTAACGTCGCAAAATAACGAAAAAAGTCCATATGAACATTGGTGTGGAGATGCTTTATTCAAATGCTGTAGAATGATTAGCACGTACGTAAGGTATGGTGTAGCCACTGTTAGATAAGGTGTTCGAAGTTATCTCCATCACCAGCAATACATGCTTCACACCATCGTCGCGACGATTTCCGGACAAGTTCAAACATGCCACGAGTGTAGCTGTTAGATGTGTGAACGTTACTCAAAGT
>JAFIDM010002131.1:28527322-28540808 GCA_023159025.1 Thereuonema tuberculata
CATTCATCATCGCTTTGCAGAAACAGGATTGTTTGGAGCTATTACCGGTAGTAAAGGCCGAAACAGGCAAGTGCGGACGCCTGATGCAGAAGAGCAGATGCTGGAGTTGGAAGCAGCCGATCCAGGAAATCTACTAGACAGGTCGCCGTAGCAGTAGTAATGTCGGATCAAAGTGTACACAGAATTTTCCAAGGACAACTTCTGATATCATGTGTAGTGTGTCTCGCCAGCGTCTCTCGCCTTCCACGGGTGGAAATTTGCGAATGGTATTAGCCAAGATCCCATTATGACCTTCCACAACAGTCATCACTGGGCCAATGCAAATCCAAGCGCTATCATTCAGGCACGGCTTCAACACCAGCTCTCATTGAATGTCTGGGCTGGTATTGTTGAAGATCATCTCACTAATTCAATAGTTCGCCACTTAGGTTGAACGGCAATGTTTACAAGCATTTCCTTGAATACGACTTACCTGCATTGCTGGAGAACGTTCCGTAATACATATATCGTCAACTGTGGTTAATACATGATGGAGCTCCAGCTCATTTCAACCTCACTGCTCTGTGACATCTTAATCGTATCTATCCTGGCAGTTGGATTGACAAAGGAAGAAGAAAAGATTGATCTGAATGCTCCCTCGACCAAAATCCTCTGAATATTTTTTCTCTGGGGCTGTCTGATAACGCTAGTGTATGCTACACCGGTTGCCAATGTGCAAATACTGCCTGACCGCAATGTGGATTGGTGTATAACGGTTCAGGATACTGACGGCATGTTTGAGCGTGTCCGGCAATCCTCTTGACGACGGTGTTAGACATGTATTGCTGCTGGTGGACACCACTTCGAACATCTCATGTAACAGTGGCTACATCATAGTCCATATATGTTTTAATCATTCTGTAACATCTGAAGAAAGCATTTCCTCACCCATGTGAAGATATACGCTTTTTTTGTTATTTTTTAGCCCTACGGAAAAAATATTTATTAAAGTTTCCAAAAAGAAACAACAATGAATGTAACTACAAACCTCATAAAACTAAGTAATCAACTCACCGTTTTCTTCAAATTATTTGCTGAACAGGTGATAGCCAAAAGTTGATTTACAATGATAATTACTACAACAGCCATGTGTACTTGAAAAGAAGTAAAAGCACAAAAGCTAAAGAAACAAATGCAAACTCCGTGGAATATAAATGTGATGCATAAAAAAGGAGAAAATATTTTAATTTCATCGTTGATTAAAGCTAATAGGGAATAATAACAGTCACCCAAATCTTCCAATCTGCTTTTCCATTGTTTACTGTTAACAATATCAGTTTCAACTATTTTACACATGCGCTTGACGTATTCAGAATGAATTTGGCAGAAATAAACAAAACAGGCTACTACTATATCAATAGCTAAGGCGATGAGAGTTGCTGATATACTAAATACAGTCAATGCTTCCCATTTCAGAGTGACTGAAAAGAACATTATTGCCCAAGCAAGATGCAATAGAACAGTAATAGCAATTAAAAATGTACTCAATGTGAAATGGGTTCGTTTGTTCAAAGATCCAAATGTACTTTTCAGCTGTGGTTCATGGATACTCCATTTATGAAAATGAGAAGGACATCTACAACTGAAAATCATTATTACAATAGCTGAAATACTGAAATACACAAATGCAACTGCCTGTTGGTGGTATGTTAATATATTAATTAAACTGCCTTCTTTTAAATGTTCTCTTTGTATTAAATAGTAAAGCATACCAGCAAAATAACTACTGCAGAGAAGGCAAGAATACAAGAAACTCACAGTAAACCAGTGAAAAGATAAAACTGCTTTGTTTCGAAGTAATCCATTGACAGGGAAAAAGCCCAGGAATTTCAACACAATAGCTAACTGACGAAATCCTTTGTAGGCATCTGTAGACTTCGTCTGTTTGGCACTGTAGTTGAAAGTTGCCTCCATTAAAGCCTGATGCGGGCGATTTGGTAAAACTGTAATCATATCGATAAAGTATTTTATTCTTCAGGGAAAATCAAATAATTAAGAATTTTTAAAATAAAGGTCTGGATTTTCAAAATGGTCACAATAAGGATATCAGCAGACTTTAGTTCAAGTGCAAATAAAATTGTGCAGCTTTTAGGTCAACTGCTTTCGTAAATAGCATTAATGTTTCTTGCAAAATAAAAAATCAAAACCATTAGTCTTTGAAACATTAGTTCATGGATTTTGTAATTATGTAAGACTGCTTTCGTAAATGGCATCATTATTTCCAGTGAAAATTAAACATACCAAAAAAAAAAGGTTTCTAAACATTACTTCATTGATTTTGTAATTATGTAAGAGAAAATTAACTCAAATGTAAGGTTATTATCGTTAGAGGCTCTAATATTATGATTCAAGTGTCTGCAATCATTCTCAAGTTAATTTGATAAATTTTGACAGCTGATATCTCGAGCCCTGTTCCATATTTTTTGATTGAAATTTTGCAAACTAGCTCAAAACATCAAAATCTACATGTGTATTAGAAATAATTAATATCGGACTAACCAAAACGAATATCTGGATCTTACAAATTTTGCCAGTGTTCGCATCTTATTGTTCTTGTTACCCTCTGTAGTCGACCGAACCTACAGCCAAAACTGTAGCACCTAGAATTATGGTTGATATCTCATTAGAATCGTCGCGTTCTTGATGAGTGCCCTCGTCATGTGCAAGTTTTCGATATCTCGACTTTTTCATGAGATACTCCCAAAATTTTAAATTGTGAAATTTTATGCAGCTATTATCTCTAGCCTTGTTGCATATTTTTGAGTGAAACTTTGCAAACTTGTTCAAACTATTATAATCTTCAAGTGCATCAAAAATAATTAAAATCCCACTAGCCAAAATAAAAATCTGGACCGTAGATATTTAGCCACTGTTCACATCTTGTTCTTGTTCTTGTTACCTTTTACTCGACCAGACCCACAGACAAAACTATAGCACCTAGAATTATGGTTGATACGTCAGTAGATTCGTCTAGTTGTCACGGAGTGCCCTCGTCATGTGTCTTTTTTTATTTCTCTCCAGGTTTCCGAGATATTCCCAAAAATATGATGCCAGGACAGCCTGCAAGCTTAAGTGTAGGACATACACAGTGCTGATTTTTAGTTTTTATTTCTAACAATAATTATAGTTAGATTAAAACATCTTAGAAAGAAAAATTGCCTAAGAGCATAGCCAAAAATGATTTGGATAATAACAGTGGCGCACAGGATTAAGATTGGGGAAGGGGGCTAAGGATATTGTACTAAGGATATAAGTACTTTGAAAACAGTGACAAACATTGAAAATAATAATAATAATAGATTAAACATATTTTCTCAAAGTAGCAAAAAGGTATAATAAATTAGTATTTACAAAAACGTCACAATTGGTGTAACATAAAAAAGGAGAAACAGAATTCTAGTTTATCAAGAGTTTAAAACCCTGAAATACCCACTGATAAAGTTTTGATTTCGGGATGTATGCTAAACAAAAATTAGGAAAAACAAGAAACTTGTGCGCATATTGGTAAAGAATGATCTGAGAGCTGAGCGTGAATCAGTTTGTTTCATCGAATAAAATGACTGGTATTTACTTGATGACTGAATATTCCTGTGTGAAAGTCCACACAGAACCTTCATAAAAGTTGCAAGAATACTTTTGTTATAAACATAAAAATTAAAATTTTTAACTAAATATTTCTTTTTAAATTAAAAATACTTGCGCTTCCAATTAAACTTGCGCTTCCTATTGTCCAAAAAGAAGCCTTAAGATACGCGAACACCATCCAATTTCGGACCAACTTAGTTGGCCATCTTCAAATTGGTCCGATTTTGTCAGGTGCGGACACAAGCCAACTAGCAACTGAAGTCGGCCGAACAACGTTTCAAACCTTCATTGATTTGCAACATATGATAAATATTTTTTTTTTTAAATTATTAGCCGTTATGGAATCGAAGTTGATGGTATTATTTCGACGCAAAAGTAACTAACGACTAAGAGCCAAAAACAAACCATTCTTCCCTGGCAACAATGCCTATTGCGTCGTAACTTTTGCATTACCGCGATAGAGGCTATTCCATAATTCCAAGCGTTTTCCCCCAGCAGCTGTGGAAAATCGGATAAAATCGAGGTTTTGAAACCTCTCTGTTAAATTCTACCGCATACAATTACTGCATTTCAGAATAAACTTTATTTATACGTGAAAGAAATTCGCAATACTCTGATATTCATTGTGTACTCGCTCGCCGTCGATTTGAAGCGGTGAAAATCGTTATAGATGCCATTTCTTTCTATGGGCGTGACGTCATGACTGACGTGTTCCAACGCTGTCCTTTGATTTCCGACCAACTCCTCACCAACTAAAATTGCTGAAAAGTCACTAGAAAATGTGCTCAAAACCCGCTCTACCAACTCGAACACTGGAAGTTGGCCAAATAAGTTGGTCCAAAATTGGATGGTGTTCGCGTAGCTTTACGTTTTGTCTATTTGGTAAACACTCTTTCTGGTCAGGTTCCTCAACATCTAAACCTTTGCTCTTATTTATACTTTTTTCAAATCCGAATTCAATAAATATTTCTTTTCCTATCAACCTTTTCAAAGCATTAAATTTGTAAAAAATACGTTTTTATAAATTTTTAGTGTTAAATAGATAGATTATAAAAGCTGTTGAAAAAAGTCTTTTAAATATAAAGATAAAAATATATAAACAATCATTTGGTTTCCCGATGGCATCACTTTTTGGTCTTTGTGTAATTTCTCTCTAAATTCATCTTTGTAATGAATTATTATCGTGTGGGTTTTCTTAGAGGGTTTTCTTCAGGATTATAGCAAATTCAGGATTAAAGAATTGACTGACTCAGATTATAAGATTTCTACTGTTTTGTCTGGAATTTTGTTTATCCAAATAGACTTGTGTTTGGTTTAAATAAGATTATATATAAGGTAATTTTTAAGCATAAAATAGACTATTAATAAGACTTTCGATTCTAACGCTAGAGGGATTATTTATAAAATAAATTGTGCGAATTGTGGAGGGATTCATGTATTGGAGAAACCTGCGGATATGTGCAAGAACGACTTTCTAAGCATAAAAATACTTTAAAAAAAAAGGAGGGGGGAGGGAGAAATTAGGTATGGTAGATCATTTATAAAGCATTTGATAAACTATGGCGTAATTAAATAGATACATGCAATCAAGAATGAAATTGACTTAATTTAGACAAATCCATAGATAACATCCTTAATCTAATCTTCCCTAACTTCAAACAAATGTCACAAAATGAAAAACTAAATATCCTAAAAAAGTACAAAATATTATATCCATGACAAAAAAATTGTGTACACATTTACACTAAAGAATTATTTTACACTAAAAAAAAGTGAAACCACGAAGGAACTTTTATAACAAACCAAAATTTGAACCACATCGAAATAACTACAGCTTAAGATTAAAAGGTATGGTAATTGCCTTTCAATATCTTAAATCAGCTTGACGAAATTTAAACAATGTAAAAATTTAAAGACTTAAATAGGAAACCTTGTAATAGATATAAATTGACTTACCTTCATCCATCTCTCAACCGTGCTAAATAAACAAAATCACATTTAACCGCAGACAATATCTCAGAAGCATCCATTTTGAAATAGCCGCTTGGAAAAAAAAACGAACACGGGGTGTAACCACGTGATGTATCACTCCGCGATGACGGAAGTGAAATGCAAAGGCAAAGCACATATCCTTACGACTCATCTGATTGGCTTGTGCCGAATTCCTGCTTTAACCTTATAAAGAACCTACGGAGAAAATTTCCATAGTAGGACTGTAAAGACGAAATGGTCAGAAAATAAAAAAAATTCGTAACGGAAATTCATAAAATTTAAAGTGTTATACATGTTTTTCCTATCAATATATTGTATCTAAAGTTAATAAACTTCATATCAAAAAAAAACAGAAAACAACTTCAACATACCGATATTCCGTCCTTTATATCAAAAGACTTTTTCAGGGTATTCCAACCTTATATAAAATAAAATAAATTAAGGAGAAAAGATCACTTCTTCTCTCATACAGAATAAAATATAACAATAAAAAACATAACACTAAAAAACATATTAAATGAACGAGATAAACAATAAAACTAAACAATTTAATAGAAACAACATTAACGACAGACTCACGTTTATTTTAACAATTTTTTTCAATTTTACATTCTTATTTAAAAATTTTCTAAAGATACTAATGAAATCTTATTAACTTTTAAAGATCTGTCCTTATTCATACATATACTACAATTTATTATACAGGATTCTAAAATTAATCTTTCCGATTCTTCCTAAGTCTCATACAATATATCTACTATATGATCAGGATCATGGCTGTAGATAGATAGATAGATAGATAGATACATAAGTTTATTTAACTTTTTCGGGATTATACCCTTTACAAGTTATAGTCTTGATTCCAAAGCTATTTAAATGTTAGATTCCTCTGTATAATTATTAGAAATTAATTACATCACAAGTTAGGTTTAAATTAAATTTGTTTTTACATATATCCTCCCGATATAAATAAGTAATTAACAATATAAATAGTTACAATCCTAAGAGAGGAAAAAAAAATATCAGTATATAAACCCACACACACATATAATTTCATTAATTAAATAAACCAGTATTAGAAATGAATATTATTATATCTATTCTTCATTTATGTCTTTCCGAAATGAAGAATTAAAGGAAGTTAAAAATAATAACCATACACTTACAATTAATTCAACTACAATTAGTTCTACATTAATTCCATTTTTTTTCCTTTTTCAATAAATCCTATTATGAATTTACATAGCTTTTTATTCACATACTGTGAGAATATTTTATACCATCAACATCTTCTATCGTTAAAATTCTTAAGAAATGGCGTCTATAACGATTTTCACCGCTTCAAATCGAGGGCGAGTGATTACATAATGAATATTAGAGTATTGCGAGTTTCTTTCACGCATAAATAAAGTTTATACTGAAATGCAGTAATTGTATGCGGTAGAATTTATCAGAGAGGTTTCAAAACCTCGATTTTTTTCGGATTTTCAACAGCTACAGGGGAAACGCTTGGAATAACGGGATAGCTGCTATCGCTGTAATGCAAAAGCTGCGACGCAATAGGCATTGTTTCCATGGAAGAATGGTTTCTTTTTGGCTGTTAGTCGTTAGTTACTTTTGCGTCGAAATAATACCATCAACTTCGATTCCATAGCGGCTAATAATTTAAAAAAAGATATTTATCATATGTTGCAAATCAATCAAGGTTTGAAACGTTGTTCAGTCGACTTCAGTTGCGAGTTGGCTTGTGTTTGCACCTGACAAAATCGGACCAACTTGAAGTTGGCCGACTAAGTTGGTCCAAAAATCGGATGGTGTTCGCGTAGCTTAAGGCTTCTTTTGGACAACAAAAGATTGTTAGCGTTGACTGCATGCTTTGTAATGATTTAATGTATCATAGATGTTTTCCTAACAATAAGTTATAACACGAAGGGCGTTTTAACATGTGTTAATTAAAATTAAAGTCAGTGTAATATTACACACAAGTTCAGCAAATATTACAGCTTAAAACTAAAATTACAAATAATGCTACACTATTCGTCTGCAGTTGCAGACATCGTAAGGCACTAAAACATTAAACGCGTAAAACTTTTATACGGGAAGCAACTGCAGACGAAACTAGTAGCATTCTTTGTCATTATTTTTTTTAACTAATTATTTCAATTCCAATATTACGAAAATAAAAAATACAACAACAAAAACTTTCTGTCCTTTCTCAAGTAAGTTCTCTTGCCGTGTAATGTATTCTTCTGCTTTCAACTGACTTTCTTCTGAATTTTTGGTAGCCTCCAAATAAATTTTTCTTATTTGGTAATTCTATATTGTATTTTGCTGATACGTTTATTTTTTTTCCTGGTTGATCAACCTTTTTTGTTGGGATTTTCAAAAACAAATTTCGAAACTCGGCACAGCAGATGTTTTTCTTAAATGTAAATTGTTCTTTCTTCTCTTAGTATGAATATCAGCAGAAAGTTCAAGATAATTCATAGATATAGATGGGTTTCACTCAGTTGATTTCAGCTGAAGGAGAAGCACGAGATAACTGACGACAACACCCATTAGCTAAAATATAAAAGGAAAAAACAGTTAACAATTCTCTTTTTCTTTCTTTTTTTATAGTCTATATATATATATGAACAATTACGTATTCTTTTTGGGATGAACATTTTATTTTTGATTCTTTGATTACTTTTCTCCTATGTAAGGAATAGAGTGATAGCTCTGATAATGTACATTGTTAAATTTCGATATTTTGATTGCTTTCAGATTGATTATGTCCTAGATTTTGAAGTTAAGACTATTCTTCTAGGTTAGAGAAAGTTCGTACCTTTAACATTTTATACGTACGAATTAAGATATTCATTACCTTTAATTAAACTAAGGGAATTTAATTGCATTTCAAGCTGCGTGAGAAATCCTGATCCTAAACTTAGTTGATATTTTCGTCTTTATCGTTCCTAGAGTTTAAGTTTTTATATAAAATAACAAAGCCGATCGCAGTCACAGTTACAAATTGACGATGGTGAGAAAAGGGCTGATGACATCTCATCTTAAAAGTTACTGATCACGGAAATCCAGATACTCTGCATTATTTTAGTCCATTGTTATAACAATTTTTATATTTTTAGTTGTTTTGAAGATTACTTTCAATATTATTGACGTTAGTTATTCTTCGAAAGTAGAGTATTAACTCGAAATAAGGAAAAAACATGTAAGAAAATGAAAAATATAAAAATTATATTTTTTCACAATTCTTGTAACAAAAGAAGCTTATTTTAAAATTCAATTTCTTTATAAATAATTATATAAATAATTTGATAAAAAAAATAGTTTGGTTGTAATAAGCTTAACATAATTTGGGTAACAGTTGTAAGGTTTTGTTTTACCCAATTTATGTTAATAACAATTACTACAAACTACCAAAAGGAAAAAAAAAATTAATAAACTTTATTGACGTTTATTAAAATGAATACTTACTGCAGTAATAGTTTGTAAATTGATTTGAAATATTCCACATCCATGAAAAACTGTAGCTGGTAAAGAAGTTACCACTGCCGATAAAAACGCCTGGAAGAAGATTGTTAATCAGTTTCATGAAAAAAAAGCATTTTGTTGATATCTGCAATGTTTAATGAAAATACATATTTGATTTTTATTTGACAGAATCAACACATATGACTGTAAATGGCCCATATCATTTCTCAATCACCATAATGGTAAGATACTTTGAAATCAACAATGAAGACTAACGGTTGTGCTGTCTCTCGATAAAGGTGAAGTTGTTGGGAACCTTTTATAATTAGTAGTAAATATAAGGTCGATAGTCTTTATAGAGTTGATTCTCAAATCCTCAGCTTTCACTTTACATCAAACCAAAACTAAGAACAAAAAAATATCCTGGAAAATAACCCTACCCCTAAAATAGCAAAATGGCTTCTGTAAATGTGTAGTTTACCTTTGCTGAGATAAGATTCTTATAGAAGATCATGATGGGCCGTAACCGCTGCAACCGATAAAGCTCTGTTGTGTATAGAAATTTTACTATGAACTGTCTAAGACTGAATTTCAACAGTTCATACAATCGTCACCAGAAGTGTAAAATGTAAATGAAACAGAACTGTAATATTCTTCTTTTTTAATTTATTTTCTAAAGTAAAATTAAACTAATAAAATCAATATTGATTTATCTGTGTGTGTAACGATATTTCTGACTGTCCATTATCCCATAGTATTTCACCCAAGGAATGGATCTTCTTGATACATGAAATATCTATTTATAGGCAAACAAAATCTTTGAAAATCCTTCGACAATTATTTAATGAACCATCTTTAACTGTTTTTACAGTGCATGCTTAAATTTTAACTTTCTTTAATTTGTGCATATACTAGATTTAAAGAATGTAATTTATACATGAAATACACATTTATAGACAAACAAAATAACATTGGTTAAATCAAATAAATTCATGCTGCAGCAGATAACAGATCTGAAAAATCTAAAAAGTCATTGTCTATGAGGTTATTATGTCTACCTTATTATTTATGTTGGTATCTAATTGCAGAATAGTAATAATGAATTACAAACAAGCATTAATGACATAAACAATTAAAAAGCGTGATCTCTTCTGATATTGTGTGCCGTACTGCTGTACTACAGTTTGAATAGTGCTATTTTCTTAAATATTTTATTTCATAAATGATGTTATATTTATGAATGAATAAAGATTCGGGAAATACTTTAAACAAGTTTCGGGATCTGTAACTTAAAAGTCGTTAATCGGCATCGTCTCTTTCTATAAATACTAAAATGAAACACCTGAAATAATATACAATTCTGCATTTTTGTTAGATTTGATTTGTATACTGAAAAATGTGGTATAAGATATGAAGGAACGAAAAAAAAATTGAATTGGAATGTTGCTGGAAGACCTGTTTTTTTTCTACTCTGAAAACATTTAAGTTTTTCCTTTCATTTGTTTTCATTATTAAAAATACTTGCGTTAATTTCATTTCATTCAAATAGGAATTTTGTCAAGTTTGATGTGTTTATGATGATTTAGCATACAAATCCAAGAATTGAATCTTGAGAGAGAGATTTTTAAGTTTATTAAAAATCAGGATTTTGAGAAAGGATGCTGCAAAGATAAAGAATTTGGGGCTTTGCTTCAAAAGTAAGAAATTTGGATATCTTCAAAAGTAAGAAATTTGGATATCTTCAAAAGTAAGAAATTTGGATATCTTCAAAAGTAAGAAATTTGGATATTTCAAAAATTAGATTGGACATTTATTTTATAATTTCGAAGAAATTTAGATATTTCGAAGATTTATAATTTATTTGGGTACTTCGAAATATTTGGAGATTTATCTTATAATTTTGAAAATTTACAAATTGTAATTTCGAGAATTTATAATTTATTTTATTTTATATTTGTAATAATGCTTGAAATGTTCATGTAAAACGTGTGGAGCGTGGTACTTTCTGTAGTGTTACTTATAGTATTGTTATTTTGGAATCAAAAAATTCTGATTATCATTTATTTATTTATTTTTGGTTTGGGAAAAGAGAAAGGTGTTTTCTTTGTCCCTTATTGCTTGAGAAAGAAAATCCGATGAGGATTTTTGAAATATTGCATTCTGGAGATGTTTGGATGAAATAAAGGAAGTTTTATGTGTTTATAAGTTTGATGTATTTATGATGATTTAGTATATGTATTCTATAGTATATATATATAATATAGTTTTCGATTGGCAGTAGATTTCCCTACAACTTACATTACTAAATGGTAAGCCATTGAAGTTACAACAAGTTACAAGCAGAATTAATATCAAATACGATATAGAAACATTTTAAAAAATACAGTGAAACAGAATGGAAGGGAATTGTTTGAACTTATTTTCATTATAAGTTCAAACAATACTGTTCTATTTTCATTATGTGTTTTTACCTGAATTTTATCTTGTTTTCTTGAATCCTTTGTTTTCACTGCCAACATTGACAACATAAATTGCAAATCATCGAACTGTAAATGCAAGAAAAAGCGAATCAGAAAACAGTTATTTAAGCTGAATATTTACAATATTTAAATTTCCAATGTAGAATTTTGATAACATAAAGCATAAACTACACTTCTCACTACATGTCTTTAGGTTCTTTGTAATATTTTAAAGTTAAATAAATGAGCGTCTCATCAATTTAACTGATTTTCTGAAGCTTATTTTACATTTTAAGTTAAATTATTTACGACTTTATAAATTATTCATGGTTATCATAAGAATGTTAACTTATCAAAGGACAACAGCAAGCCTGCATAGGGACATGACCTAATAGTGAAAGTGACCCATTTGAGTTCAGAAATAGATTAAGGGGGTCTTAATAAAGAATAATGTCTATGGGCCCATATCTCCAGCTCTTACCGTTTCGTAGATAACGCCCATGTGAAGGTACAACTTTGATTGCAAATTGCTCGGCCATCGTAGTAGGTAGAGCTCTGGTTTTTGTTGCATTCATCTGCCCTGGAGATACTGGTCCTAACAGTATGCCACATGACACCCCCCCAAATACCCCAGAACCCCCTCTTAATCTATTTCAGACCTCAAATGGATCACTTTCACTTTTAGACCATGTCCCTATGCAGGCTTGCTGTTGTCCTTTCAATAGTTTTTTCTTTTATGGATTAAAGCAGAATTGTATCAAGATATCTTTCTATTATTCTACATCTCAATGATAGACATTTTGTAATTATTTTTTGTGACTTTAAATAGCTCAAGCAGAAAATCTGTTTTTGGTCTAATCAAATTAAACTGTAACTTTTTCAGTTTTTGGTTCTTTCCCTCTACATTAAACTATAACTATTTCACTATAGAAATAAATTTAAGTTAAATTATGAATAAGTATTACAATAATTACTATTTTCAATAAAAAAGAGATAATTATTAAATAATTTAAATAGTTCACCAGACGAAATCTGAATTGCTGCAATGGGAAAGAATATACAGGGTGGTCCTGAAAAGGTTGGCCGAACTTAGTTGCAACCTTAACAAATAAATATGAACATGAGTTAGGAAATTCTTTCTTCAGAAGTTACATAATGATTAGCACGTACATAGGCTATGGTGTAGCAACTGTTAAATGAGATGTTCTAAGTGGCCTCCACCAGCAGCTACACATGCCTAACATCGTTGTATGAGGATTGCCGGACATACTTAAACATGCCGTAAGTATTCTGAATTATTGTACACCAATCCATATTGTCGTCAGACAGTATTTGTATATTGGGAACCGGTTTGATTACACTAATGTTTTCAGATAGCCCAGAGGAAAATATCCAGAGGATTAAGGTCAAAGAATTGTGCAGGCCAAGCTTTTCGTCTTCCTTTGCCAATCCATCTGCCAGAATAGATGCGATTAAGATGTCACAGAGCAGTGAGGTTGAAATGAGATATGTATAATAGAATGTTCTCAAACAATGCAGGTAAGTCGGTTTCAAGGAAATGCTTGTAAACGTTCCCGTTCAGGCTATGTGGCAGAAATATTGGACCAGTGAGATAATTTCCAAAAGTACTAGCGCCCAGACATTCAATGAGAACTGCTGTTGGTGCTGTGTCTGGATGATAGCGCTTGGATTTGCATCTGCTCAGTGATTACTGTTGTGGAAGTTCAGGATATGGTTAGAGAAATTGTTCTTGGAAAATTCCGCATACACTTTGATGCGACATTACTACTGGTACGGCGACCTGTCAAGTAGATTTTCCTGGATCGACTACTTCCAACTACAGTACCTGCTCTTCTGGAACAGGCGTCCCGCATGTGCCCTTTTCAGCCCTTACTAACGATAATAGCTCCAAACAATCCTGTTTCTGCAAAGCGACG
>JAFIDM010002131.1:28562059-28580333 GCA_023159025.1 Thereuonema tuberculata
ATTATGTAAAAACTAATAACGTCATCTGAGATCAACTGTATCATGTAACTCCTGAGCAATTTGAATATATGTATTTTTTTTTCTTAAATTAACTTTAAAGAAGTATTTTACACAAGTATACACATATATAAAATATCACTTTATTTTCTTCTGATCAATAACAGTTAAATTTGATCTGTCTAGCGATGAATAATGGTCAGTCACACACAACTTGTTAATTGCTTGCAGCTTCTATTCCATTAGAGAGATTGAAATTTACTCCAAAGCAATATTTTATCTCCATTATTAATCAGCAAAGTAAATTTTTTAATTTTTTTTTTTAAATTCTATAGTTCAAATAGTTACAGCTTGAGGTGACGGGACGAGAAACAATACTGAAAAAGTTACAGAACAATTGGTTATATAAAAAAAAAGAATCTTCGCTATATATTTAAAGCCACCTAAAATAAATATAAGATACCGACTTTTATATACATAATATATAGAAATAATTATATAATTCTTTGAAACAAGAAACAAAAATTACAATGTAAGTCTTTATTTAGAAACCTTTAATTTTTAATGTAAAATAAAATGCAGAAAAACAGTTAAGTTGTTGAAATGCTGGAGTCTTTAGCATTAAAATGTTATTTTAGAAATAATAAAGCTTAAACACATGTAATAAGAACTGTAAAACAAATTAACAAGTTGGAATAAAACAGTAACTTTTCAAAAATTTTAAAAGGACTTAGTGGTAATAAATGTTATACTAATAGCTGGTAAATTTTAAATTGAGATATTTGAAATGCTTTACAATATCTTATTGATGTGAATAAAATAGTCTATGGAAAATATAAAACTAACAGTAATTACATAGAAGAATAATCGAACTTTTATTATATTAGCAATATTTTAAAATAAAACATAAATTAAAATCTGTATTTCATAAACCGAGATGATTTTTTTTTGTTGGAAACTTTTGTTAATCTATAATATAAAAAAGGAACATTTGGGTATTTATTCGAATTGTTTCGCATATCTCCCAGCATGCTACAAACTTGAAATTGGGCATGAGGGAAAGTTCTATAGTATATTGAATCCAAAAAGTATTAAAAAAAACGTTTCTATGAAATTTATACTGCACTGAGCAAAAAATGTTAAATTAAAAAAAAAAAAATTACTGAGAAAAAATTAGCGCTATATTTCACATAAAAATGCTGTTGTTTTCAGTTATAGGTTGTGACAGGAGGTTGCAGGACAGAAACCGTACGATGTTGTTGCTTAATTTAATTTAGCGCCGTTCATGACAATCCTTTCTCATAAGGGAAGTCGGTGACCTCGAACGCTGAGAACCGCACGAAAATGTGCTTAGAATATAAATCACTCATGCCAAAAACAGTGGTATGAGTCATTCCCATGTAAAACACAGTAGTTGTCTACTCGCGCCATCCGACTGTGGCATGTTGTACCTGCACTAACAAGTATTTAATCTTAAAATATTGCCACCGAAGACAACAAAATATTGCCAACCTCTTGATGCGTACTTCTTTAGGCAATATAAGCTCTACATGAGAAGGATCGTTGATTTTGTAAGACTACAATATGAAACCACAAGTAAAGTTACTGGATCGTTTTTTCATCATCAGAATTCATTCTGTGCTATGCAATCAACTTTCTGCACCGAAGTACAAGCCTATGTTTACGATATGCTTGGCATACCAATATCATCGTATAAAATGTAATTAGCGTGGATTGGACTGCTTGAATGCGAAAGTGATGTGGCTATAGTCAGATGTGCATATTGTTCTGTCCCACTTTGCTTTGACCACTTCATTGAAATCCGACACCTGCATTTTGAAAACTGAAAAGCTGTGCAACTTCAATAGGTGATCTTGGACCTTCAATAGGTGATCATTGAAATGTCTCTCGTGAAAAGACGTGCAGTTTTGCATGATAATGACTCATACTACTGTTTTTGGCATGAGTGATTAATATTCTAAGCAAGTTTTCGTGCTGTTTTCGGGGATCGACATCACGCCCTTCACTTGTCAGTTTGCACTATTTAATTGTACATTATTTTAATAATAATAAAATGAAAACATAGACTTAACATGGAAATCTAAAAAAACTATTCAGCATAACAATAAATAACTGTTTTGTGATAAGGTTTTTCTTGCATTTACAGTTCGATGATTTGCATTTTGTATTGACAATGTTGGCAGTGAAAACAAAGGATTCAAGAAAACGAGATGAGATTCAGGTAAACTCTAAACATTCATTTAAAGTTCAAGCAAAGTTAAAGCAAACCTTTCTATTTTTGGTCCATTTGTTTGTTTACAATATATCTACATTTCTATTTTGATTATTAATTCTTCTTGTAATCGGTTGTGACTTCAACATCATTTAAGATGAAAATGTCTTAAAATTTTCCCTTGCTGCAAACTTTCATAAAATGAATTTATATTACCATGAACTTTGAAATTGTGGAAGATAACATTCTTTGTGAGGTTATAATTAAGCTCTAAAATCACATCTTTAATCTATGAGGTCTTTGGTTCTAAGCTTCTCATTTGATAATGTAACGTTAGGGAAATAACGATAGGGAAATCGAAAACGGTAGATTAAATCTACTGTTTAAATTTCAGCTTTCTGAGATGAATGCTTGTCGAGTTATAACAAAACATCAAAATACATTGAATATTATCTTTGTTTTTGAGACCGTAATTGTATCAATAAAATTGATTAGAAACTCAATACGGACTTGGTTTATTAATCATCTAGTAAAAATATTAAGTTCGAATTACCGTATTTGAAGATGGATTTTAGAGTAGATAATCAAAGTAAACCAATCAAATCTGTTGTTCGAATGAATGTAGATATTTATTTCAAAAGTATCAAATCTTTTAATTATATACAGTTGATTAAAACATGCAATTATTTATCAAGAAAAAGAAGAAAAACGTGACTGTATTAATTACTTATATACAGTAATGATAAATACATATTTCTTTGAACTGAAATAGAATAAGAACTTTTGAAATTGAATACCTTTTATCAAATCATGTGTGTTCATTTTAGTGCTATTTTGCATTGTTATCCTTTGTGTCATCATGGTTCTGTCAATTTATTTCCAGAGTTATTTTATTTTATCGTTGGCAATATTGTTATTTAACGGAAATGGAAATTTACACCAATATTTTAAAAATGAAAACAAATTTAAAGAAAGGCTTAAAATTGGTAGGGTTCAACATCAGACCTTCAAGCCACATTTCCCTTCTAGAACATTTCTCCTTTACATTTACTCGTGTCAGTGACATCAGTGTCTTACGCAGGGCCGTAGCTACCACCGGGGCAGCCGGGGCAGTGCCCCGGGGCCCCCGAGCAAAGAGTCCCCCGAACGAAGGGTGGATTTTTTTTTTTTTTTTTTTTGATATCATAAACACTTGTTGCCCCGGGCGGAGCCGGCGTTAGGGGTTGGCGAACTTAGAAGAAAGAGCATAAAATTGAGCTGTCGGTTTTTTTTGGGGGGGGGTTGTTAAAATAGGATTGTCAAGGGCCCCGCAAAATTCATCTTGCCCGAGGCGCCGCACCCTTCCAGCCCGGCTCTGCCCCGGGGCCCCCAATCCTCTAGCTACTGCACTGGTCTTACGCCACATTTCTCTGTGTTAAAATATGTGTTAATATTTCTCTGTGTTGTCCTAAAATATAACAACATTTATGAAATGGAACATTTAAGCTATGTTCTGAGCTAGGTTTAAAGTTTCAAGTCTCTAACTAATCGGGAAATTAGTTTGAAATCAATTGCAAAATTTGTACCGAACAAACAAACGGACAGACAAGAAAGTTAAAAAAAGACAAAAGTTTTGTGTACTGTCTAATTTACAAGTATAATTATCTGCCATCATCTTCCGAGACTCAACACATTTAAATACTTGTAACTAAACGAATAACGCAATAGTTCTTTATTGGTTACAGTGGTTAGGGCCCATCGTGATCTAGATGAATTACAATCTCAGCAAAGGAAATCAAAGCAATTGCTTAACCTCTCTCGCTTTTAGGCATAATGTTATTTGCCATTCATTTTTATTGTTGTTGGTTTGATGTTAACTGAAGATGGGATTTTTGGAATCTATACGCATGGTACCATCTTATATTAACTCATTATTACAAAAAGACCCAAACAAAATCACATGTCCAAAGAGACTGATATAACCTTTACTCTACATTGTAGATCTTGCCATTAAAGAAATTGAGTGGAGTTATCCTGACTATTTACCTTGACAGTTATGTAGGATGTGTGTTTAGACTATATAATCAAATATATCTATATATATTTAGTAGAAATTGTAAAGAATAATAAAACCTTTTTTTCTTAATATTTCAGTGATTAATATTTTTCTTCCAGGCATTTTTATCAGTCGTGGAATCGTCTTTACCAGCTACAGTTTTTCATGGATGTGGATTATTTGAAATCAATTTACAAACTATTGCTGCAGTAAGTATTCATTCCAATTAATATTGATAAAGGATTAATAGAATTTCTTTTTTTTTTGTTCGGTTATGGATTTGTTATAATTTTCATTAACATAATTTACTCAAAAACAAACTAGACTAACTAGATCTGTCTTGGCCACTAAAGACTGAATAAAGAACGTATTGCAACCCAAACAATTTTTATCTGGTAACGAAATTCAATTTCAAATTTTTTTGGTCGTAACAATTGAGAAACAATTTTACTTTTTTTTATCTTTCATTTTCTTACATTTTTTTTCATTATTTTGACCAATAGTCTCGATTTTTAAAGGAATAATTCATATAAATAGCATTGCTAGTAATATTCAAAACATCTCATCAAATAAAATTGTGCAATCATGTGATTGTAGAATTTCTGACTTTCCATGATTACTAATTTTTTAGAGAAGGTGATTAGGTCTTCAGTTAACCCTGAATCTTTTAGAACGGGGCTTAGGACCGACTTTTTTTATTTTATATCAAATATTAGACACTCGGATACATAAAGATAATAATATGAATGAACATAGGAGTAAGATTTACTACTTAAGTTGAAATATTTCTTTCGTTTAATTAAAAAAGTAATTCAATTTCAGAAAACATTAAGATACCAACTTAGCTAATGTGGAAGAGAAGTCTAATCTATCGCATAACGAATATGTAGACAATTAAATCATTAAAATAAAATTTAGCTTAGCTCTAATAAATTATCAGAGCTATGAGCCTGTTTCCTAAATTGAAGAAAAGGAATCGAAGAATTAATGATAAAACTCTCTTTCATTAATTGTGTTTGGAATTTATTGTTTAGAAATCATTGTTGTTGAAGTATCGTTTTCCTAAAAAATGAAGGACAAAAATGTACAAATGAAAGAAAAAAGTAAATAATAATTATTTTTACTCTTTTACTTTAGCTAACTGGAGTTGTCGTCAGTTATCTTGTGCTGCTTCTTCAATTGAAATCAACTGAGTGAGATCAATGTATATCACATCACAAGCTATTGAATAACCACTGACTTAATCATTGTATTGTCTACTGCTTATCATAAGAAATAAAAGAGTATTTAAAACAAGATTGGAATCTTTCGAAATTCGTTTTGAAACATCGGAGAAAGGTTGATCAGAAAACAAAAAACTATAAGTTTTTCATCGACCAAAAAGAAAATAGAAGATACCAAAAAGAAGAACGTATTTGAATCCGTCTATTTTCTATTCCTAAAATTCAGAACATCAACTGAGAGAAGAGAATCCATTCTATTGGAAATTGAACTTGACAAAACAAGAGAGATTTTGATTGTATTGAACCTAAAATATGGCAAGGTATTTTAGCTATTAGTTCTTCATCTACTATCAGATATCTACTATGTGAGTAGTGTCATTTCAAACCTCGCCTTCTCCATTTTAGAAAATTATTCAGGAGCAACAAAAGACTGATAATTTTAAAATTGTTATTATTATTTCGACAATTTTTGTCTATTATTAAAATTTGGACTATTAGTTAATAAGGAATTATAGTTTTTGCCTAATGTAAGTTTAAATTTTGCACATAGCAAGTTTTGCACTGGCAACATGGAGAAGACCAGTTTTGAAACAAACACGTATGGATAAGGCATGTTTTTAGTCAAATAAGTGGTCAATCAGATTAGATGGAATATCAGATTAGATTGATTTATTAAAGAATAAAAATGAAATATAAATAATAAGAATAATAAATCAACAATAATGTAAGAAAATAAAAACAAAAATTGTTAAGAATATAAAAATGAAATATGTGTATTTAAATTTTTAATGTCAATTTTGTGTGAAAAATATTTAAATGAATTCCTCAAACATTTCTGGCTCTTCCTCATGGGTTCACAAAAATAATTTTCATGATCATCATGTTCTTGACCTTCTACAGCTGAAGTTCTAGTAAGAATGTCAGTATAAAATTTCAGATCTGGATTCTGTCCCCACGTGTCTCCAAAATGTTTTTTTTTATCAGATTTTCAAAATTTTTCAATTTCGCATGCTTCACAGAAATAACTTGATGGTTGCTGGTTTGAAGTTTTGTATGTTTTTTCCTTTCTTGAGTATAGATTTTGGCATTCCGGTGTCTAGGTTATATCTGCTTCACCTCGAATTAGGACATTATTTCTCTGAGTTTTTGTAAGAAGAAACCTTTTACCTCGGGACAATTTGAAGTGCCACTTCCCAGGATTTTTAGCGAAACACTCTACTGCTTCTTCCAATTCTTGTATTCAACGTCATCTCCTACTTTTATGACAGTTCCAAATTTCCTGAAAGTTTCAATATATTCTTCAGGTTTCATGACTGTAGATATTTTTTTCAAAACACATTCAATATTGCCGAACACTTATCAGCAGGAAGAAAAGAATGCCCAGGAACTGGAAATACTAGTGGTGCACGTGTAGCCAGCCAAGACATACACATACTTATCATTATGGAGTTTCTATACTGGCCTCCACAGCCATCTGCACACAGTCGCACTACCCTAATATTAATCCTAATATTAATCCTTACCCTAATAATATTCTGAGAAAACTGCATTAATCAGACGATGATGAACGCAGGAAGCAGTTTCATTTGCTCCTTTTTGAAATTCATGTTCCTTCCATTTTTTGGACTAATTTCAGATTGTGAATCTCTTTGCGTCACTGTGAAATTATAAGTCTACAGTTGGCGGCTGTAATACGCTGCTTGGTCTGGTAATTTTGGATGAACCAAATTTTCTCAGTCAAATGATAAAATAATCATATTTGGATTTTCGTCTTTCAACATTTCATAAAACGTTTTGGCTTTTCATGGAATTTAAGTTGTTGTTGAAGCTCCTTTATCTTTTCTTCGTTACATTCATGGCTTATTTCAGGCTTCTGGTAGAGACCTTTTATCCACGGTTTGTCTGTCTGTCTGTGGACAAGTATCAACTCAGCAACCACGAGGGCTAGAAACTTCATTAGAGTGTCGTTGAAACGGTCTTGCAAAGAGTAGTTCAGAGCCGTAGAGTTTAAGTCTCTAGCTGGTCGGGCTCCAAGGTAGCGATAGCGATTAGTAAAACAATCATAATGCTTCGCAACGGCTTCCCAGCAAATCTTCACATATCAGAAGCCGTTGCTAAGCATTGTGTTTGGTTTACTAATCACTATCGCTACCCTATTTTCTCTACAGAAACACAATGAGCACACGTCTGTAGCCGGCGTGCCAAAACCTATACTGAACTCTAAATAAATATGTTTGAAGAAATAAACAAACGAAACTTCTTTGAGAAAATAAATTCAACTGCCCTGTCCAAAACGTACAGAACTTGAATTTTCTTATCAAAACTGCCCAAATCTTTTCTTAATTGTCTTTTCAATAACTTATAGTAAATTCCTAAAATTCATCTTTGAAGCAAATTATTTTTAAAATTTTTCTCTTTGAAGCAAATATTTAAAATTCTTGAATATTAATAACTCTTCACTGAAGACTTAAATCTTAAATTTCAATAAAATATCACCATAAAATTTGCATAATTACTTTATTACTATAGAATTCTCCATAACTCTCCATATACGCGAATTTTCGGATGCCTAACCTGTCATCCTTTTCGGAGCATTATACCTTCAAAGATATTTATTTATTCAAAGAAGAAGAATTAGGACATTTTAATTTTTAATTTGTAAAGAAGAAGAATTAGAAAAATTTGAACAAATTTTTAAATTGTAATAATGCTTCGTGAGTCATGCTTCGTGCGTCTCGTGACACGAGACACGAGACATACCACATATTGTTATTGTTTTCGAATTTCAAATTCTTGGAATGTTATTTTAAATATTTAATATTTTTTTTAAAACTGGGAAGAAGAAAGAAGTTTTCTTTCCCCATGATATAATGCTCGTAAAAGGATGGCAGATCAGGAATCCGAAAATTCGCATATACGGAGAGTTATGGAGAATTCTATTCTGTATATTTTTGTGAACCTTGTAATAAAAACAATTCTTTTACATCTAAATTATTAATTAATGAAAGATAAATATAATTATAATTCTTATAAAGCATCAATATAATTTAAATGTTTGAAATACTAAAATGAAATTAAACAAATGAACGAATACAGCATTGGAATTGTAATTTTGTTGGTATTCGTTCCATATCAATCGGACTCATATGCAATAAATTAGTTAATATAAATTAATAAGTTAAGGAAATATGTACTTATAATAATAACAATCTGAATAGAAAAAAAATGCATTTAATGAAATACTTCATATTACACAAGTAAAAGTAGAAACAAAATGACAATAAAAGTAAGAAAATTAAGCTTAACACTCTTTTTTAACATTGCTTTCTGGTTTTATTGTTCTTATTGTAATTATTAAATAATGTTTCACATGTAAAATAACAATATTTGTATGTTGCTATGTTACAATGGATTAGTTACTAACTGATAAGATCCTTTATATAATTCATTATCTTTGTCTTTCATCGTTCTTAATATAAAAATCGTACATAATATTCACTAATGCAAAAAGTGTGTGTGATGTTATTAATTTCAGTAACTCTAAACCTAAAGTGGTTGAAATGATTTTCTAAAACAAGATCTTAAGTATATTTGTAGTGATAGTATTGAAGTATATTTGCAGTGATAAAATTTAAGTATATTTGCAGTGATAAAATTTAAGTATATTTGCAGTGATAAAATTTAAGTATATTTGTAGTGATAATATTTCAGTATATTAGTAGTGATAATATTTAAGTATATTTGCAGTGATAAAATTTAAGTATATTTGTAGTGATAATATTTCAGTATATTAGTAGAGATAAAATTTAAGTATATTTGCAGTGATAAAATTTAAGTATATTTGTAGTGATAATATTTAAGTATATTTGTAATGATAATATTTAAGTATATTTGTAGTGATAATATTTAAGTATATTTGAAGTGATAATATCATAAGTATATTTGTAGTGTATATTAGTTAGTGATAATAATTTTTACTAAGACGAATATTCTTAGCTTAGCTTGAATTGTTTCCTATCTGCCTGTCTTTCCTTTAATGGAATGTGAGTTGTTATCATAAGCATCAATTCATTAAACATTAACAGCGTAATCTAAGTTCTCAATATTCTTTTGCCTACAATGTTAACTTATATTGAAATCTTGTTTGCTTGAATATAATGTAATTCTAACATGTATCGAATCGTTGTCTTGTAATAATAAGGTAAACTATGTTCTTGGTATTTGAAATACTTTAAATGTAAAAATACTGTTTGCTGAATAAATAAACGTTGTATGTAATTGAATTCAATCTTTTAACCAATACTGCAGTAAGGGAAATCATAAGCTTAATGATTAAGGATTATTAATCTTTCTTATTACAATCTTTATAGAATCTTTCTTATAAATCCCTGGTAGTCGAAAATAATTGTTTCTGAGGATTTCAAATTCTTTGACGTAATAATCAATAAAAAAAAAATATAACATTCATGTAAATAAAAAAGAAAGTAGAAGGTACAACTAATTTTCATTTCAGCTGTTAGCATCTACTTTACATCTATTTAGAAAAAAGAATTCGAAACTACGGTAATCATTATATTTGCTAGACATCTTGCAGTTTTCTATCTCCCACAATTTCTGATTGTTGTGAAATAATTTAAAGTGTTATTTTAAATCCTTTATTTCAATTATGACAAATGACACTGAATTGGCGGTGGAGAATAAAGCAAATAATTATTCTCAGAAAGAACCTTGCCAAAAGCAATTGGCAGAAAAGATCGCAAGCCAACAATCGAAAGACGCGAGCATCACAGCACGCAAGAGCGAGAGAAGAAGTTAGTTCCTATCAAGTCAGCCGCGAAGCAACAAGTGCTTTGTCTTAAATAAACCAAGAACGTTTCCAACTAAAATAAGAACATTAAATGTGAGTATGTAGTTATAGTTATAACCAACTCTGCCCAGCAAATAAAGAAAGACTTTATACAGCTTATAAATAACTATAATATTTTCACAATCAATAACAATTGGTTATGGGCCAGCCAGACCGTTCAACTGCGTAATAACAATTGGTTCTGGTCGCCAGCCCGTTCAACTGCGTGACAATAAAGTTTAGTTGAGGCCATTGCAACGCATCAGTTCCGCAAGTTAGGCTTAATCCCGTAAGCTTCAGGGAAATGTGTTAAAGCTTAGGAAGAGTGTTGGACAGTTGTTAACCAGTCATAAGTAAAGCAGTCAGGATAGCTACAGTATTTCCGATCCATGAAATAATTAGTTATAGACTGAATAATTGGTTATAGACACCACATCGTTGCATGTTACAAGAGTATTTTCAGAAAAATGGCCGCCAAACGTTCGGAAACTATCACGAGTTAGGCTTATGAATTGCCGTTCTGTTTAATTGTGGTCTAATCAAACTGAACAAGTAAATCTTGGATTTAAAGTATGAAGGAACAATATATCGGCAAGATGGCTAGTTATATGTTGCAGTTTAACGGAAATTGCTACTTTAGCTGGAAGCGGAAAGTCCAAAAGCTACTTTTGCAGGAAGGACTATGGGAGACCGCTAACACGCCGATTATTGATATTAAATCCATAGAAGATAAAGGGCTAAAGTTAAAGCTATTAGGTACGTCCGAGAAAGCAGTCGGAACGATCCTTAGCAGTATAGAAGAAAGATTTAGGTGTCTAAGTTAAAGAGAGAACTGACCCTAGTCTACTATTGAGGGAAATTGACACCCAGTTTAACGTAAAAGATTGCATAAGGATATCTGATTTAAAACGCCACATATATCTTGAAAGTAAGCTTCAAGTCGAAGATGACTTGCGTGAAAAATATCTAAATTTAAAAGTAAGATTAAAGGAGCTTGAAGAATTAGGTGGAGTTTTGACAAGGGTGAATTATATTGGCTAATACTTTCTGGATAGCCAAGTGCATATGATTCATGTGCACAAAACTTACTTCAATTGCAAGATAAAGCTGACTTCAATTCAGAGTATGTCATTGGCAGAATTGTCAAGAATACAGATGGAAAAATGAAAGATTTCCCTTAACAGCAAATGAAGTAAACATGTGCAATAAAGCCGAAGTGACTGTAAATAAACCAGCTAGCAGGGAATGCAAAAAGGAATCCCGCAAATGTTTTAACTTTGGAAAAGTAGAGCATTTACCTCTCAATGCAAGTCTAAATCCAAATCCTAGAAACCCTGGCCAAGAGCAGATGATATGAAAAAGAAATCATTTTCTGGGATTGTGGCTTTGAACAGTTGCATTATGTCATCAACAAAAGATAAACCTATAGATAGCCCCATGGTATCTTGATAGTGCTTCTACAAACAACATTTGTAACCATAAAGTTTGGTTCAGCAGTTATGAAAGCTTCATTGCTCCCCTAAAAGTTTATGGAGCTTCCTTACTACCTGAAGCGTTAGGTGAAGGGACGGTCAGTGGCGTACCAACGCCTTTGGGGGCCCGGGGCGGGAGTTCCATTATTCCACAACCAAACAAAAAAAACGGAATCTCCAATTCAACAACCAAAAAAAAAAAATACTTAGGTGGATGGGGCCCCTTGGCTGACTGGTGGGGCCCCCTAGGCTTGCTTTTGCAACCAAAAAAAAAAAGGAAATCTTGCTTTTACAACCAAAAAAAAAGGAAATAAGCAGGCTGGTGGGGCCCCCTAGGCTTGCTTTTACAACCAAAACAAAAAAAAAAGAAATCTACCTTTTACAACCAAAAAAGCTATTATATGAAAACAATTTTATTTTGATAAAATTAAAGAATTACTACATGATCAATCAATTTTTTTAAAAAATTAATAAGTCTAAAGACTCTATTTTAAATAATTTAGGTAAAGATTTTTTTAAAATTTCAAAATTAATTTAAAACATTTAAATATAAAAGAATTAAAATTAATATAAATTTAAATTATTTATTCCTAAACCCAAAAATGCGTAAAATAGATAAATTTAGAATGATCTGTAGCACAACTAATTCTATTTTAAAACAATCAAATATTATTTTACAAATTTTTCTTAATAAATTGCATGAAATTATTAAAACTAAAATTAATCCTGATTTTTATTGGCTTATTAACAATCACGATGATGTTATTAAATAGGTAAATAATACTAAAATTTTTAATATAATTACAGCAGATTTTGAAAACTTATTTCCAAATATACCTGAAATTTAGATTCTTTATTAAAATAAATAAAATTCTTAGTTTCAGAATTTAATATAAACAATTTATTTGGTACTTCTATTAAAAATTTTCTTAATTTTCTTAAATTTAATTTATATAATAATTACATTGAATTTGATAATGAAATATATTCCGAAATAAAAGGTATTGGAATGGGGGTAAATTATAGTAGCAATCTCGCTCATTTATTTTCATTGGCTTACTAATATCAGTTTTGTATTAATACCCCTTTCCAATTTAAAATTTATAGATATATAGATGACTTCATTATTTTTAATACTAATTCTAATTTACAATTGATTATATAGAAGACAAAATTTATAAAAATATTATTAGCTTACATAAAACTAATAAAAATTCTAAATTTGTTGATTTTTTAGATTAACGAATATATTTTAATCAACAAATTCCATGTATTTAATTATTTAATAAAACATTTTTATTTCAGTTTAAAATTAATAGATTTCATAAATTTACCAGTAATGTGAGTTTAAATTTATTTAAAAATATTTTATACCAAGAACTCAAAAGAATATTAATTCTAAATTTGAAGATTTTTTACATAATTTAAATTATTACTAAAAATTTATAAATAATAATTTTCCAATTAAAGTATTACATAAATATAATTTACAATTTCAGAATAAATTTAAAGTTCAAATTTATAACAAATATATAAATATAAAAAAATTTATTTTTCATAATTTTATTTAATCATTTAATTGTTCTAGATAGGATTTGTTGGTTTATAATCAGTTAAGTTATCTTATGACAACTCAAGATTAAATCCTTTATTTTAGGAAGTTTTGAGTTTGATTTAATGACTGTCATCTGTTTATTATTTATTATTGTTTTAAATATATTTAAATATTAAAAAACTATAAAAAAGTAAATAAAAAGGATATAAAATAAAAGAAATATAAAAAAAGAAATATAAAATCAAAAGAAATTAAAAAAAGAATATATACGATAAAAAAGAGCAAAGTCTTTATATATTTAACCTGAACAAGAGAAAAAGGAGTAAATGCCCTTCTGATTTTAGATTATATGGAGGAATTGGGAATGGTCGTTTCGTCTTGCAATCAAAAAGGCAATTCCTTCGTTTTCTCTTGTTCAGGTGCTTATTTTTTTACTTTATTACTAATTTTGCAGCACGTTAAGCTTATTTTTCATCTTTATATATTGCTTTTTTGTTTTTCTAAATTTTCTAAATTTTAATTTCGATTTTTCACACTAGTGCCGCTGATGAAGTGAAAACAAATTTGGCCATGTTTTCACAGAAACAGTAATTTGAATTTTGTAATGGCATTTTTCAAATTTCAGATTACTGTCCGGCTCTCTCTCTCTCTCTCTCTCTCTCTCTTTCTATATATATATATATATATATATATATATATATATATATATATATATAGATAGATATAAATAACCGGACAGTGATGCGAAATTTGAAAAATACGAATGCTAAATCAAATCACTGTTTCTAAGGAGATACGGCCAATTTCTCTCCGCGTCATCAGCAGCCCAAGTGTCAAAGAGAGAAATTAAAACTTAAGAAAAACAAAAACTTAATATTTAAAGACTTTACTCTTTTCTATCTTACATATACTTTTTTTTAATTCTTTTGTTTTTTATATTCTTTTTTTAATCGACTAAAAATTGGCACTGGCTGTAACTGGTGCAGTATCTGGATCTCATATGGGTACCAGTGAAGAATGAACCGCAAAACCTTTCACACTGTGGACCATGGAATTGTTAATTCATGTGCTACTGGTCGCTGAATAACGCGCCACTGACGCTCTGTCAGCTATTACTACTGCCACTTCATGAACAACGTCCTCCGCAATCGGGCGACGTCCTCTTCCTGGCAGCACACCTAAGTCTCCTGTCTTCCAATTTCTGCATCATCTTTCGTAAACCCCGAACCGTCTTAGATCCTGTTCGCAATCCCTTCAAAAGACTATATTCTTGCAGTGCTGATACGCTATTGCTGCTGTTCTGGTAATAGAGCTTCACCAGAAGCGCACGTTCTTTCTTTTCCAATGGCCTGGTGATTTCTGATGATTGGTCGTTCACAGACGCATTTCGCTTTTCACACAGCGCCACTTTTTCACCTGGTGGCAACTTTTTGAAGTATTTTTTTTTTTCCATTGGAATTCTCTTCCCCATGCTCTACATACCTTATATACAAAGTTGCATTACTATCCGTGCAATAATGCGATGTCCAGACCGCGCAGAAGTGGGGAACTGATATTAATACAAAATTGATATTCGTAAGCCAATGAAAATAAATGAGCTAGATTGCTACTATAATTTACCCCTATTCCAATACCTTTAATTTGGAAATATATTTCATCATCAAATTCAATATAAATATTATATAAATTAAATTTAAGAAAATTAAGAAACTTGTTAATAGAGATACCAAATAAATTGTTTACATTAAATTCAGAGTCTAAGATTTCAATTTGTTAAATCAAAGAATCTAAAGGTATGTTCGTAAATAAGTTTTCAAAATCTGCTGTAATTATATTAAAAATTTTAGTATTTTTTACGTATTTAATAACATCATTATGATTATTAATAAGCTAATAAAGTTCAGGATTAATTTTACTTTTAATAATTTCTTGAAATTTATTAAGGAAAATTTGTAAAATAATATTTGATTGTTTTAAAATAGAATTAGTGGTACTACAGATCACTCTAAATTTAACTATTTTATGCATTTTAATGTTTAGGAAGAGATAATTTAAATTTCTATTAATTTTAATTCTTTTATATTAAAATGTTTTAAATTTATTTTGAAATTTTAAAAAACATTTATCTAAATTACATAAAATAGAATCTTTAGACTTATTAATTTTTAAAAAAATTGATTGATCATTTAGTAATTCTTTAATTTTATCGAAATAAAATTGTTTTCAAATAATAGCCAAATCATTATATGCCTTATCTATAGTAGCAAAACTGTAATTTTTATGATATATAGAATTAGTTTTTTTAATTTTAAATAAATTAAATTTATGATTTATTTTAAAATCATTAACTCTATCATAAGATACAATATATGTTTTATGTTATTAATTCTAGATAAATAAGTTTCAAATTTAATCTGTAATTAATCCCTAAATTTAAAAATTAGTTTAAAGTTATCATTATTTCACCTGTCACAATATGAGAATTCCATTTTTATTTATCATCATATAATTTATATTGACATTTCGAATTTATACTAAAACTTAAAGTAGTTTTATAATTATAAATAAATTTACGAATTAGGAATTCATATTTATAAATAGGCATTAAATAAACAGATAACACTGAAAAACAAATTTTAAAAATGGCGCATATCTTGGTATCCAACACTTGTTCTAAGACAAATGAAACGTGCTGATTCAAAATATGCAAATTATTTGTCTCCATCACCCACCGTTTTTTAGATATATATACCTTCAACCATTTATATTTCACTGGAACAAATATTGTTACATGGAGTACTAATGAACATTGCATTAGCTAAGAAAATAGTGAGATTGAATGACATGACACATATACTATATAGTGATATCTATTTAAGATATAATACACACATAAAATCCATACACACTGAAAATACTTCCTTAATTTAAGATGTGTTTGGTTTGAATTTCTTGTCTGTAGACTTGCGTTTGTGCTGAGCAATTAGGATGTCACGCTGAAGTGTCCAGCAGTAGTCATCCAACATTGCTGCACTCCATCAACCCTGATACCGTGACTACATCACCGAGATGTCCTGGTGAAAACGTTCACCATATTCGTCACTGACTGTATCTAGGTTTTCGGGGAAGAAGTCAAGATGTGAGTCGAGGAGGTGAATTTTGATGGGCATGTTGACAGCCAGCTGTTTGTATGGTTTGATGCACTTCTTCACAACATTTACATAGTTAGCAGATTTATAAATTCCAAGGAAATTGGCTACAACTGATTTGAATGCCACCCATGCATTTTTTTCAGTATCATTCAGTAAGTCTTGGAAGTGGGTGTCAGCAATTACCTTCCTTACTTGTTGACCTACGACAGTGTTTCTCAACCTTTTAGTACTTGCGACCCAATTTTCAATCACAACTCTCATCGCGCCGAAAAAAAAAACCTCCAAACCTATCTGTTCAACCAAAAAAAAAACAAACCTCCAAAACCTCCAAACCTATCTGTTCAACCAAAAAAAAAAAAACCTCCAAACCTATCTGTTCAACCAAAAAAAAAAAAAACAGCGCCCCACAGGTTGAGAAACGCTGACCTACGAAGACAGCTTCTTTCACTTTTGCATAACTCAACTCTGGAAACTTGTTGCACAGGTACCGAAAAGAATCTAAGTCGTTGTCTAGTGCCTTCACGAAATTTTTCATGAGCCCCAGCTTGATGTGAAGCGGTGGCATGATAACTTTGTCACGGTCAATCAACACCACACGAAGAACATTTTTATTTCCTGGCTGCATTCTTGTTCTGATTGGCCAATTTTTCTTTATGTTGTGGTGCTTTCTATCTCTATTGTTCCACTTGCAGATACAACAGCAGTACTTGGTGTACCCTGTCTGCATTCCCATGAGAATTGTGATAACTTTTATATCACCACATATATACCATTTATACTCGTGATAGCGTAGTTTTTCAAGAGGTAGCGACATAGTCTCTTTCAGATGGTAGAATATCCATCCGGTACTGATGCATATTTGTTTCCATTGTGTAATAATACTGCTTTCAAACTTGTTTTAGATGAGTCGATGAACAATCGCCATACTTCAATCGCCATGCTTCATGTCCACCCCGAGGCTCGACATGAGACCTTGAACATCCGCACAGTAGAAAATATGAAATTCTTTTCAATGAGTGACACTAAGTTCTTTATGTCTGTGGCGAAATTGTGAAAGTGTTGTACCCGATGCAAGCAAATTAAATTCTGTAGGGCGCGAACCGAGCAGTTCAGCTTCACCTTTTGGTAGTGCTAGGTCCTGTAAGAGATCACAAAAAGATCAGAACTGTCAATTAAATGAATACCTTCTCCAGATTGGTAGTCAGGGTCTGATTCGTTGCTGGAAGATGAAAGAGAACTTTCTTCTTGAGTTTCTTCATCAACTGTATATTCTGTTGGTGCTATTGGTATCGGACAAGCGACGTGATCATGTGGAATTGGTTTAGAAACTGAAGGAACGTCTAGATACTTTAAAGCTGCGCAAGTTTTGTAGGAAAATCCGGTGACATATGACAAACAGAAATAACAGTCTGTGGTGTGGTTACTTGACTCACACCATATCATAGGAACTCAGAATGCCAAATGGTTGTTTTTCTTCGCCTTCCTTATCCAACCGCGCAAGTTGCATGCACATGTCAAACAGATCAACTGAAGTGCCCACGATTACCAGTATCCACCTTTGAATCGAAGTATAGTTCATATGCTTTCTTTAGAAACGGTGTAAAAGACTTCCGATGGGATTTGTCTGTTAGATAGTCGCACACATAGCAAAACAGATCTGGTGAATTTATGCAACCTTTGGTCGCCAAAATATCGCCTTAAACTGACAATAAAAAAGAAACAAACGAAAGATTAGTAATGTGATATCGAAAATGTTTTAAA
>JAFIDM010002131.1:28587317-28602245 GCA_023159025.1 Thereuonema tuberculata
AAAGCGAGGCCGCGCCTCTCTTTAAATTAGCTTCTACTTCTGACGTTGAGTTTATGCAAATTTATAAATCAGAATATATTCAATTCTTTCAATTCGTAATATAAATTTGATTTCAAGCTATTTTAATTTTAATTTTAAATTACTTGCAAATACAGCGAAACCTGTCAAGTTGACCACCTTTATAAGTTGACCACATGTCTAAGTTGACCTAATTGACCAGGAACGGAATGGCTTAATTACTTTAACATTGAGTGAACCCTTTATAAGTTGACCACCTGTCTAACTTGTATGTTGACCAGGTAATTAGGTAGAATTTGTCACAAAGCATAGCTGAAAACCTTTGTAAGTTGACCACTTCCAGAATTTTTTCTATGTCTTTCTAACAACTTTTATGCTGTATTTTTTTTTCTAATTTTCTAAAGACAGAATTGTTAAGGCACGTTTTAACGTCCATTCCACAGACGAAACCTACTTTGAATTTCGCCGACAACTAGGGGATCTTCCCCTGTCTTGATAGTTTCCTCCATCCATAAAATTGTCACCCTCTAGCTTAAAGTCATGTTTGGGATGCTCTTCCAATGGGGAGAGTTAATTGATTTACGATTTGTTTGCTGTCTCTGGTCTCTACGTTAAAACGCTGTCTTTCCTTAGTGAAGATAGGTCTCACATTTGCCTGTAAGTTTTCTGCATTTAGGTTTTTTTAAATGGCTCCTAAACGAAAGTTAGTAGAACTGACTTTAAATAAGAAAAAAGAAATCCTTGATCTTGTTGAGAAGGGAGAGAGCCAGAGAAAATTAGCAGACAAATTTGGTGTTGCGAAAACGACAATTGGTAACATCGTCAAAAATAGAGATCTAATTATTAAATCTTGGATAGACAATTGTAGTAATGATAGAAAAAGAAAATTGAGGAAAACACCAAATGAAGAAGTAAATGTTGCTGTTTTGGAATTTTTTAGAAGATGTCGTTCCAAAAATATTCCTATCTCAGGTCCAATGCTTCAAATTAAAGCCAAGCAAATTGCTAATGAATTAGGACTGGATGAATTCAATGCTAGCAATGGATGGTTAGAAGCAATTCCGGATAAGAAACAACATCAATTTCCGTGTGCTTTGTGGTGAGTCAGCTTCAGCTGAAGCCACTGCAGCAGACGACTGGAAATCTAAACTATCGGAAGTCTTGTTAGGCTATCCAATTGAAAACCAGTTCAATGCTGATGAAACTGGATTGTTTTTTCGACAACTGCCTACAAAATCTTTAGTGGAGAAAAAAGAAAAGTGCTTTGGTGGGAAGTTACCTAAGCAAAGGTTAACTGTTTTATTTTGTTGCAGTGCTAGTGGGGAAAAACTAAAACCCTTAGTAATTGGGAATGCAGCAAACCCACGTGCTTTTAAGCAAAATGGAGTAAAGCCACAGAATTTGCCAGTCATATGGAGAAGTAATAAGAAAGCCTGGATGAACACACAGATTTTTGAAGAATGGTTAAAATCTGTGAATTTGCAGATGAAAGCTCAACGACGACAAATTGTATTATTAATCGACAATGTGTCAAGTCATGCAGTAAGTTCAATGAGTAACGTCGAAATAAAATTCCTGCCTCCAAATCTCACTTGTGTGCTTCAACCCCTTCACCAAGGAATAATTTGTGCAGTGAAGCAGAATTACCGCAAAATGATGTTGCAGTGTTTAGTGACAAAAGCAGATGAATGTAAAGATTCATCCGAATTTTCAAAATCCGTCACAGTTTATGATGCAATTCGTTGGTTGAATACCTCCTGGCAAAATGTACAATCATCAACGATTAAAAAATGTTTCTACCTATCTGGGTTCCCTCAAGAAGAACCAACATCAGTTGAAATAGAAAATGAGTTGGAGGATATTGAAAACATTTATTTGGCTTTACCCCAAAATATGCAAGATGAATTATCGATTGAAAAAAACTGTGCTTCATTTGATAATGAAATGATAGTTCATGAAGATGTGGGAGACACAGCTGATGAGATATTTGCTAATGTGCTGCAAAATGCAAAAATCTCTGAGGTTGAAAGTGAAGAAAGTGTGACTGAGGAAAGTGATGATGATGGTTCTCAGCATACAATTACTAATTACAAAGAGGCCATTAATTCTATAAAGGAATTACAACGTTATGCTGCAACAATGAGTCCAGAACTTACTGAAGAACTCATGCAGTTACATGGGAAATTTGAAGAACAGTGGGTGAAAACAAAACTTAAAACTTGCCGACAAAGCAAGATTAATGACTATTTCAGTCCAGATTCTTAATGTATATCATTCATCTTTAATCCTTATGTAAGTACAATTTTTTTGTAACTAATAGTATGAGTACCCTTAATACGTACACTAAGTTTATTATACCTATGTAAAATATATTATTATAATAATAGAGTTTCATAATTAAATTAACTTGTTTCTGTTCAACTTACTACTCTAGTACATACAGTAATAACTATGACAATATCCAATAGTTAATACGTATGTACACTTAATGTTTAACCCTAATAAGCAATATTATTCCTATTTTGTATCATTTTTGATTTCATATTTTGTATAATTTTATAGTACTATACTTAAATATATGTATAGTAGTAGTACGTAGATGATAAAATATGAAAATCAAAAAATAAGTATTGTACCCTTGGTAAGTTGACCACCTGTCTAAGTTGACCGCGAATGCGTGGAACCACTGGGTGGTCAACTTAGCAGGTTTCACTGTATACGAAAAATATGAAACTTAATGATACTGTAATGGTTTTTCTTCATTGATGCTCTTTAATATCAATATTTTCAATTGCAAATATTCATAATTAACAAACTCAGTTGTTACATCATTATTACATCGCACCAGCTGCATTTATACTGTAGTTCGTCCCATCACATTTGAAAAACTAAACCTATACTTTCAATTTGTGTTCAGCTTGCTTTAGTATTTTCTGAAAAAAGTATATATTCCTGTTATTTTACTTATTTGAATGAAAATGAATTTTATTCTGATTAATAATTTACAATAATAAAGACATTGAATATAAAAGCAGTACTTGAAACACTAAGTAAATTATCCACACTGAGCTACAAATATTTCAATATTTACTACAAATGCAAAACGCTAAATTCAAATGTGGATAGGAAAAGATATTATAACATACCTTATACATTGGTAATATTACTTGCATGGAGCCCTACAGTATTCTCTACTCATGTTACTCTGTAAAGCCTTGATAGCACATTGTATAGAATGGAAATCATTACTGAGTAAATTTGACGAATGCCAAGTAATGTTCCCTTTATCCAGTCTACTATGTAAAGGAGTTAATATCATGGTCTGCATGACTAGCCATGGCGGCTACATGCACGTAAAGGAATTTACTATAGGTCCTTAGGTGTGCGTGACGTTTAGATTCCCTACGATTTTTCACCATGGACTAATTGAAGTGGGTCAACCCGACGCTCTGCTTCTTTGACAATTGAGGAAAAACCCGGTACCAATTTTCCAGAGGGCTAGGTGAATTCTTGTGTCAGTTTGGAGGAGACAACCGCCGGTGATCGAAACCGGGCTCCTGCAGCTTTCATCTGCTCATCGATCTTGTGATCTTGTAGCCACTGGAGAAAATTATAAAAATCGGAGAATTGAATAGCTGATAAGCTAATTCGAGCAATATGAAGCTTCGTTTTCTTATTGAAGAAAACCATTAGATATTTGTGCAGCACTCCAGTCAGATGTCATACTGTATAAAACTTGTAAGTCGTAAAAGTTTACTCGGACTTCTGAAGCATGTATTGAATTTAATAACATTCCATTTTGCTATCATGATTAATGACTTTTATTTCGAGTTGCCCAAATGAGAATCAGCAGTAAAATATTGTTAGAATCGAAGCTTTCGATCAAAGTTCAGTTAAATAAAAATAGGAGATTGTTTTTCAAAAGAAATGCTTCGTTTAAATGCGGAAGATTTAACCATGTTGAGAAAGATACTTCTCCGAGAATCAGGAAGCTTCGTCTTCTTCGTCCTGATAGTGCTCCATTAGGCCATACGTTCTTTCATGTTGTCTCCTGAGGCCAGAATCTGAATGGGGCTGCTGCCTTTGTACCCTCTTCTCGTTGGTAATATGTTCGGCTCCTGCGAAGGTACTATTCTGAACGTTCGCACAGTTTATTCGTCCGAATATCTACTATTTGTGACTGCTATCCGTTGTTTCACCTAGTTTTCCTTTTACGTAGGTGGGTGAATATCCGAAAAGCTTCTGTGTGTGCTTCTTTTAAAGTTCTGTTGCCTTTCCGAAATTTTCTGCTGACTGGAATGCCTCCACTGAATCCATTAGCAATGTTCATATACTTCCTCTTATACTTAACTGATTTGGCTCCGTTGTTGTCGAATGGAAGCTGGGCCACCACATCTTCTTCGACTGATTATCTCGCTTTCCTCTTGATCTCGAGTTAATGACTTGATTAATCCACTTCTCCTTCTACCGATGTGTCTGGCTGACTTAACAGGTATTGCTCCTTCTGTTGGCTGTCAGCTTGATCGCCATTGTTACTTTTTCGGATGATGCTACTTTCGCTTCTGTCCCTTAATCTGGCTCAACTTACCGTTATAACTGGTGTTGCAACCTTGTTTTGCTTGCGTTAGATCGGTCTACTTCCAGAAGGAAGGTGTTGAGTCCCCCTGAAATTTTCCACAAGTAACAATATCATATCATTTCTCTTTGTCTCGGCTCGGAAATGAATACCATCGGCAGCCATTTCATTGAATTCCGTCAGGAATGATTGTCAGTTTCTGATCGTGACATTTGACATCAAAAGTCATAAAAGTATCTTTCTAATGTAAAAAATATTACCGGAATTAAGCAAAGTAAATTAATAAAGTTTGTTTAGAATCTTATTAAAAGTATTTCTAATAATTCTGCTACCAACTGATACATTTCAGATAAATAGAAAATTAGGAGAAAGGAAAAAAAATATTTTGATGTAAATAAATTAAGTAAACCAATTAAATAAAATGATCGAGAAATTATCGATTGTAATATTCTTATTCAAAATGTTTTTTGTTTTTTTTGGTAATAATCGATCACTTGGAGGATAATAATAAACACCTAGAAAGGTTAAAAGGCTGACTCTAGACTCACTTTATACTGGTGTAATCTTCTACAAGTGAAAGATATTAGTTTTCACAATAGCCGAAACGTGGCTACACAAATCTTAAAATAAAAATCAATTATGGAGGACAAAATGGCAATATATCTCGATAAATAATACAAAATAATAATTTTGTTTTCTAGGTAACCAGCTAAAAAATAAATTTCAAATATGAAATTGTTTAGTTGCAATTAACAAGCAAATGTAAATTTCTTTGTCAAGTAAATTGTTCCGAAAGAAACTGGATTTAATAGAAAACTTCACAAATGTAAAATAAATAATAATTTAAGCTATTTAGCCACAAAATACTTGAATAAAGAAAAAGGAAAAACCCCAGCAGAACTTATCAAAAGTATTTAAAAGAAGCTCGTTGTAGAAGAAATTTCTGTTTCTTATTATTCGTTACATAAATTACAAAACATAAGTATATATACAGTAAAATAAAGCAAAGAACGCACATAACAAAACAAAAATTCTCTGAGCTATTTTTTGTTATTGTGCTGGTAATCGGAGACAGTACTGTTTCGAGGCTATTTGGCCTCTCATCAGTCCAATCCGCCCAAAATATCTACTTCAGAGAAATTGGACAGTATACAAAACGGACAAACATACAAATGAATGACTCCTGAATTACAAAAACATCAAAACAAAAATCAAGAATAAAAAGGGGTGATTAATTAATCCCTAAACGCTAGCGTTTATTCTTGATATTTGTCTTGATATTTTTATAATTCAGTAGTTATTCATTTGTATGTTTGTCCGATTTGTATATTGTCCCATTTCTCTGAGGTAGATATGCTGGACGGATTGGACTGATGAGAGGCCATATAGCCTCTCAGCACAATAACAAAAAATAGCTCAGAGAATTTGTGTTTTATTAGTTATGTGCGTTCTTTATTTTATTTTACTGTAAAATGTTTCTAATGCACGTTAAAATTTCATATATATATATATATATATATATGTGTGTGTAGCACAGACAAAACTCAGAGCTCAGTCTTCAAGTATCGCAAAGCAAAGATTTCAATTAATCATTTGCAATTTGGAAATTCAGAAAGTATAGAATATAAGAATAAAATTAACTTCTAAAGTAAGCTGCCCAAATAACGCCACCTTAACAATTAAATTATTGTAAGTCTGGAAATAAGGTGTATCGAAACACGAAAACTATGACCAAGAAAGTTTAATCTTTTGTTTGAAGCATACCATAATGAAACATATGAAAATTTTTACTGGAGAAGCATGAGAACTCAAATAAGAAAACTTTGCAAACTGGCGTTATTAGGAACACCTGTTCCAATTAACGCCACCTACTTTCTAGTAACTTAACTTATTTAAAATTAAGAATTATTCCATCATTGTAAACATTATTTGTACAAAATTACAGTAAAAAGCAACTAAATTTAACTTTCTGTAAAAAATAATAAAAAAATCACTTGAAATTAACACAGTCTTTCTAATCTGTAGCTAAACCAAAAGAGGAAATGTAAAAATTAATTTGAATATCCCTTCCTTTTAAATGAAATGAGACAATAAGACAAAATACCAAAATCAATATTTTTCTGTTAACTCAAAAAGCTTTAGAGAAGTAAGCTTACAAAAAATAAAAAGTTTATTAGTGGCGTTAAAGTGGCGTTGAAGCGCTACTGAGCTCATGGATCACATACTACACTTGTTTGTCTACAATTTCCGGATTTTAAAAAAATAACGTTTTCTTATCTACATAGAAGAATCTTTAAGAATCAAGAAAATATATAGTTTTATATAGTTAATCTTTGCTGAACATTAAAAAATCTATATTTTATCTTATCTTGATAAAGTAGCAGCCTTTCAGAACCAGTCCTCGACACGAAATAGACGAAATATAATTTCACTCGAAAATGTTGGCGGTCTGCTAGCAACTCACTTCAACACTAGATGGCATGTCTATGAAAACTACTTTAGTGCAGTACCACCATCTCTTACGTTTATGAAGAATTAGATAGGTGGCGTTAAAGGTATACATGGCTTTAAATAGCTCAGGTACCTTATTACTAAACATATAAAGCCCGACAGTAATCTGAAATTAGAAAAATGCCAATACAAAATTCAAATTACTGTTTATGTGAAAACATGGCCCAATTTGTTTTGACTTCATCAGCGCCATTAGTGTGAAAAATCGAAATTTAAATTTAGAAAATTTCGAAAAACGAAAACGCAATGTACAGTGTTACCTCCTTTAACGTACACTCCGAATAGCGGACACCTCTAATTAGCGGACATTATTGCGGGTCCCAGTCCCTTAAAATCGGACATTCCATGTTATCCACTCCGAATAGCGGACACTCTGAATAGCGGACAGTTATTTTAACTGTAAAAAATTTTTTTTTTTTTTTGATTAACATTTCGACAAACACCTGGTTGTATTTACGTCGGTATCCCATACATTGATACATTGTGTCGGTGTCCCATGATTCAATGCACAAATCTGAGGCCCTTTTTTTTCACTGCAGTTGCTTTGTAATATCAATCCCTTGTAAAGCTATCCTATAAACGTGCTGATTAAATGTAGTGCGAATTAAAATGGCGTCAAAAAGGAAGAGATTGGCACTGAAAGAAAAAAATTGATGTTCTTGAAGTTGCTGAAAAAGAAAAGCTGAGTGTGCGTTGTCTTGCTGAACGTTTTAAAGTTGGAAAAACTCATATAAGTGAACTTTTAAAGGACAAAGATGAGATTAGAAAAATGTGGATGGTGAATTCAAACGAAAATTCGAAGAATTTGAAGTTTCGTAAAACTGAAACTAAAAGCAAAATCGACGAAATGGTGATAAAATGGTTCCGCTTTGCTAGTGCAAAGAACGTTCCTATAAGCGATGTTTTCCTTCAAGAAAAAGCCAGAGAATTCGGTCAAACTTTAGGATTGGACACGTTTAAGGCATCAAAGGATGCTAGAAATTAATTTCTATATACTGTAATTAATTTTATCATTATTTTAAGTAAGACAAACGGATTAGCACTCATTTAAAAAGGAATATAGTAAATAATTTGCAATTGTTCATATTCTCTCATATCGCAATGATAATTGCAGAAATTTAATTAAGATTGTACGTAATTTTTCATTAAATGACATGCTATAAGCTAAAAATTAAAAAAAAGACTGTCCTCCCCAATAGCGGACACCTCCCAATAACGGACAAAACTTGCGGTCCCGTGACTGTCCGTTATTCGGAGATAACACTGTATAAAGACTTTGCTCTTTTTTATCATATGTATTCTTTTTTTAATTTCTTTTGATTTTATATCTTTTTTTTATATTTCTTTTATTTTATATCCTTTTTATTTACTTTTTTATAGTTTTTTTAATATTTAAATATATTTTTAAAAAATAAATAATAAATAATAAACAGATGACAGTCATCAAATCAAACTCAAAAATTTTTTAAATAAAGGATTTAATCTTGAGTTGTCATAAGATAACTTAAATGATTATAAACCAACAAATCCTATCTAGAAGAATTAAATGTTTAAATAAAATTATGAAAAATAACAATATTTTAACTTTATATTTCTTTCGATAATTGTAAAATTTATGTTATATTAAATTTCAATTTATAACAATAAATATATAAATGTGATAATAAAAGAAAAGAGTTAACTAACATTTTACTGTCCAACAGAGTTATGATATCTGTGTATGAAATATCTATTACTTAAGCTCGCTCTGAACTAGAAACCACATAACTTATCAGCTAAGAAATAATTATAATCAACAACTTGAATTTCAATTTCTTTAGTACAATAACTCTGGATACATTGATCGATGATTCTTCTACAAGATCGTTCCAGCAACAGATATGACATATGAATATTATTTAAAACAATAAGAACACAATTACTTCTATTTGTGCGTCAATAAAAGTTCACAGTCAATCGTTGATATATATTCAACCTTTTTCTTATCGTATTACTATTGATTTAGTCACTCTTGTTATTTTGCTTTAACACCATCTAAATTCCGCACTTGATCGAAATAGAAAGTTAACACTTGTTCGTGATGGCACCAACATAAAAGTTCCCTTGATAATTCCTTCTCACATCTGCTGTCTTAAAATAAGGTTGTAATCTTTATCACAAATCCTTCCGGAAATTCAATCTTAAATATTTATTCAAGAATCTGCTCGATGAGAGTTGAATGAAGACGATGTCTTCTAATCTTCTGAACGAAAAACGATAACTATAAATTCCTTGAGAACTTGATTATCGAACCTCCGATACCTTTCTCAAAACCGTGTAAATCTTTCGAAATCGCTTAGGCCCGTTCATCCCTCATTCCAAAAACATGTGCAGTCGGATCCTCAATGTGAAGTCCAAACTCGGCCATCTTAAACCATTGGAACGTCTGTAGATTTTATTCTAATCGCCGAAGGATATATATATATTTTGATATCCAACTGGCTCCCGTTGCATTCGATCCTTGCAACGCCGTGATGCAGCAAGCAATGTCTGACCCAGAAGAACATTTTCTCAACTTTTCGTGGTTGCTTCTCTCGTGCAACAATCCAAGAAACAATGAAGACTGTTCGCATATATCACGTAGCATATCCTCCACAAACACATAGTTTCTTGCGCTTCTTCGATTTGAACAATGAACACTGTTATTCCAGCCATCCAAAAATAGGTCATCTTCAAAATCATGATGAATTTATTTAATAACACTTACAAAGAAAATCAAATTGCTGCGGGAATATTTTTAGCATCTGATTTCATCTCCTATGAAATCCACAATTTATTTATTTAATATTTTATTTATTTAATACTTTAATTGGATAATTATTATTTATAAATTCTTCAGTAAGATAATTTAAATTATGTTAAAAAATCTTCCAATTTAGAATTAATATCAAGATATCTTTTGAGTTCTTGTATAAAAATAGCATCTGATTTCCTCACCTACGAAATCCACAAATTTTTTATTTAATATTTTATTTATTTAATACTTTAATTGGAAAATTATTATTTATAAATTCTTTAGTAAGATAATTTAAATTTTGTAAAAAAATCTTCCAATTTAGAATTAATATCAAGATATCTTTTGAGTTCTTGTATAAAAATATTTTTAAATAAATTTAAACTAACATTTCTGGTAAATTTATGAAATCTATTAATTTTAAATGGAAATAAAAAGGTTTTATTAAATAATTTAATATATAGAATTTGTTGATTAAAATATATTTGTAAATCTAAAAAATCAACAAATGTAGAATTATTATTACTTTTTTGTAACCTAATAATATTTTTATAAATTTTGTCTTCTATATAATCAATTGTAAAATTAGTATTAAAAATAATTAAATTATCTATAAATCTATAAATTTTAAATTAGAAAGGGGTATTAATACAAAATTGATATTCGTAAGGCAATAAAAATAAATTAACAAGATTGCTACTATAATTTACCCCCATTCCAATACCTTTGATTTGGAAATATATTTCATTATCAAATTCAATATAATTATTATTTAAATTAAAATTTTAAGAAAATTAAGAAATTTATTATTAGAAATACCAAATGCCTATATTAAATTCTGAAACTAAGAATTTTATTTGTTGTAATAAAGAATCTAATAATATAAAGGTATATTTGTTAAATGTTTTAAATTGATTTTCAAATTTTTAAAAACATTTATCTAAATTATTTAAAATAGAGTCTTTAGACTTATTAATTTTTAAAAAAACCGATTGATCATGTAGTAATTCTTTAATTTTATCCAAATAAAATTGTTTTCCTATATAAGTCAAATTATTATGTGCTTTATCTATAGTAGTAAAAATATAATTATTATGATAGATAGAAATAGTTTTTTTTAATATTAAATAAATTAAATTTAGGGTTATTAACTCTATCATAAGATGTATTTTGTATGATATTAATTTTAGATAATAAATTAGGTTTCCATTCAATGAAATTTTCATAACATAAGTTATAAGGTACCTCAGCCATATAACGCCATGTATACCTTTAACGCCACCTATCTAATTCTTCATAAATATAAGAGATGGCGGTATTGCATTAAAGTAGTTTCCATTGACATGCCATCTAGTGTTGAAGTGAGTTACTAGCAGACTGCCAACATTTTCGAGTAAAATTATATTTCCACCTTTTCGTGTCGAGGACTGGTTCTGAAAGGCTGCTACTATATCAATGCAAGATAAAACATAGATTTTTTAATGTTCAGCAAAGATTAACTATATAAAACTATATATTTTCTTGATTCTTGAAGATTCTTCTATGTAGATAAGTTAACTGTTATTTTCAAAATTCGGAAATTGTAGTTAAACAAGTGTATCATGTGATCCATGTGCTCAGTAGCGCTTTAATGCCATGGGTCAACATATACGATTTTAGGTTAAGTAAGACATTTATAAGTTACTAATACGTTCCACGAAAATATAGATTTTAATCTTATTTATTATTTTGCTTTTATAATCTTCTTTCATTTCCCAGTCAGAAAGAAAACTATAAATAGATTGAGACTGATGTATGAGTATATGAGTTTTATTGCTAATCAAATGTTGACAAAATTACATGAACAATTGTCACGAAAAAAAAAATTATTATTAAATATTAAACCTTTCCTTAATTAATTATTTGGGAATTTTACTTAAGATTAATTCCGTGAATCAAGGTAAAAATGAATAAATAACAGCTCTGCTACCATTTCGTTTAGGATTGCAATCAACCGAAAGATAATAATAATAAGCTAAAGGATAAATGGTAAATAAAAGCCAAGATAAGTAAAGATTAATGGAGCGGATTGACGTCTCTGACATGCAACGTCCGCGAATCGATTAAAAGAAATTAATTAATGTAATAACAAAATTTCCCCTTAGTTGTGGCTCAATAGGATAGGATCGAAAGGACACTTACTTAGTGTGTAGATAGATGGCTCTTTGGGGTCCAGATTGTAGCAGGTTTCACTGCGTTGTAGCTGATCTGAGCATCGAGCTCCACAGATAAAGAATCGGATAGTTTCTGAGTATCGAACTCAAAAACACACTGCTTTCTCGCAAGCCGTCTCCACGCACACACGAAAAGATGGGGTCTCTTCTCTCTGTTTTTCCCCCAAAGTTCAAAGTCCAACTCGCTCGGACATTTAGCCTCCAACTCCATGTCCCACTCCAATCCCATCCACTAAGCCACAACAATTAGTGACATGAATTTTACTAAATGGCTAAATGTAAATACACATAGTAAACAATCAAAACAATGGGCTTAAGGCTCACTGAGAAAGCATAATGTTTCTAAGCTTTCACCAAAACAGAACAAGATAATAATGGCTATCAAAGAATAAGGTATCACATTAAAAGGAAATGAAAGGAAAATTGCTTTCGCCTTTGAGTAACTTCTCAAAATGAAATTAACGTTAAGTCAACTTAAATAAACACTAAAGATCTCTTCTCGATGGTGTATCTTAGTATTAATGTTCAATGTAAAGTTAATGTCAATTAAATTAAAAGAGTGTCAAAGTCAGAAGTAGTTTGATTGAAGATACAGTTTAACACTTATCAAAATGAAAAAGAATATTTGCTAGCAAAATGTATTCTTACCAAAACGAATAGGATAGAATAGGCCTTTTCAGCCGCGCCGGCGTGGTCGTGTGGTCTCAGGCGTCGGTGTGCCGTGTGGCCAGTGTGCGGGCGCCCGGGTTCAAATCCCGGTTGTGAGCATGGATGTTTCAATTTCCTTTCCTGTGTTGTAAGCCTCTTCTTCACTTTCTCTTCGGTCTGACGTCATTCCGTAATGGCGTCCTGGAGAAGGCAACGGGAAACCACTCCAGTATCTGTTCCCAAGAATAAGTTACGGTCTCTCCTAGGGGTCGCCCTTCGGGGGTCACTAGGGTTCTGTGGACTTTCAACCAATCTTCGGATTGAATTACTGTGTATGTATATAGGCCTTTTCAAACTGTCACTTACCCATTTCTCCACAGTCTATGCTGCACCGAAGATTCTTAGCTTAGTAGCACATGTTTCGAAGCACTTATCGAAGAATGATGCTCTCACAAACACTGGTGAAAATAATATAAGCATTCCGCTGAAACGATTCACAAATGTACTCTGCATTAAACACTCAGTTTACGGATATAGCGATGCGGTCAGCTGGGGTTCTCGCCCATCGGTAATTCGCATATTGCACGACGCCTTGACTTTGTCTTCCCAAAACGAACTTCTGATTCGCCCGGACTTCTTCTTGAGGTCGGCACTTGACACGAAGCATCTTTGTGACTTCTTTGCGTCACTAATGAAACGGTGATTCCTGGACCACATGATTTTGTGGCGCCAGTATTCTTTCACGTCAGCTTCGAGTGAAGTTCATTCGGCAGCCCGCCCATAAGAATCCGAATCGTAAGCACATCTCAAAGCACGATCGGGGTTTAATAAAACACACTTAAATTCACACTTGGTTGTCCTTAGGGGAATTCGAAAGCAAAATCAAAACAAATAAAAAGAAATAAAAATGGAGTTAATCAAGAGACTACATTTTACCAAACTTAGCAGCTCACGGACCCCGATAGCTACTAATTACAAAAATCTAAAAGCCGGGAAAATCAACGAGACTTACCATACGTGACAATGAAAAACCAATGGAAAAATAAGATACTAAATAACAGAATTGAGCGATACAATATAACTGAAGTGAAAAAAACCATGGGAATCGAAAAATAAAAGAGAAAATAGAAAAATTAAAGAGTCAAAAATAAAAGCGAAATAATCAAAGGAAAAACAATGAAGAATTTTACAAAAATGAAATGGAATAAATCAATAAGGGAATGGCGAAAATAAATAGACGGGAATAAAGGTAAAATTTACTGAAACAAACGTGGCACGGTTTAAGGAAAAAAAAATACATATAGGAAATAAAAACCGTGACACAATCACAAATTAAAATAAACGAATTTTTCGGCTTTTAGCCTCACTGACTTTCTTCAAGATTGTGTCATAATTAATACCAGCCGCTATTTCCGCTTCAATTGACAGAACTGATAATGCAGATAGTCTCTCTTGGCTCATTGTGCTTCTCAAGTAGGTCTTAATCAAATTTAACTTTGAAAAACTTCTCTCAGCAGAAGCTGTACTAAACTGGAACCTTGAGCATTATTCTGATTGTTATGTAAACATTTGGATATACTTCTTCCAAATTATTTTCTAAAATGTACTGGATAACTTGTTTTCCATCCTTGACAGAGTTTAGTGAATTGGATTTTAAAAGCTGGAGTTCTTCATACAGTTCATAAGGTTGTATGTCGCTGTTTTCACCTTCTCGAAGTATTCTATCGAAATCATTACAATGCTTGAGAAGGTCTTCTTTTGATATAGACTTCAAATAATTGATATCATAAATAAAACCAAATCGTTCATAATATTCATTGAGCGCTTTGAATCGACATTCGGGTCAACTATGATAGCATCTATCATTGTGTTAAAAAAGTTATCTCTATACTCCATTTCAACAGAATGTATGGATTCATCAATAGGTTCATAACCGAACATTCGTTTTTTTCTTTGCTATTCTTTTTTTTTTAAATTGTGACTCAATTTCGTAACTATTTTTTTCTACAAACAATCGAGCTTCTGCAACGCTTTTTTCAAATCCTGTATTACGGAATTCTTGAATCCAGCTACAAAATAAATGTAATGTGTCAATAGCGACTTTCAAGTTCACTTAAACCGATTGCCATAGTTTACTTATACTGTTCACATGTAGTGAAATCTCGTACCACACTTATATTACAACAATA
>JAFIDM010002131.1:28605551-28636964 GCA_023159025.1 Thereuonema tuberculata
ATTCTCGGAGAAGTATCTTCCTCAAAGTGGTTAAATCTTCCGCATTTAAACGAACCATTTCTTTTTAAAAACAATTTTATATTTTATTTAACTGAACTTTGATTGAAGCTTCGATAGCAAAATGGAATGTTATTAAATTCAATAAATGCTTCAGAAGACCAAGTAAACTTTTACGACTTACAAGTTTTACACAGTACGACATCTGACTAGAGTGCTGCACAGATACCCAATGGTTTTCTTCAATAGGAAAACGAAGCTTCATATTGCTCGGATTATTAACAATTCAATTCTCTGATTTTTATAATTTTCTCCAGTGGCTACAAGCTCACAAGATCGATGAGCAGGTGAAAGCTGAAGGAGCCCGGGTTCAATCACCGGCGGTTGTCTCCTCTAGACGGACCCAAGGATTCACCAAGCCCTCTGGAAAATGGGTACCGTGTTTTTCCTCGATTCGCAAGGAAGCAGAACGTCGGGTTGACTCACTTCAATTAGTCCATGGTGAAAAGTCTTAGGGAATCTAAACGTCACGCACACCTAAGGACCTATAGTAAATTCTTTTACCTTTATATAGCCGCCATGGCTAGTCATGCAGACCATGATAACAACTACTTAGATAGTAGACTGGATAAAGGGAACATTACTTGGCTTGAGTCTAATTTACTCAGTAATGCATTCCATTCTATACAATGTGCTATCAAGGCTTTACAGAGTAACATGAGTAGAGAATACTGTGGGGCTCCATCACATATAACTGATATTAACGATATGATATGTTGTAATATCTTTTCCTATCCACATTTGAATTTTCCGTTTTGCATTTGTAGTAAATATTGAAATATTTGTCGCTCAGTCTGGATTAGTCTGAAACTTAGTGTTTCAAGTTAAAAAGTTAAAGTTAAAGTACCCGTTGCAGGCCTGTACAGGCCAAGTGAGGCGCAGGAGGTCAGGCTCCAGCGATACGAAACCACGGGACAAGTTGGGGTGGGGTGGTCAGCCCGACGCCCGCCCGCCTTTAACTCCCGGGATAGAAACCCGGTATCCATTGTAGAGAGGGCTGGGTAGACCCTAGGACCCGCTTGGCGACGACAGGAGCGTGGAAAAATCCCGCCCTCCGCCGAGGCCGGGATGCGATCTCGCCACCTCCAACCCGCCGCCAAGTGCCCTGACCACTCGACCACCGGGCCCCAGTGTTTCAAGTACTGCTTTTATATTCAACGTCTTTATTATTGTAAATTATGAATCAGAATAAAATTCAGTTTCATTAAAATCAGTAAAATAACTGTATTTTATACTTTTTTCAGAAAATACTAAAGCATTGCTGAACACAAATTGAAACTGTAAGTTCAGTTTTTCAAATGTGATAGGACGAACTACAGTATAAATGCTTCTGGTAAGATGTAATAATTATGTAACAACTGAGTTTATTAATTAAGAATATTTGCAATAGAAAATATTGATATTAAACAGCATCAATGAAGAAAAACCCTTAAAGCATCATTAAGTTTCTTATTTTTCATATACTGAAACAAAACAATGTATTTAAAAACCTAACAAAACTAAATTATAAACATACCTTTTTCTTCAAATTATTTGTTGAGCAGGTGATACCCAAAACTCTACTTGTAATCGTAATTACTACAGGAGCCAGGTAAACTCGAAAAGAAGTCAAAGCAAGAAAGCTATAGTACCAAGCCACAAATCCAGTGGATATAAATGAGATGCATAGAAAAGGAGAAAATATTTTAATTTCATCGTTGATTAGAGTTAATAGTGAATAATAACAGTCGCGTAACTCTTTGAATCTGTTTTTCCATTGGATACTGTTAGAAACATCAGTTTCAAATATTTTACACATGCGCTTGACGTATTCAGAATGAATTTGGCAGAAATAAACAAAACAGCCTATTACTACATCAATACCTAAGACGACTGGATAGGCTGAAATAGTACCTATAACGTTTGCTTCCCATTTCAGGGTAACTGAAAGGAATATTATTATCCAAGCAATATCCAACAGAACTACAATAGCAATTAAAAATGTACTCAATGTGAAATGGGTTTTTTTGTTCAAAGATCCAAATGTCCTTTTTAGTTGCGGTTCATGGATACTCCATTCATGAAGATGAGAAGGACATCTACAACTGAAAATCATTATTATAATAGCTAAAATACAATGATATACAAACGTAAAAGGCATATGAGAGTATTTTATTATATTAATTAAACTGTCCTCTTTTAAATTTTCTCTTTCAATTAAGTAGTAAAGCATACCAGCAAAATAACTACTGCAGAGAATACAGGAATAGAATAAACTCACAGTGAACCAGCGAAAAGATAAAACTGCTTTGTTTCGAAGTAATCCATTGACAGGGAAAAAGCCCAGGAATTTCAACACAACAGCTAACTTACGAAATCCTTTGTAGGCATCTGTAGATTTCACCTGTGTCGAAACCTCATGTGGACGATTTGATAAAACTCTAATCATATCGATAAAATATTATACTCTTTCAGGAAAAATCTAATAATTTTGAATTTTCAAAATGGTGCAGTGAAGATATCTGCAGACTTCTGTTCAACTGCGAATAAATTTGTGCAGCTTTTATGTCAACTGTTTCTGTAAATGGTAATAATATTTCTAGTTCAGATAAAATGTACAAAAAAAAATTTTAAAACAACTTAATTGATTTTGTAATTATGTAAGAGAGATTTGTCCTACATTTGATTCATCATTTGTTTAGTTACTGACTTGGAACTAAATAAATTCTCTTGATTGTATTTTTTTGGTGGGTTTGTGGTTCATTGGAAATAGAAATTTCGTAAATGTGTTTAGTAGACAATAAGAATTAAATTTCTTTAGAATTGTAACTGTTGATAATTTTTCATTCATTGCGCCAAACTGAGTTAGAGAAATGAAAATTTATTGAGAACATTTTTTTTTAACAAACTATAATTCATAACCTAGATAATCCCTATTCTCTTTCGCAAGAATAGCCTCATTATAATGAGTTCGGAAACAATTTAATACTGGAATTAAAAATTGTGTTATTGTAACAAATCAAAACGTTACTAATGATATTGTTTTCCTTTCTACTATGATATATGGACATCATTATATTGACTATGATATATAGACGATGATTAACAAAATAATGATTTAGGAATTTATTCATTTCCTTGAATAAAAATACAAATCGTTTTAAAATTAGGTCAGCTGTTTCCATTTGAATATAAAAATAAAAAGGAAATTGAATATACACTACGTGATCAAACATACGCGGACACCTCTATCCAGAACTGAACTGAAGCCTAGATGGCAGGACGGCTATTTGACATTACTGAAAGCCTTAAATCGGGAGATAGAGAATAGAGATTTGAAGCATTATTCTACTTTATATAATTGGTTTAATATCAAAAAAGATCATTTAAATTTAAAACATACTAAAACATATTCTAAATATCCTCAATATAATTTTAAAAATAAAATTGATTTTAATAAATTTGTTAAATTTTTAGAAAACAATTTTAATAATTTTAATTTGGATCGAATTTCTTTTTTTAAAATTTTTTTATTTCTTTTAAATAAATCTAAATTGAAATATTTTTTAAAAAATTTTGATTTCGAAACAATTAAAAATTCTCATCTTAAGCATTTAATTTTAGATATTAAGTTTTGATTAAAATTAACACACATAAATTTTAATAAAGATATTAAGAAAAACAAAGAATTAATTTTTATCTCATTTTACTTCTAAATTTTTCGATAAAAATAAATATAGGTAAATTATAAGTATATTAGTAAAATATAGGTATTTTACTTAATCCTTTTATTAGATCTAAGTTTCGATTATCTGTTTATTTAATGCCTATTTATAAATATGAATTCCTAATTCGTGAATTTATTTGTAATTATAAAACTACTTTAGGTTTTAGCATAAATTCTAAATGTCAATGGAAATTATATGATGATAAATATAAATGGAATTCTCATATTGTGACAGGTGACATAAATTTTTTTAATGATGTAACTTTAAAATAATTTTTAAATTTAGGGATGAATTACAGGATTAAACTTGAAACTTATTTATCTAGAATTAATAACATAAAACACATATCTTATGATATAGTTAATGATTTTAAAATAAATCATAAATTTAATTTATTTAAAATTAAAATAACTATTTCTATCTATCATAAAAATTACAGTTTTGCTAGTATAGATAAAGCACATTATGATTTAGCTATTATTTCAAAACACTTTTATTTCGATGAAATTAAAGAATTACTAAATGATCAATCAATTTTTAAAAAAAAAATAATAAGTCTAAAGATTCTATTTTAAATGATTTAGATAAAATGTTTTTAAAATTTCAAAATCAAATTAAAACATTTTAATTTAAAAGAATTAAAATTAATAGAAATTTAAATTATCTCTTCCTAAACCTTAAAATACATAAAATAGTTAAATTTGGAATGATCTGTAGTACCATTAATTCTACTTTAAAACAATCAAATTTTAATGCAGTCACCACAAATGAGATTCATGAAACTCGACGGTCTTTCATAAGATGCCATTCCAAGTATACAATAATTCTTCCTTATTGTATAATGCTCCTTCGATGTTGATGCCAGATCGGATTTGTAACCCTAAGCCGATTCTCCGAGAAACACATAGGGGCCTAGTTATGTTTGCTCAAGCCTTATTCTCCTTGATTCTCGTACCGACGAAGAAAATGGATAATCCGTCCATCCATTCTCGTACTAAGAGACAAATACCAATCTCATTGACAAATTCATTACAACCATCGGAGGTTTTAACATCATTTTAAATGACTCTGTCTTAGTCAGAACATCACTCAAAACTCAATCAAAAAAACACATCATAGAGCGCCAACTGGCGAGTATTACATAATCATATAACAACACTTTTACTCAAGCTCATAGACACGATATCAAACAACAAATCTTTTAAATAATATCATGGACACGTGAGAAATAAAACAAAATAAAAGCTTTACATTTTAATCACTTCCACAGTTCACACCATCATTACAAAAAGATTGAACTGGCGCAAAGTGTGCGCTCAATGGGTGCCCCACAGTCTTCAACCTCAACAGAAAGCATGTCGAATGGCCCACTGTATTGATCATCTGCAGCGCTATGCCAGAGAAGGGAATGAGTTCCTGGCACGAGTGGTGGCTGGAGATGAGTCTTGGTGTCATCACTTCGAACCAGAATCGAAACGACAAAGTCTCCAGTGGAAGCATCCAGGGTCACCACCACAAAAAAAATCCAAGGCTATCCACACAAGTGCAGGAAAGGTTATGCTGACGTTCTTCTTTGACCAAGACGGCCCACTTCTGATAGACTTCCTGCAAGCACGGGATAACAGTGAATGCCCAGCGTTACTCGCAAACCTTAACTACCCTTTGTCAAGTGATCAAATCGAAACGACCAGGCAAACTCACCCGTGGGGTCATTCTGCGCCACGACAATGCAAGGTCCCATACAGCCAACACAATCACGGCACTCTTGCAGAAATTAAATTGGGAGGTTCTCGATCACCCTCCTTACAGTCCAGACCTCTCTCCCTGCGATTACGCCATTTTTGGTCCCCTAAAAAAGGCTCTGAGGGATAAACGATTCACCTCGGACGACAACGTCAAGCAGTACGTGCGGAACTGGTTCACAATGCAGCCCCGGGAATTTTACGAGACAGCCATTCATCGCCTTGTATCGCAGTGGGACAAGTGCCTCAACAGCCAGGGCCAAGACTTCTGACATACCTGTACTGGTTTCTGTTCCTCGGCCTCCGGCTCGTTTCTTTTATAATGCCCCTTATAATCAATTGTAAATTAGTATTAAAAATAATTAAATCATCTACATATCTATAAATTTTAAATTGGAAAGGGGTATTCATACAAAATTGATATTCGTAAGCCAATAAAAATAATGAGCGATATTGCTACTATAATTTACCCCCATTCCAATACCTCTTATTTCGGAATATATTTCAATATCAAATTCAATGTAATTATTATATAAATTAAATTTAAGAAAATTAAGAAATTTATTAATAGAAATACCAAATAAATTGTTTATATTAAATTCTGAAACTAAGAATTTTATTTATTGTAATAATGAATCTAAAGGTATATTTGGAAATAAGTTTTCAAAATCTGCTGTAATTATATTGAAATTTTTAGTATTATTTACATATTTAATAACATCATCATGATTATTAATAAGCCAATAAAAATCAGTATTAATTTTAGTTTTAATAATTTCATGCAATTTATTAAGAAAAATTTGTAAAATAATATTTGATTGTTTTAAAATAGAATTAGTACTACTACAGATCATTCTAAATTTAACTATTTTATGCATTTTTGGGTTTAAGAATAAATAATTTAAATTTCTAATAATTTTTAATTCTTTTATATTTAAATGTTTTAAATTGATTTTGAAATTTTAAAAAATATTTATCTAAATTATTTAAAATAGAGTCTTTAGACTTCATAATTTTTAAAAAAATTGATTGATCATTTAGTAATTCTTTAATTTTATCAAAATAAAATTGTTTTCATGTAATAGCCAAATTATTATGCGCTTTATCTGTAGTAGTAAAAATATAATTTTTATGATAGATAGAAATAGTTTTTTTTTATTTTAAATAAATTAAATTTATGATTATTAACTCTATCATAAGATGTATTTTGTATGTTACTAATTTTAGATAATAAATTCAGTTTCCATTTAATAAAATTTTCATAACATACGTTATATTTAAAGCTGGTTTCTAATATAAAATTATTTATATCTTTAATAAATATTTCAAGTAATTGTAAATATGTTTTACTTGAATTTAATCTATAATAAATCTCTAAATTTAAAAATTCTTTTGAAGCAATATTATTAATGAAATTTATGTCACCTGTGACAATATGAAAATTCCATTTATATTTATCATCAAATAATTTACATTCAAAATCAGAATTTATGCTAATACTTGAAGTAGTTTTATAATTACAAATAAATTTGCGAATTGGGAATTCATATTTACACTCATTACCAAAAAAAACGACGACCTAGAAGGAGTTGTCCGATTGTAATGAAATTTCGTATGCAAAAACATTGGACCGCCCAAGCAAATGGTGTCCAATGAATGAATAGCGAGAGCTACAGCGCATCGGAACTGCACACTCAGCAGGTGTATATAAGAAGCGATTCTCAATCTGATGGTCAAAATTTCTGTTGCATTGCGAGTTAGAATACCTTTCAACGATTGAGAAAATGCCTCGCCGCAGGATTCGAGCTCATTACGTGCAACTGTCAGAGTCTGGAAGAGGTCGTATCATTGGATTGAAAGAGGCAGGTTGGGCAAATCGGAGAATCACTCGTCAGACGTGCACACGAGTGTCCACCATGACCATTCACAGACGGCTGAGAGAGCGACATCTACGCTCGTACCGAGCGCTACGCCACCTGCCAATCGCGTCCGCACACCGTCGGGCCAGATTACAGTGGTGCTTGGCTCGATCCGGTTGGAATGATGCTGACTGGGGATGTATAGTGTTTAGCGACGAATCCCGCTTCCAACTGTGTCCTGACGATCGTCGCAGATGTGTCTGGAGACGCCCAGGGCAGCATACCGATCCTGCTTTCACTATTGCACGCCACACAGGCCCTCAACCAGGAGTTATGGTCTGGGTTGCCATTTCCCTTGATAGCCGGACCTCTTTGGTCGTCATTAGCGGCACACTTAAAGCACAGCGGTAATTCGACGACATTCTGAGATCTGTTATGCTACCCTTCCTTTTGCAGTATCCTGGCCTTATTTTTCAGCAAGATAATGCCAGACCACATACGGCACGTGTTGCTATGACCTGTCTTGCAGCTTGTGAAACACTTCTTTGGCCAGCCAGATCCCCAGATCTCTCTCCAATCGAGCATGTCTGGGATATGATGAGAAGGCGACTGCATCCACCAGGGAATGTGGATGACCTAGCCAGACAATTGGAGCAAATTTGGCAAGAAATACCGCAGGAGGCCATCAGGGAGCTTTATCACTCTATACCACGTCGTGTGGCAGCTTGCATTCAGGGTAGAGGTGGGTGAACACCTTATTGAGCTCGTTACTTTGTAATAAATCTGAAATAACTGTAATAAACTCTGAAATAAATCATTCAATTTGTTTGAAATTTTAATCATTTTCTATTCTGTACATAATCTTCCTCTCCACCAATTTTTGTCCCCATCAGACAACTGCTTGTAGGTTCGTCGTTTTTTTTGTTAATTAGTGTATAAATAGGCATAGATAAGCTGCTAATGGAAATTTAGATCTAAAATAAGAATTAAATATTTTACCAATATTAATTTTATCGAAAAATTTAGAAGTTATCCTCCAAGTGATCGATTATTACCAAAAAAACCCAAAATCATTTTGAATAAGAACATTTCTGTTAATCACTAGTCGGCTACCCGTCGCTTCGCTCCGGAAGCTTCGCTTATGTAACGGAAAACAACTTTTTATTTATTAAGAAAAAAACGACACACACACAAATTACATCAAGGAATCTAAAACTAAATTTTTTATAAGTTTTTTTTTAAAATTTAATTTTTGATGTCTGTATTCTCTCAATCTACGACTGCTTTTAGAACCAGCGCAGCGTGCAAATCATATATCTATGATATATTTTTATTTTTTAATTAGATTTAATTGTTGGAAATTTTATTTTTTTAGTGTTAAAAGTAAAAAAAAATATCGAGAAAGCTTTAAAATGTATTTTTGTTTAAGAGTGAAAGTTATAACATATTAATTTTAAAGTGACATCAGGAACTGAGACAACAGGAAGTTATGTGCCGAACTGACGGAAGTACCAATTGTTATTGTATATGAAAATGGCGTTGAGCGAACAAGCCATGACTTGCGTTGTCGCTATTGGTAATGAATTGAATATCGGAAGATGCTATATCCGATATTGTAAATAGATTTTAAATTGTGTCAGTAGATTACCTAATGTTTGAAGTAAAAAGCTGAAAGCCTTCAGTATTAAATAGTTTGAATTATTGAGAGATATTAATGATAATTCATAGTAAGGTCATAAGCTAGGGCTAACGGATGGAACCCATACGATGGACTCAACATAGGAAATGATCATAGTCACCAGTGACCGGAGATCGGACTCTAATGCGAATAGGTAGTATCAGCGCAGTTGACATTAGTTGAAGATGTAGCTAATGTTTCAACGTTCTCAACAATTGTAAGTAGTGTTTCAATTTACTACATCCATCCAGAAGTTAGGAAGAATGAACATTAAAGACTTTAGGTATTATATACAGTGACACAACAGGGAATAATATTTGAATATCACGGATCTGATAAGTATTATTCGGCGTAATTAAGAGATTACAAATAAATAGCGAAGCTAGGGAATTGTTGAATTCGAACAGTGTTCTGCCAAGCGTTAGAGAAATTAGTATTCAAAGGAATTAAAGAATTATAATGCTAAAGAACATTTGTTTATATACAAGGTGATTCAAAGCTAATAGTGAAAGATTTACTACTAAAGAATTTTAACTGCAATAAGGATAAAAGAAGCTATTCCTACTAAGCATTTCACTACACGATGAACTAATAAATTTATATGAGATAAATGATATGTGTTATTGATTCATACAAGTGAAAATGGATAAATGGATTACTAGATGTTTAGTGCATTACGAATCAAGTACAGTATATCCAATTTTATTAGAATCCATACTTGGTTAGAAACCTATTATCGAATTATTAGTGAAAGCATCTGTTGTAGTGGAACTGAACTGAAATAGATACATGCCATTAATCTTTAGTGATTAGAAGAAACTTAAGTGAACTTTATTGAATAATAAAAGTGAACATTGTTAAAGTGAAACGATCTTGAATGAACTTTGAACTTTGAACTACAATTGAATTGAGAATTGTATTTATTAGATATTATAAATGTTTTAATTTTATTCAACTTTGCTATCTCTTTATTTCTATTCTCATAGCGCTTAACCGAGCTCTGCTAACCCAGTACATGTGAATGCTATTTAGAAAACGCATCTTAGAAAAGTTGTGTTTAGGTTCCTATATCACTAAGATAAATTAAGACTTACTTAATTATTCTCACAAAAATGTAGGCCTTTTAGTCTAATTGCTAAGACGTCTAACTTCTGAGCAGTATTCTACCTAATAGAAATAGTGCATCTTTCTTTCTTGACTCTTTTTTTTTATTCCTATTGATACTTTTCAGTGTTTTTTCAGTTAGAAATAGTGATGGTTTTTGAGTTACAAATAGTAAGTTTTCAGTATTCTACCAAATAGAAATACTGCTTCTTTCTTTTTTGACTCTCATTTTTATAGTAATTGTCACTTTTCAGTGGCGTTTGAATTACAAATATTGATGGTTTTTCAATAACAAATGGTGATTTTTTCGGTATTCCACCTAAAAAAAAGAGTGCTTCTTTCTTTCTTGACTCTGTTTTCTTTACTCCAACATCTCCCGTGTACACGCACTTATTTTTCAATATCACATAGAATTTGGTTAAGTAAGAATATTTAAAATATTGCAACGTTTCGGCAATTCTAGGTCTAATTGTCAGTTTCGAATTACAAATAAACTGACGGATGGGAAATAAATAAACAATCCTGAAATTAAAAAAAAAGGTTGAATACATTCCTTATTGATTGGGGAAGGGAAAGGAGAGATAAGTCAAAAAACAATATGTTGAGAGTTGTAGTCCCTACGACTTATTGGATAAGACGTCTGACTTCGGATCAGAAAGTTCTAGGTTCGATTTCTGGCGTGGATGTTTCGTTGTAAAATTTATTTCTATTTTCCATTCTTTTAGAAAATTGCGCCGGACAGACAGACACACAGACAGAGAAATAAAAGATTTTAGTAATATAGATTCCTCGATTATTATTTTTTAATTATTTTACTTAAGTTATTTACATCAAAACATTTTTTTTTCCTTTTTCCTAATTTTCAATTTCTCTAAAATGAAATGAATTTAGAACTATTGTGTTATAAATAAAGATGATATTCTTTAATTTATTACTATGAAGAAGCGAAGTACCTATACGAATGCAATCCATGGAAGTTGTAATGCTAGTGTTACAAAGAATAAAATTAGATAATCTCTAAAGGGTTAAGACCTAACTAAATAAGTATTAACTTTAAATAAGCACAACTTATTAAAAATAATTATTTTTTTTAATTCAGTAATTTATTTTATTCTATCTTTTTTTATTTTATTATTTTAAAAGGGGAACAAAACAAACTGCTGATCGGCAAAAATTAAAATTGAACGTTTTTGCAGGATTAAAATTTAAGATAATAATTTAATAAATAATTGATGTTCAGTTTAGAAAAAATAGTATAAAGACAATAAAATAAAGAAGGCATACAAAAAAAAATGAAATAGTAAGATAAATTTATCAATAGAATGCAGTCTTGCGAGGTTGAAAATTAAATCTGACTAACTGTTCAATTTACAAAATAAATAATAGTGAAAAGAAACAAAATTGTAACTTGATTCAAAAATTAGATAAGGCTTAACTTTTAATAGCTGAGAACATTATAAGTTCTTTTATTGTGATTTACTGATATCAAATTGACAAATAGTTTGATTAATAGAAATTAAATATATTAAGAATAGAATATTTTCATTTGGAGAGTTATAATTAACTTATTTCCTACTGAAGAATCCGGAGATCTGGAAGAAACAAGATTACACTACAAGATTAGACATCCAACTAATCTATCCCACCACAATCTGGGAATCAGTTTCCGGAATAGACATATATCTATGTAATAACTAAACTTCGAACTCAGATAGATATCCTCGAACCCAAATTTAGAGGGATAACTCATTTCCCGTCACTCCTCCTATTAGATGTATATTGTCCACTCAATAACTCCAAACTCCAACACCAGGCATTATGTTGGAGTTTGGAATTATTGAGTAGAGAAAATAAAAAAATAAAACAAGAAAAGGAATGAGTAAACGTATCTTATGAGAGAAATATTTAGAAAACTAACTAATCTACAATACTAAAATCTTTTATTTGTCTGTCTGTCTGTCCGGCGCAGTTTTCTGTGAGAATGAAAAATAGAAAGAATTTTTACAATGAAACATTCGCGACAGGAATTGAACCTGCTACCTTCTGATCCGAAGTCAGACGTCGTATCCATTTGGCCATGGGAACTACAACTCTCTTCATATTGTTTTTTTGATTTATCTGTCAAAACTGAACTGACTTTGACTGAAAAGGAACAATTGTAATAAAAAAGAAAGTCAAAAAAGAAAGAAGCAGTACTTCATTAGGTAGAATGCTGAGAAATCACTATTTGTAACTTAAAAACCACTGAAAAGTATCAATTGGAATGTAAAAAAGAGTCAAGAAAGAAAGAAGCTGTATTTCCATTAAGTAGAATACTGAAAAATCACTATTTGTAACTTAAAAGCTAGAATCACATCAAAGTCAAAAAACTCACGATGAATATGCGGCTCATCAACCAAGATGAACGAGAGTGTCGATAACATCAATCGAATGATAAGTCTGAGAATACAAGGAGAGACTACAGAGCTTACAAGTGCGAATAAAATTGACACTTCTGATAATCCACCACACGAACATCTCTATCTGCCCGAATATCTGAACGCATTGAATCTCAGCAGTATTCCTCAACATCGTTTGTCATTGAAGATTGGATCTCCAATAATATTGTTGCCAAACATTAATCCCAAGTTAGCATACTGCAATGGAACTCAACTTAAATGCCGTTCATTCGATAATGATCTCATAGAAACCGAAATTATAACAGAACTCACAAAGGAGATTTTGTTTTCATCCATATGATGTCTATGGAACGATGCGATAATCTACTTTCACAAGAAAACAATTTCCGATCCGACCTTCTTCTGCGATGTTTATCAATAAAGCTCAAGGACAAACTCTAAATAAAGTTGCCATATATTTGGAAAACGTTGTCTTCATTCACGTACAACTTTATGTCTTTGAGTCACAATTCAATAGAATTTGGTTATCTTCACTCTAAAGAATAGTCACTATCAATTTATCGCGAAGAATTTCATATACAAGCTATGATCTTCATTCATCATCTATATCAACCAACGTATATCTGAACATCTCTTCTTCAAATATCTATATCGAACAATCTGATTATTAGATAATTTTCACTATTTGTAATTCAAAAACCACTGAAAAGTATCAATTGGAATTGGATAAAAAAGAAAAGAAAAAAAAAATGAATCACTATTTCTATTAGGTATAATACTTAAAATTCGCTATTTGTAACTCAAAAGCCACTGAAAAAAGTATCTATATTACTAAAATCTTTTATTTCTCTGTCTGTCTGGTGCAATTATTGTAATTTACAAAAATAGAAATAATTTCTATAAGTTATCTTCTGGAATCGAACATGCAACCTTCTGCTCCGAAGTTAGACGTCTTAGGCATTAGACCACAAGGATTACATTCTAATCGCTAAAAAAAATAAAAATATATCATAGATATATGATTCACACGGTGATTCTAAAAGCAGTCGTGGATTGAGAGAATATAGACATCAAAAATTAAAATAAAAAAAAAAAAAAAACTTTAAAAATTTTTTATTTTTATTTTATTTGATGTAATTTGTGTGTGTGTTTTTTTTAATAAATAACAAATTGTTTTCCGTTACATACGCGAGGCTTCCGGAGCGAAGCGACGGGTAGCCGACTAGTTATACAAAAGAAAATTTAAAAATAAAAAACAGTCGATTCAATCCTAATGTTTTGATTAACTTACTGTCTTTGTGAGATATGCTTCTCCAAGTGATGGTTTACCAGTAGAATTCATTCCGAGTTTTTTTCTCTGAAAGTAGAACTGAGCTGATATTGAATTGAAGTTGTTCAGTTAACTTGAAATAGATTTCATGAAATTTAGAAGACAATAATATGACAACATAGCCAATATGGATGCATGTAATAGTGGCTTTCAACAAAAAATTCAGGAAAGAAACAATTTAAAAGCCTATTCATGTGCCGGACACTTTAAAATCTACTTCGGCGAACTGCACGTGATACTTGCCTGAATGCAGGAATTTTTTTTGGCTAAATAAATGAGCTTTATTTTTCTCTGCTTCTAGAAAAAGATAGGCACTTCTGAAGTTTCTGTCGAAAATTTCTAAACATTTAAGAAAACACAAAATTTTACATATACTTTTCATTATAATTAATCAAAAATCAAGCCCTACACCTGCTTAAAAATTCACAATATTTAATAAAGTATACGTTAATACCAGCTTTCAACCTGAAACGAAAAGCCGTTCCATATTGAATACAGACTACAGAGAATGAGATTACATTCAGTAAAGGACCAATTTAAAGGGAAGACTCCTTTTAAAGACCCCGTTGCTTGGCTGGATCATTAGCATCTGATTGCATAGGGAAGACCGAGCACTCTGGTGGTGATCTTATGAAACTCCATAGTAAACAAGGCAGCATGTGGCTAACGAGTCCCTCTGGTGGTGATCATTTGAAGGCCATACGTTAACAAACCGGCATGGATGGATGACTAAAAGGCAGATATGAGTTCGGTTTACCATCACATACCGATGCATCGGTAAGGGAAAGAGAAACACAAAGTGAAAGTGAAGTCGTTTAAAGGAAGGGTCTCTGGAAGAAACTGAAAACTGACATGATTAAAAGAAATTCAGAATGAAAGGAAAAATTAAAAGTAAAAAGAAAATAAAAGCAAAAATAAAATAAAAATAAATAATAAAACAAAAATTTCTTTTCTGCCCAAAAGATCTTTTCCTAAAACTAAAAAACATGACTCGATTAATACAAATTCAGAGTAAAAAGGAAATTCAAATTAAAATAAGATAGAAAAATTAAAAATATACCAAGAACATAGTTCACCTTATTATTATTATAAGACAACGATTCAACAAGTGTTATAATTATAGTACATTTAAACACATCTAAAAGTTAATAATAGTTTAGGCAAAAGAATGTTGAGAATTTAGATTACGCTGTCAAGTTTCATGACTTGATACTAGTGATAACAACTTGCATTCCAATAAAGGAAAGACAAGCAAATAGGAAATAATTGAAGCTAAGCTAAAAATATTCGTCTTACAGTTAGTAATAATTATTATCACTAAGTATAGTAAACTTAGATGAAAATTTTAAGTAAATCATTTCAGCCACCTTAATTTCGGATTTTGAAAATTACTAACATCACACAGTTAAAGGGAAAAGAAAAGTTTGATTTAGTTGAATATTAAGTAAATCTTCTGGAATTTTCTTGGTTAAATTCACAAATTTAAATTAAGAACTATTAAAGACAAATATGAGAATTAAATAACGGATCTAATCAGTTATTAACTGATTCATTACGATATCAAAGATCTTCTCATATTACACGTAAAACATTATTTAATGATTACAATGAGAAAGAAAAAAATAGAAAAAAATGTTAGGAAAAAGTGTTTTTTTATAATTTTCTTACTTTTTATTGTCATTCTGCTTCTACTTTTGCTAGTGTAATACGAAATATGTCATTAAATTCTTTTATATTTTTTTTCACTATTCAGATTTTTATTAATCTATTTGTACTCATCGAGTGGATATCGGTCCAATTGTTATGGAATCAATAACGAAGGTTCACAAAATTGCCATATGCAATTCAAATTCGTTCGTTCGTTTAAGTTCATTTTATTATTTTAACACATAAATTATATTGGTGCATTATTAAATCGTAATTATCATCCATTAATTAATAATTTAGATGGAAATGAATTCATTTTATTACAAGGTTCACAAAAATACACACAATAGTTTTTTTGTGAATTTGATGTAATAATTTTTTTTTTGTTACTTTCTGAGGATTCTGATCATTAGTCATCACCTAGTAATTGGACTGTTAATGCAAATTAGAAATAAGAAAAAATTAATAATGATTAAATAATATCTTTAAATGTTATATGAAAAACTTTTAATCGTATCGAAAACGCTAGGATGTGTAGCAGAAGTTATTGCCGCCCATGGTGGTTACATAAGAAACTGATTTGTACGGAAATAATTAAGCGTCGTAATAATAATAATACAAGTTGAATTTGTGCAATAACGAACTAACTTTATTAGAAAAACAAATGCATCCGGCGCGCCATCGTCTTTCCTCATTTCAACAATAAAAGATATAGCACTTCTTTTATTGTTGAAATGAGGAAAGACGATGGCGCGCCGGATGCATTGTGACGGACTTTGGAATTGTTGCAATGAATGAAAAGAAGAGAATAGGGGTGTATTACGTGCCTATAGTCACCTACGCAGCGAAGACATGGGTGATGAACGCTAGAGACTGGAGTAGACTTCAAGCTGGGGAGATGAAGTTTCTTAGAGGTATAGTAGGGAAGACTAGATTAGACGGAGTGAGAAATGAGGATATCCGGGAGGAGTTGGGGGTAAAAAGGTTGAGGAAAAAGGTGGAAGAGGGAAGGCTGAGGTGGTTCGGGCATGTGAAAAGAATGGAAGATGGTAGGACTCCTAAGATCTGGCAAGAGTTTAAAGAAGGAGGGAAGAGACCAAGAGGGAGACCGCGTAAGCGATGGCTAGATGATGTGAAGTCCAGCCTGGAAGAGAGAGGCATCCCATGGGAAAGAATGTGTAGAGAAGAGGCTTGGAAGAACAGGGATAGGTAGAGAGGCTTAGTTAATTCCTAGACTCACAGCTGGTGGAACAGGAAAGGATATGTATATATGTATGTATGTATGTATGTATGTATGTATGTATGTATTGAAATTTCGACAGCAGTTGCTAGGTGATGATACATAGAAAGATTACATGTTGATTTCCTAGAGAAATGTTCAACGAATTGGCCTCGAACATACAGCAAAATTTATAGACTGGTATTTATGTGTGAGTATAAATAAAAATGGAAAGAAAACGTGTCGTATATATATATATATAATTGAGATTCATTTTAATTAACAATATGTTAAGATGTACTTTTCTGATATATAAGGTAGGTGACCCAAAGGTGGCCAGAGTGCATAAGGTGGCCCTCTGCTTATAAAAAATAGTAATACACAAAATAGTCGGTATATGGCACCTGCTATTTGACAGCTGTCGCACTCTAGCGTTGGCTACTGAAAACTAAGCCATTTCGACGAGACGTCGGCCTTTACTGAGAAGACATTTGTTTTTGAGCATCGTTGTTCTTACTTTCCGGTAAGTAATAAACTAAATTTAATCGTGTAAAGTTTTGTTAAATGCAAGTTGTTATATATTTTATTAAAGTTCGGTCACTACTCATTCAGGACAAATTGTCACAGTCTAAGAATTTCATGGTAATGACATTGTTTATTTGTGAAAACAATGTGCTGAGATGTGTGCACAAGGTGGCCCGCCAACCTGGCCACCTTGGGAACGGACAAAATAAGTGACATGAAACTGTGCACCCAATGTTTACGATATGTCCACGAGGAGTGTGAAGGACTTAGAAAAGGTGACAAAATCAAAGATTTCAAGTGTACTTTTTGCATTGACTCAGATTGAAAGACTTACACAAGGTGACAGAATCAAAAATTTTAAGTGTATTTTTTGAAAGACTTTTTCCGTCTATATTTTGTACGCATATTTAGTATTAGGACTTAAGGTATGTAAAACTAGCAGCTTATAAAATACTGAATTTACTCAAAGTGTTAAGTGTCCTTTCAACCCCTGGAAAATATAATTTTCAACAAAATAAATATATGGACCACCTTAGGTTCACCTGCTCCGAAGGTGGCCCTGAAGTAATTTTTTAATAAAATACCTGTTAAACAAACTAAATATGTTTTAAGAAAAACAATATCAATATGTCTTGTTTAGAGAAGGTTCAGGGTGATGACCCCAAATTTTTTTTTATATTCCCGCAACCGTTAAATTATAAAAAATCAGCAAAGCTTAACTACCTTTGGGTCACCTACCTTAATTGATTTTGAAGTATGTTCAAGATTTATCCCATAGGACAAATCCAGGCCAGACAAATCTGTGGTGAAAACGTCGAACATGGGGATGCAGATACGATAATCGTGTTCCGAAAATAACTGATGAAAACGGAGGTCGTATTCTACGTAAACGAGGTTTTGGACTATAGACTGATAAGTGATTTGCAAGTAAGGACGAACCTGCTTTGGAGGATAAAATCGCTAGCACATATTAGAAGAGCTAAAGTAAGTGTTTTTTATATTGTCGTAATACAAAGGACATGAATTTACTGAGTGAACCCGAAAAAACACTGCGTTAAAATAAATCAACTCTTCAAGTAGATACGGAATTTAACTTTGAACCTTAAAAGACTGTTGTTGTAATATAGTTACCGAATCATCGGATATCAACGAGTATATATATATATATATATATATATATATAAATAAAAGAAAAAGGGAACTGTTAGGATTCAAGATAAGAATGAACTCTTAGAAGCAATCAAAACTATTAAACTAGTTGTTTTTTAGAAGCTATTAAAAGAACTTCAATAAATAGTATTAAAGGTGAAAAGCCATTATTCAAATTGTATTTTTGAATTTCCAAATTCTTCTTTTAACTTCTTCCTTTTCATCTTAATATATTAAACAAAAAAACACCATATCTCCAAAACACGTAATTTACTTAAAAACTTTTCGGAATTTTCGGGATAATAATACGCCATCCCTTCTTCAAGCTAAATGAACAATAAAATAAAGCAAGGTTAAATATTAACGAGCTATATTAAAATTAACACATTGCCAATGAAAACATGTTGAAAACAATTTACAATTGTTTTTACAATATGAAATAGCAAATATACTCTTTCATTACTTCACAATTTTTGAAAAACAAATATAGTAAAACCCCGTTATTACGCTCGTCAAGGGACCGTGACCTACAAGCGTAATAAGCGGGATAGCGCTATAAACGGGGAATGATTTATATGATGCGGAAACATTTAGACACCATTTTACAGGAAAGATACTTGATTCTGAAATAGATATAGTGCAAATGTGAGCTTATTTCCTATTAAAAAAATCTTTGATTGTGGTTTGCCGTGTGTGTATGCTACTGTTATAAATTATGACATTTTGAATGCGGTTCAAGAAACTACTAACATCAATTGATATTCCACTAGGAGCAATACAAATATATTTTCGGAGCAGTTTCAGTGCACTGCCCGCTATTTCACGCGCCTTTTCTTGAATGATTGGGTCACTTAATGGCACTGATGCATCACGGGACTGATGAATCCATTCAATTAGAATTTCCTCGGCATCTTCACATTTTCCACACTACTTTTTTACGTTTGCAACCATCCTTCGCTGAATTGATAATTCCATTCTTATTTTTTATTATTGTTCTCAGACTGGATCAGGGAATTCTTAGATTCTGCGAAAACCTTCTGATTTAGTGTAGAATTCTCGTCGTACTTACGAAGAATTTGCAATTTTTCACTTATAGAAAGGGATTTCCGCTTCGACATTTTGCACTAACTTACTGTATCGCAGACCCGCACTTCAAAGAGTTCAAAGATTCCCTCCTACCAGGGAAAGAAAAGATTCGTTACAGTGTTACATTTCTTTTCGATACAAAATTTCCGATATAAAAAAGCGCTACAAGCGGGATTTGAAGCGTTATAAGAGGGTAAAAGTATACAGAGTTATATAGAAAATTCCAGGGACCGCATGAAAGGAGCGTAAAGAACGGGATAGTGCTATAAGCGGGAGCGTAATAACGGGGTTTTACTGTATTTAACAACAAATCCAATGATGCAACGTTGTTAATTACACCTGCATTAAACTTTCTTAGTTAAATCAAATCATTTGTTTGGAACAATTTATTTGTAAGTTACGCTCTTATCCCGTTACATTTAACCACACTCTGCTAAAATCATAAATAAACTCTAGATATATCAACATGATTTTTCTATGTTCCGCACATCGAACTGAGCTATCATTGTAATCATTTCAATCTTGTAACAAAAGTTATCTGTAAAAAAAATATTGCTTTGATAGCTCCTTTCTTTCGTAGTGTTGTACTTTTAATGTTCGAGCAGTACCGGTTTCCAATATTACACTAAAATTTATCTCAAAGAATTTCTATCACTGATTTGTCTACGGTAAGTGATACGAAGCTGATTGGTCTGAGTCAGAGTAGCCATCGAATTGTACTTGTATTTTAGTTACTACACCTTAGGTAGTAAACAGTAGATTACTAATTGAGGGGGAAAGTAAAATAGATGATGTCTAGCAATATAATGAGTACCGTAGTTTCGAATTTTTTTCTATATAGACGTAAAATAGATGCTAACAGCTGAGATGAATATAAGTTATACATTCTGCTTTCTTTTGTATTTATATGAATGTTATACTTCCTTTTTTTATTGTTTAATATGTTAAAGAATTTGAAGACCTCAGAAATAATTATTATCGACTACCAGGGATTAACAAGAAAGATTCTATAAAAATGATATTAAGAAAGCTTAATAATCCTTAATCATTAAGCTTATGATTTCCCTTACTGCAGTACTAGTTAAAAGAATTCAATTACATATAACAATTATTTATTTAGCAAACATTATTTTTACATTTACAGTATTTCAAATATTAAGAACATAGTTTACCTTATTATTACAAGACAATGATTCAACAAATGTTAGAATTACATTATATTTAAATACATAATATTGCATATAAGTTAATATTTATGCAAAAGAATATTAAGAACTTAGATTACGCTGTCAATCTTTGATGAATTGATGCTTATGATAATAATTCATATTCCAATAAAGTAAATATAAGCAGATAGAAAACAATTCAAATTAGGCTAAGAATATTCGTCTTAGTAAAAATTATTATCACTAACTAATATACAAATATAGTTAAATATTATCACTAGAAATATACTTAAATATTATCAAATATTTAAATATTCAAATATGCTTATATATTATCCATACCAATGTACTAAAGATATTGTTGTTAGGAAAATCATTTCAACCACTTTAATTTCCGAGTTACTGAAAATTAGTAACATCACACAGGCACTTTTAATGTTTGGTTTAGTGAATATTATGTTTACATAATTCTTTTATAATATTCATAAATTCAGATTAAGAACGATAAATTAGGATTAATTTGAGATAAATTGAGATTAAGAAAGACAAATATAATGAAATATATAAAGGATCTAATCAGCTAATAACTGATGCATTACAACGTAGCAATATACAAATCTTGTCAATTTACACGTAAAACATTATTTAATGATTACAATAAGAACAAAAAAAAAAAGAAAGAAATGTTAAGAAAGAATTTTAAGCATAATTTTCGTACTTTTTACTGTCAATCTATTTCTACTTTTACTAGTGTAATTTTAAATATTTTATTAAATCCATCAATTTCTTTTTTCTATTCAGATTTTTTTTATTATAAGTTTATAGTCCGATTGGTATGGAACGAATACCAACAAAATTACCGTGTACAATTCCAATACTATATTCGTTCGATGTTTAATTTAATTTTATTATTTCAACACATAAATTTTATTGATGCTTTATAAGAATTATAATTATCTTTCATTAATTAGTAATTTAGATGTAAACGAATTGATTTTATTACAAGGTTCACAAAAATATAGACAATAGGTTTTGTCAATTTGATGTAATTATTTTTTTTTTTTACTTTCTGAGGATTCTGATAGTCATCTTCTACTAATTGCACTATTGTGGCAAATTAGAAATAATAAAATTCAAATAAAATAATAATTTAAATATATTTTTATATGTTCCTGGTGGGTACTTTAAGCTTTTTAGGATTGTCCTGAAGGTTTCTAAAACCTTCCTTCTGCAGAAACAGAAATGTTTTTGAATGCAATATTTTAAGTCAAAATACTCATATCAAAGTAGATATCGGATAATAGATGAAGAACTACTAGCTAAAATACCTTGTCATATTTTAAGTCCAATACAACCAAAATCTCTCTTGTTATTTCAAGTTCGATTTCCTATAGAACGGATTCTTCTTTTCTCAGTTGATCTTCTGAATTGAAGGAATAGAAAATAGATAGACAGATTCAAATACGTTCTTCTTATTTGGTATCTTCTATTTTTGATCAATGAAATACTTTCGGTTTTTAGTTTTCTGATCAAGCTTTTTCCGCTTTTTCAAAACGAATTTCGAAAAATTCCAATCTTGTTTTAGGGGTAGTCTTTTATTTCCTATGATAAGTAGTAGACAGTACAATGATTAAGTCAGTGATTATTCAGTAGCTTGTGATGTGATAGACATGGATCTCAGTCAGCTGATTTCAATTGAAGAAGAAGCACGAGATAACTGACGACAACTCCTGTGAGCTAAAGCATAAGAGTAAAAATAATTGTTAATTACTTTTTTCTTTCTTTTGTACATTATTGTTTTATCCTTTTCATTTTTAATATTTTTCGGGATATACTTTTTAGAAAAACGATACTTCAACAAAAATAATTTCTAAACAATAAATTCCAAATACAGTTAATGAAAGAGAGTTTTATTGTCAATTCGTCGATTCCTTTTCTTCAATTTAGGAAATGGACTCATAGTTATGGTAATTTATTAGAGTTATGCTAAATTTTATTTTTAATATTTAATTGTCTATATATTCCTTATGAGATAGATTAGACTTCTCTTCCAGGTTAGCTAAGTTGAAATCTTTAATGTTTTTTGAAATTCAATTACTTTAATTAAACGAAAGGAAACATTTCAAGTTAGATTAGATTAGATTAATTGAAAGTGGGTGGCATGATTACCGAGCACGTCGACCTGAAAGATCTTTTATACCATCCCACGGAAAGAAGGACAGACGGAGAGAAAGACTGAGAAAGGATGGTGTGAGAAATGCAGGGGAAACGGGAGAACCCCGGGAAAACCTGCCCAGCGCGGATCGCCACCATCAACGAAACCAACATGAGAATCGAACCCGGGACGCAAGAGGTGAGAGGCCAGTGTCTTAGCGACATCGCCAACCGCGCGGCCTAAATTTCAAGTTAAGTAGTAAATCTTGCTCGTAAGTTTATTCGTATTATTATCTTTATGTATCCGAGTCTCTAAGATTTGATATAAAATAAAAAAGTTGGTATTAAGCCCCGTTCTGAAAGATTCAGCGTTGACCGAAGACTTAATCACCCTTCTCTAAAAAATTACTAATCATGGAAACTCAGAAATTCTACAATTACATTAGTACAATATCATAAAAATTTTATGTGATGAGATGTTTTCAGTAACTATCAATGCTATTTATGTGAATTATTCCAATGAAAACCCAGGCTGTTTGGTCAAAATAATCACACACAAAAAATGTAAGAAAACATGATAAAAAAAAGTAAAATTGTTTCTTAATTCTTGTGATCAGATAAACGGAAAAAATATAGAAATGCAGAAATTCGTTTGCTTTTACGCCATCATCGACGGTAACCTGGGACAGCTGTTTCATCCTTATTCGGACTCATCACCCAGGTTTAGCCCCGATGATCAAGCTCAGAACGCGTGAAAGCCTATGGATCCTATTAAAAGGCATTTAATAAGAGGATAAGCCAAATGCATCGGCGAAAAATTAATATGCAAGAAGATTTAACGTGAATCAAATGTAACATGAAAAACGGAAAAAAATATAGAAATGCACCTATTCATTAGCTTTCACGCCTTTGAGCCATCATCGACGGCAATCTGGGACAGTTGTTTCGTCCTTGTTAGGACTCATCAGCCAGAGTTTGCCTCGATGATCAATCTCAGAACGCGTGAAAGCCAATCTTCGCACACCCGGAAGTGGGACCTCCACCAAAGCAAATGACGATAGGAAAATCGCCGTAACCAGTACAGCAAAATTACCTTATCCCGCTGTGACCAAAGAAGGAAATTTCAACTTGAATTTCGTTAACAGATAAAAATAGTTTGGTTTGAAATATAATCTTGTATTCAGTGCTTAGTGACCAAAACAGATCTAGTTAGAAGATATTTGTTTTACCTAAATTATGTTAATAACAATTATTATAAATCCATAAGCAAACCAAAAAAGGAACTACTATTCACCCTCTATCAACATTTATTGGAATGAATACTTACGGCAGTAAGTGTTTGTAAATTGATTTGAAATAATCCACATCCATGAAAAACTGTAGCTGGTAAAGACGATTCCACTACTGATAAAAATGCCTGGAAGAAAAATATTAATCACGGAAATATTAAGAAAAAAAATGTTTTGATGTTCTATGCAATTTCTAATAAAAATACGGGTGTAAACTTCCATTTCCGTCAAATAACAAACAATACTGCCAAGAATAAAATAAAATAACTCAGGAAATAAATTGACAGAATCATGATGAAAGAGAGGATAACAGCTTAAACAAACCCAAAACAGCATTAAAGTGAACATGCAGGGATTGATAAAATGAACCCAATTTCCAAAGTGCTTATTCTTCTTCAGTTTAAGAAAATATGTATTTATGATTACTGTATAAGTATTTTCTAGAGTCACTTTTTTTTTTGTCCTGATAAATAATTGCATATTTTAAATGCAACTGTATATATTTACGTGATTTGGTACTTTTTAAAAAAATATCTACATTCATTCGAACAACAGATATGATTGGTTTCCTTTGATTATCTACTCTATAATCCATCTTAAAATATGGTAATTCCAACTTAATATTTTTACTAGATGATTATTAAACCAAATACTATTAAGTTTCTAATCTATTGTATTGCTACAATTACGGTCTCAAAAACAAAAATAATATTCAATGAAATTTGTTGTTTCATAATAACTCGGAAACCATTCATCTCAGAAAGCTGAAATTTTAACAGTAGATGTAGTCTACCGTTTTCCATTTCGCTATCGATTCCCTGACCTTCCATTATGAAATGAGAAGCTTAGCACCAAAGACCTCATAGATTAAAGATATGATTTTAGAGCTTAATTATAACCTCACAAACAAGGTTATATTCTACAATTTCGTCGTAATATTAATTCAGTTTTTGTAACTTTGCAGAAAGGGAATATTTTAAGAGATTTTCATCTTAAATGATGTAAAAGTCACAGCAGATTACAAGAAGAATTAATAATCAAAATATAAATGTAGATGTATTGTAAACAAAAAAAAATGCACAAATTTGAAAGGTTTCCTTTAACTTTGCTGAAATTTAACTGAATAGGTTTAGATTTTACCTGAATTTCATCTCGTTTTCTTGGATCCTTTGTTTTCACTGCCAACATTGTCAATACGAAATGGAAATCATCGAACTGTAAATCCAAGAAAAAGCTTATCATTGACAGTTATTTATTATATAAAATAATGTATATTTAAGCTGTGCAAACTGAGATTTGTAATTCAACTGAGAAGGGATTGTCATGAAAAGTGCTAAATTAAATGGAACCATTAAGCAACAGACAGAGCAACATCGCACGGTATCTGTCCTACAACCTCCTCTCGCAACCTACAACTGAAAACAACAGCATTTTTGGGTGAAATAAAGTGCTAATTTTTTCTCAGTAATTTTCTTTAAATTACACATTTTTTATCAGTATAGTATACATGTCATCTATCTCGACTGGATCCGAAAAGATTAGATGAACTGTCAGCATACAGTAAACAAAACATTCTAAATTTATAAATGGTTTTTTAGATACTCTAATTCAATTATATCAGAAAAGACTACTCGTTTTGATGGAACATTTGTAAAAACACAGGAAAATGAAATTGAATCAGAGAGGAAAATATATTGAATGCTAGACGGCTATCTTCCCTTAGCTCCGGAAGCATTGTATATGTATCGTAAAAACCGCTTCATTTATCTAGGAAATTAATATCGAGGTTTGGAGAATATACGTCTTCCCAGTCCAGTATGGCTTTCTCCATTTCTCTATCCCTTGAAACTTTCTCCAGTTGGTAAATTACCACGTGATCATTACCAATTAATGTTATATTCTAAATTACAGTTACAAATTAATGTTAATTCGTATATACTATTTAAACTCCGAAAAGCCTAACATCTTCCCCACGTAAGGGAAAGCATCGCATACCTCTTAACACAGATGTATTGCGGGTTTCAAGGGGCCGCCATATACTTCATGGTCATTTAACCCCCTCCCCCCCCTTCCCAAAAAAATACAAACCTTTATTTTTATACTTTTAAGATTGTTTATACTATGGAATCATCACACATGCCAAATTTCAAGTTTGTAGCATGTAGGGAAGTATGCGAAACCTTTCGATCATTCGTTTCTTTTTTATATTTTAGATTAACAAAATTACCAGTTTCTAAAAAGAAAACTGTTTAATCAACACGGTTTTTCATGTACAGATTTTATTTTATGTCTTATTTTAAAATATCGCTAACATGACAAATGTTCGATTATTCTTCTCTGTAACTGTTAGTTTTATATTTTCCATAGACTATTTTATTCACGCCAATAAGCACTGAAAATACCTCAATTTGAAATTTACCATCTATTAGTGCAACATTCCAGCATCCATTATAAAACATTCATTACCACTAAGTAGGCCTAGCTTACTTTTCAGATTTTTTGAAAACTTACAGTCTTATTCCTACTTGTTCATTTGTTATACATTTCCTATTACATTATTTCTAAACAACATTTCAATGCTTAATATTCCAGCATTTTATCAATTTAACTGATTTTCTGCACCTTATTTTACATTAAAAATTAAAGCTTTCTAAGTAAAGACTGTTACATGAAATTTTGCATTTATAAATTTTTACATTTATGAAGTGTTTTTTTATTATGCTTCAAAGAATAATTATATCATTGTATCTATATACTATGCTTATAAAATTAGGTTCTTATATTTATTTTAGATGGTTTTAAATACATAAAAAAGAGATTTTGTTTTTGATATAACCAATTGTACTGTAACTTTTTCAGTATTTCTCTTATTTCTTTTCCCTTTTGAAACAATTGAAACTGTCATCTCAGCTTGCGCCTTTTATGCAGTAGCTGTGGCCAATTGAAACTATCACCTCAGCTTTTGGCTTCTTGAGGTGGTCTGATGAACCTTTGGCATATCAAAGTCCTAAATTGTGCACAAGTAAATTCATTGGTACGACGGACTGCACAATTTAGGACTTTGATATGCCAAAGGTTCATCAGACCACCCCAAGAAGCCAAAAGAAGACATGACAGTTTCAATTGGCCACAGCTACTGCATAATTAGCGTCCCAGATCCCTGCACATGAAGACGTCATATCAACGCCTCAAGCCATGAACTCTCATTGGTCATCTTCAGTTGTTGTCCCTGTATAATATTACGTTTTTTAATGTAATTTCAGTTTTTATTGTATATAAAGTATATTAAGCAGATGCATTGGCTTCACCGTTTCATTTCTAACATTAACTGTGCATGTAAAATTGTGATAGTGACTTTATTATTTTACTTTGTTTAAATATAGTAATATTTTGTTTTACAGACTATCATTTTAGAAAGATACTTTAAAGGCTTTTGATAAAATGTCACGAACAGAAACCGACATCATTCCTGAAGGATAAGGATAATAGAGGGTCGGCACTTGCCGTTCTGCCACTTAGACCTCACAATTTGGGTCCATTGTGTCCCCTCATAAAACATTGGTAAAAAACCATTGTTTATACTTCAACTTGAGGTTGAGTTGCTGTGGTCATAAAAGTCCTGTAGACTTACAGAAAGATAAGATGACCTTAATATTAAAGGTGGAGATGTTATTTGTGGTAAGTCTAATCCTGCCAAAAATCTCCCATCTGTTCCTAGCCAAAGCTGGACAAAAGCATAGAATGTGTTCAGGAGTTTCCTGATCCATTCCACATTTTCTGCATAGATCACTTTGGGTGATGCCAAGTATATGCAGGTGTCTGTTGAGAGTACAGTGTCCTGTAAGAACTCCTGTAATCATTTTGCAATGTTTTCTGTCTAAATTTAAGACTGACATTGCAAGGTGATGGTCAGGTCTTTGTATAAACAACTTGGCCTGCCTCATACCATGCGAGGCAATCCAATGCCTATGGAACTGTTTTTCCAAGACAGCTCCAAGTAATCATTCCTGAAACAATTCAATGAAATGGCGGCCGATGGTAAACATTTCCGAGCTGAACCAAGAGAAATGATGTGATATGTAATGTTATCAAGTTCAATAAATGTTTATAGGGGATCAAGTAAACTTACCATTGTGTTTTCTGTGGAGGGTATAATTTCAGAGAGACTTTAAAAGCTTTTGATAAAATCTCAAGCGCAAATCATTCCTGAAAGAAATGAGCGAGATGTTGGCGGTGGTATAGATTTCGTAGCCTCGACAAAGAGAACTGATATGATATTGTTACCTGTAGAATAGTTCAGGTGGACTCCATGTCTCATTTTTGGAATTAGACCGATTTAGCGCAGCCAAAACGAGATTGCAAAACCAGTAAAAAAGTTGAGCCAGGTTAAGGGAGAGAAGCGAAAGTAACAGCATCAGAAAAAGCAACATGGCGATCAAGCTGACAGCCAACAGAGGGAGCAATGCCTGTTTAGTCAGCCAGACACATCGGTACAAAGAAAAGTGGGTTAATCAAGTCAATTACTCGAGATCAAGACGAAAGCAAGTCAGTCAGTCGAAGAAGCTGTGGTGGACCAGGTTCAAAGCTAGAAAGACGGAGACAAATCAGTTAAGTATAAAAGGAAGTATATGAACATTGCCAATGAATTCAGTGGAGACAACCGAGTCAGCAGTGTGTTTCGGAAAGCCGACCGAACTAAGTATAATAAACACACGTAGAAGCTTTTCGGATATTCGCCCACCTAGCGAAGTCTGTAAAAGGAAACTAGGAGAAGCGATGGATAACAGTCACAAATAGTAGATGTTCCGATGAAAATACTGTACGGGCGTTCAGAATAGTATCTTTGCAAGAGCCGAACGATTACCAACGAGAAGAGGTTACAAAGGCAGAAGCCCTTTCAGACTCTGGCTTCAGGTGACAATATGAAAGAACGTAAGGCCTAATGGAGCCCTACCAGGACAAAGACGACGAAGGTTCCTAATTCCCAGAGAAAAGTATTTCTCAACGTGGTTAAATCTTACGCATGTAAACGAAACATTTCTTTTTAATAACAATCTCATATTTTATTAACTGAACTTTTATCGAAAGCTTCGATTCGAACATTATGTTACAGCTGTTTCTTAAAGGGCTACTCGAAATAAAAGTCATTAATCAGTGGTAGCAAAATGGAATGTTATTAAATTCAGTACATGTTTCAGAAGATCAAGTAAACTTTTACGACTTAGAAGTCTTATACAGTACGACATCTGACTGGAGTGCTGCGCAGATACCCAATAGTTCCCTTCAATAGGAAAACGAAGCTACATATTGCTCGGATTATCAGCAATTCGATTCTCCGATTACATTTTTTTAATTTTCTCTAGTGGCTACAAGGTCATTAGATCGATCAGCAGATGAAAGCTGAAGGAGCTCGGGTTCAATCCCCGGCGGTTGTCTCCTCTTGATGGACTAAAGGATTCACCTAGCCCTCTGGAAAATGGGTACCGATTTTTTACTCGATTGCTAAAGGACCTCAATTAGTTCATGGTCAAGCATCGCAGGGACTCTAAACCTCACGCACACCCCTAGGACTTATAGTGGTTTCTTTACCTTTATATAGCCGCCATGGCTCATCATGCAGACCATGATATCAATTTCTTTAGATAGTAGACTGGATAAAGGGAACATTACTTGGCATTCGTTGAATTTACTCAGTAATGCATTCCATTGTACACAATCTGCTATAAAAGCTTTAGAGAGTTACAGGAGTAGAAAATGCTGTGGGCTGCATCATATATAAGTGATATTACCGATATGTAGGGTATGTTGTAATATCTTTTCCTATCCACATATGAATTTTACGTTTTGTATGGCCTACGGCATTTTATTTGCAGTAAATACTGAAATATTTGTAGCTCAGTCTGGATAATTTACTTACAAGGAGTCGGCTCGGCCTGTACCTTTAAAATGGGAGTGCCTTTTTATAACATAAAAGTACACATGAAGTACTTCAAAAAAAAATAATATGTATCTATCTATTTACATATATAGATATATTGGGACCAACGCCCTACAGATTTCGAGATATTCGGCGTTATTTTCGTCGTTATTGCGTTATTAGATAACTGCTAGCTGAATAAATAAATTGTTAGTGTAGCGGAAGGGTATGTTATTGGACTGCTAATCCTATGATACCGAGTTCAAATCCCAAGTAATTTTTTATTTTTAAATTTCATTTTATTTTTAATATCATTTTATATTTTTATTTTTTATTTACTTTCTTTTTTGTTTTTTCTCTTCTTTTTATTTTTTATTTTTTTTCCTTCTTTTTTATGTAAGTTTTTTCCGTTTATGTTATGAATATTGTAATATAATGTAATGTAATGTGGTGAGCGTGGGTGGCTTGACAGCCGAGCACCGCGACCTACCGCGACCTAGAAGATCTTTTTTGCTATCCCACGGAAATAAGGAGAGACGGAGAGAAAGACTGAGAAAGGATGGTGTGAGAAATGCAGGGGAAACGGAAGAACCCCGGGAAAACCTGGCCAGCGCGGATCGCCACCATCAACGAAACCCACATGAGAATCGAAGCTCGTGTTATGAATATTAGACAGAAAACCAATTTAAGATTAATGATACCCATTTACTGTTTGTATTTAAAAATATTTCTGTTGCACTTTTATTTTAGGAAACATTAAGTTTTTATGTAAAAGTTTTAAATGTAATACTTCACTAACTGAATTTTAGTTTTTCTTTATTATAAAAAACAATGTTAGTATTCTCGTTAATTTTGGTTTTTAATTAGAAGTACTTTAATTCAGAAAAATAAAGTAAAACATATACTGTATATAATTACTTAAAAATAACTTTTCTTTTTTTTTCTTATAATATGAGTATTAGCATATTAAAAAAAGGTTAATTACTTAAGTAATTATATAAAGAAAAACTAAAATTCAGTTAGTGAATTTAAAACTCCTAAATAAAAACTTAATTTTTCCTAAAATTAAAGCACAACTGAAATAATTTTAAATACAAACAGTAAATGAGTATCATTAATCTTAAATTGGTTTTCTGTCTAATATTCATAACATAAATGGAAAAAAATTACAGTAGTCTATCATAAAAAAAAGAAAGCAAAAAAAAAAGAAAGTAAAAAAATAAAAATAAAAAAATAAAATGAAATTACCAAAAAAACAAAAAACAATTACTTGTGATTTTCACGGGATTCAAACTCCGTACCGCGGGATTAGCAGTCTAATAACATATCGTTATGCTTCAGTAACAATTGCTTCCTCAAATAGCAGTGAGCTAATAACGAAATAC
>JAFIDM010002131.1:28637064-28664804 GCA_023159025.1 Thereuonema tuberculata
GTCTCAGAAAGGCTCTTTTATTACTTGATATAGGACAAATATCTATCCCATTATACTTCAGGTACGTAGACGACATCGTATGAGATGTAATGATCATATGAGATGACGACATCATATATTAAGTTGATAACTACATTATTCTTGGCTTTTTAATAATTTTCTATCATATACATCCTAACATATGTTTTAATATGGAACAGGAAAAAGAATCCGTTTCAGTCTTCTTCGACGTATTAATTACCCATAGATACTTCATTTGAAGCCTCCGTTTACAGAAAGCCAACCATCTCAGGTATTTGTACGAAATTCTTCCACATTAATTTAAGATCAACCTATATCTTCGTAAACAGAGCATTCTTCTTGTCCATCTTACCAGAAGCATTCGACACTGAATTAAAACACTTTTACAAAATGATTTCCCGACATGGTATATCAACAATATTTTAAAAGTTCCATACATAATTTATATTGTAACGACATTCAGGAAGTAGCAACGCCTAAACCCACATACGAAATCATAAACTATCACTCGGATTCTGAAGAAAGGAATTGTGAATAAAGGTGGCATCCATCCTTGTAAAGATGATACAGGACTTTATTTTGGCGGAACCCGCAGGGCCCTCAAGGACCGTATCTCTGAACACAGTAGGGCAATCGATAATTCTAACTAGGATTATCTTAATTTTAAACAGATATTTCTCATTAGCGTCATATTGACTGATAATTCCATTATCCTGGCCAGTTGCTTGCAGCATTTTCAAAGGAAGTGTATTGAATCACATTTTATTTTAACATCTTCTCATGCGTATAATAATTGTCTTTCTGTTTTTTCTATGACCAAGCACGAAGAAAGAAGTAAAGCGAAAAAGAAAAGAAAAAAATTGATAGAAAGACTGGTTTAATGTGAGAAGATTGAAAAAAAATATTTTTTCCCTTTCATTTTTTATTTTAATTTTTAATTTTTGTATCGTTATTAAAAATTTAATTTCCTTTTTGCTTTGAATTTGTTTTACTTGTGTCATGTTTTTTAATATTAGAAAAGAGTCTTTTCTGGCAGAAAAAAAATTTTGTTTTATTATTTATTTTTATTTTTTTTTAATTTTATTTTTCCTTTCATTCAGAATTTGTTTTAATCATGTCAGTTTTCAGTTTCTTCGTGAGACAATTCATTTAGACGACTTCACTTTCACTTTGGGTTTCACTTTCCCTTACTGATGTAATGTTAAACCGAATAGATATATGCCTTTTAGTCATCCATTGATGCAGGTTTGTTTACGTATGGCCTCCCAACGATCACCACCAAAGGAACTCGTTAGCAACATGCTGCCTTGTTTACGGAGAGTTTCATAAGATCACCGCCAGAGTGCCCGGTCTTCTCTAAGCAACCAGATGCTAATGATCCAGCCAAGCAACGGGGTCTTCGAAAGGAGTCTTTTCTTTAAATTGGTCCTTTACTCTATATATTCTCATTCTTTGTATTCTGTAATCACTGAAAGACGGCTTTTCGTTTCAAGTTGAAAGCTGGTCGTGTTTTATATTTACGTTATTACTTCATTAAATATTATGAATTTTTAAGCAGGTGTACGGGCTTGATTTTTGATTAATTATAATGAACAGACAAGTACAATTTTGGGTTTATTAAATGTTTAAAAACTTTCGACTGAAACTTCAGCAGTGCCTATCTATTCGTAGAAACTGAGAAAAAACAATAAAGCTCATCGATTGAGCCAAAAAAAATTACTGCATTCAGGTACAAATCATCTGCGGTTCGTTCAATTAGATTTTAAAATATCCAGCGGATAAATAATCTTTGTATTTTGATTCTTTCCTGATTTTTTTGTTGAAAGATGGTATTCTTCTCAGCCATATGGGCCGCGATGTCATATGATTGTTTTCGAAATTTACTGAAATCTATTTCAAGTTAACTGAAGTATTATTTCAAGTTAACTGAACTATTACACTTCCATATCAGCTCAGTCATACTACCAGAGAAAAAAACTCGGAAAGAATTCAACTGGTAAACCATTACAAGGAGAAGCATATCTAACAATGACAGTAAGTTAATCTAAACATTAGGTTTCAATCGACTGATATTTTTTTGCAAATTTTTCTTTCAAATAATCAATAGGTTTTCTAAATATTTCGCTGGTAATATACGTTTACTTTTTTTTTTATTTTCCCTACTCAATAACTCCAAACTCCAACATAATGCCTGATACTGGAGATTGGAGTTATTGAGTGGACAATATCTATTAGGAGGAGTGATGCGAAATGACTTGTTCCCAAAAATTTGGGTTCGAGAATGTCAAATCTGAATACGAAGTTTGGTTATTACATATACAAATGCCTATTCCGAAAACTGATCCCCTGATTGTGGTCATCTGGGTTTATACAGGATGTCTAATCCATTATTGTTTCATCTCGTTTCTTTCCAGATCTCGGGATTCTTCAGTAGGAATTTAACTTAATTATAACTCTCGAAAGGAAAATATTCTATTCTCAATACGTTTAGTTTTTAGTAATCAAACTATTTGTCAATTTGAAATCAGTAAATCACAAAATAAGTTCTTATGATGTTCTCGGCTATTAACAGCTAAGCTTGCATTAAGCTCTTTCTTTTTTTCCTTTAAATCTAAACGATATTCTTCAATCAAAGCCCGTACTACACTAAAACTCGTTTCCTTGAAGAGCAACGCTATTTTGTATTTGTCATGGTTTATCAGCTTGAGCTTAAGATTGAAGTGTTTAACAGACAGGGAAAAGCGATAATATGAGAAAAAAGATAACAAAAAGCAGAAAGCATTCCTTTCATTTCAGAATTCATCAAAATTGATTTTGACGTCATAAACTTTAGTGTGATATTTTGACAAGACTTAAAACAGTTCTTCCACAAGCCTAATATGGAAATACAGTAACATAGTTCCCATCAACGAAGGTGCTAGTATTCAATGGATTACAAAATTAGAAAAAAAAATGACAATCACAATGAAAGTAAAACCTTATCTAATTTTTGAATCAAGTTAAAGTTTTGTTTGTTGTTACTGTTTTTTCTTTTGTAAAAGTTCTGAGTTGTTTTGGTTCTTTATTGTAATGCCTTTTTGTCCTACTAGTTGTAGGCAAAGGTTTGCGATGCTGCCTCTCGGCACATCAATTTTGTTTCCCTTATTTCCTTTGGAAGGTCATCGCCAGGTTGGCCGGTGACCTTCACATTTGATTGCTCCTTTTCTGGTTCTTCTATCGAGGGAGGCGGGTTTGGGCTGACGATCCCGTTGAAGGGTGAAACAGCTGTTCCCAAATCCTCTCCAATAATTACATCAGAAAAGGCAATTCTATTCATGTGCTGAAGCTTTATGTTCATTTTCGATTGATATCACAGCACGTTAAATTTTTTATTTTAGAACAAAACTTATTTAATTAGGTCTTAACCCTTTAGAAATTATCTAATTTTATTCTTTGTAACACTAGCATTACAACTTCCATGGATTGCATTCGCATAGGTACTTCGCTTCTTCATAGTAGTAAATTAAAGATTATGGTCTTTATTTATAACACAATAGTCCTAAATTCAATTCATTTCAGAAATACAAAATTAGGAAAAAGGAAAAAAAAAGTTTACATGTAAATAATTTAAGTAAAACAATTTTTAAAAAAATTCGAGGAATTATTAATAATAATATTTTTTTTCAAAACTTTTTTTTTTGTTAACAATCGATCACTTGGAGGATAATAACAAAAAATTAAAAAAGAATGAAAAGGCTGACTGTAGACTTAATTGTTGCTGCTGTGATCTTTGGACGAGTGAAAGATATTAGTTTTCGTAATCGCCGAAACGTGGCAACACAAACCTTAAAAGAAGAATCAATTATGGGGATGATTATTATATCTATAAATGGCACAAAATTAATTATTAATTTTTGTTTTACCAGCTAAAACTTAAATTTCAAATGTTAAGTTTCAATTAACAAGCAGATGTAAATTTCTTTGTCAAATAAATTGTGCAGATAAAGACTGGATTTAATAGAAAACTTTATTATGATCTTTTTTACATTCATTATTTCAGCTATTTTCCCACTAAATAATTGAGCTAAGAAAAAGGAAAACCCCAGAAGAACAAAAGAAAAGAATTTAAAAGTAGTTCGTTGTTAAAGAAATTTCTGTTTATTATTATTCCTTACATAAATTAATTATAAAAAAGCAAAACAAATGTATTTTTACAGCACAAAGCATCAAATGTATATTGAAACTCAGATACAGGAAAACATATTGGATTTATAAAAAGTATTTAAACTCGTGTAACAACTACCTAAGGTTGGGGGTTATTTTGTTTTGTTTTTTCATTTTCTATGAAATTTTGTATGTTTCTAAAATTCTAATCGGGTGTTAATGACTTTCCTACTGCCAACTATTAGATTTGTCTTGGGTTTTCAGGCTTCAGTTCACTACTACACAGAGGTGCCCGGAAATTTTCGATCACATAGTGTATATTCAATTTTGTTTTTCTTTTTATATTACAATGGAAACAGCTGGCCTAATTTTGAAAAGTTTTTCTATTTTTATTTAATGTTGATTTTATTTAAACAAATTTATGTTTAATTTTTGTTTTTTGTTGTCATCGTCCATGTATCATAGTAGACATCAAAGCTATAGTGTTAATGTTTTGATCTTTATTAAATAACACAATCTTCAATTCCAGTATTAAATTGTTTCCGAACTCATTACAATAAGGCTATTCTTGCGAAAGAGAACAGAATTATTTATGATATGAATTATAGTTTGCTAAAAAGATGTTCACATTCAATTTTTATTTTTCTAACTCAGTTTTGATCAATGAATAAAAGATTATCAACAGTTAGAATTAAAAGGAAATTTAATTCTTAAAGTTTACTAAACACATCTATGAATTTCTATTTCCAATGAACCACGTAACCTACCCCAAAAAAAATACAATCAAGAGAAATAGCAATGTTTCAAATCAATAACTAAATAAATAATGAATAAAGGTAGGACAAATTTCTCTTACATAATTACAAAATCAATGATGTAATGTTTTAAATGATTATTTTTGTTTGTTTTATTTGAACTAGAAATATTAATAACATTTTCAAAAACAGTTGACGTAAAAGCTGCAGAAATTTATTCGCAGTTGAACTGAAGTCTGCAGATATCTTCATTATCACCAGAAATTCAGAATTCTTAGATTTTTCTTGAAAAAATATAATATTTTATCGATATGATTAGAGTTTTATCAAACCGTCCAAATGAGGTTTCGATACAGGGGAAATCTACAGATATATACAAAGGATTTCGTAACTTAGCTATTGTGTTGAAATTCCTGGGCTTTTTCCCAATCAATGGATTACTTCGAAACAAAGTAGTTTTATCTTTTCACTGGTTTACTGTGAGTTTCTTGTGTTCCTGTATTCTCTGTAGTAGTTATTTTGCTGGTATGCTTTACTACCTAATTGAAAGAGAAAATTTAAAAAAAAACCGGTTTAATTAATATACTAACATACTATATTAAGAATATTACGTTTGTATATCTCTGTATTTCAAGCATTATAATAATGATTTTCAGTTGTAGATGTCCTTCTCATCTTCATAAATGGAGTGTCCATGAAGCGCAACTGAAAAGGACATTTGGATCCTTGAACAAACGAACCCATTTCACATTGAGTACATTTTTAATTGCTGCTACAATTCTGTTGAATATTGCTTGGATTATAATCCGTTTAATCGGTGTGAAATGGGAAGCAAATACTATATTTTCTATATCAACATATCCAATCTTTCTAGCTATTAATACAGTAGTAGCCTGTTTTGTTTATTTCTGCCAAATTCATTCTGAATACATCAAGCGCATATGTGAAATGTTTGGAACTGATGTTTTAAGCAGTAACCAATGGGAAAACAGAGTGGAAGAGTTACGTGACTGTTATCATTCACTATTAACTCTAATAAACGATGAAATTAAAATATTTTCTCCTTTTCTTTGCATCACATTTATATCCCATGGAACTTGGATTTGTTTCTTTAGCTTTCGTGCTTTTACTACTTTTCAAGCAAGCCTGCTTCCGGCAGTAATTACGATAGGAAGTAGAGTTTTGGCTATCACCAGCTCAGCAAATAATTTGAAGAAAAAGTTAAGTCAATTATTTAGTGTTGTGAGGTTTTTACATATATTGCTTTGTTTCTTTTTGGAATCGTTTGTATAATTTTTTTTTAATATAGGAACAATACGAAACTTATTGGTACTTAACTGTTTTTTCTCCATAGAAGCTTTTTATATCAATAATTTCTATTGCAAATATTCAAAATTAAAGAGCTCAGTTGTTTGATCATAATTATATTGCACCAGCTGCATTTCTACTTTGTTCGTCAAATGGTCATTTGAATTTGTGTTTAGTGATGATTTAGTTTTTCGTGAAAAAAGTATATATTCCACTTATTTTACTGATGTTAATGAAAATGAATTTTATTCTGGTTCATAATTTTCAATAACAAACCCATTGAATGCAATGAGAAGTACTTGAAACACTAACAAGGAGACGACACACCATGTATCTTTCAAAAATCAGTGACCTTTTGTGAGATGAAAGTACATATGAAGTACTTCAAACAAATATAAAATTAATACAAGATTAACGAGAATATTAATCTTTGTCTTTTTATAATAAGAAAAAATAAAATTCAGTTATTGAAATATTGCATTTAAACTTTTACATAAAACTAAATTTTTCCTAAAATAAAAAGCAGAACTGAAATAATTTTAAATACAAAAAGTAAAAGAGTATCATCACAACATGATAAGAAAAAAAAAAGTTTAGTTAATTAAGTAACTACCTAATTAAAAACAAAGTTAAGGAGAATATTATTTTTTTACTTCTATTTTTAAATTGGTTTTCTATGTAATATTTATAACATAAACGGAAAAAAATTACATTATCATAAAGAAAGAAGGCCAAAAAAAAACTAAATAAAATAATAAAAACGGAAAAAAAGTAAAATGAAATTAAAAAAAACGCATGGGATCCGAACATGGCAACCTGGATCTTAAGACCGGCGAGATACCGTTACGCCAACGAAACAATATTGCGATGACAGGAAGCTAATAAGGGAATACTTGAAAATCCACGAACACCGAATATCTTGCAATCTATGAGGCTTTGGCTCCAATATGTATATATATATTTGAAGTACTTCATGTGTACTTTCATCTCACGAAAGGGCACTCACTTTTGAAAGATACATGGTGTGTCGTTTCCTTGTAAGTAAATAATGCAGACTGAGCTACAAATATTTCAGTATTTACTACAAATACAAAACGTAAAATTCAAATGTGGATAGGAAAAGATATTACAATACCGGTTATATCACGTACATCTGACGGAACCCCACAGCATTCTCTAGTCCTATTACTCTCTCAAGATTTCATAGCAGATTGTATAGAATGCAATGTATTACTGAGTAAATTAGACGAATCTCAAGCAATGTTGCCATTATCTAAAGTAGTTGATATCATGGTCTGACTGACTAGCCATGGCGTCTGTATAAAGGTAAAGGAACCACTACAGGTCCTGGGGTGTGCAGTAGGTTTAGATTCCCTATGATTCTTCACCATGGACTAATTGAGGTCGGATTGTCAACCTGACGCTCTCCTTCCTTTAACAATCGAGTAAAAACTCGGTACTCATTTTCCAAAGGGCTAGGTGAATCCTTGGGTCCGTCTAGAGAAGACAACTGCCGGGGATTGAACCCGGGCTCCTTCACCTTTCACCTGCTCATCGATCTAATGACATTGTAGCGATTGGAGAAAATAACAAAAAAAAAATCGAAGAATTGAATTGCTGATAAACCGAGCAATATGACACTTCATTTTCCTATTGAAGGGAACCATTCGTATCTGTACAGCTCTCCAGTCAGATGTCATACTGTAAATGACTTTAAAAAGTTTACATGTTCTTCTGAAGCATCTACTGAATTTAGTAACATTACGTTTTGCTACCGCAGATTAATGACTTTTATTTCGAGTAGCCCTTCAAGAATCAGCAGTTGTAATCGAAACTTTCGATCAAAGTTTAGTTAAATAAAATATCAGATTGCTTTAGAAAGAAATGTTCACTTTAAATGCGGAAGAATTAACCACGTTGGATCCGGGAATCAGGAACCTTCGTCTTCTTCGTCGTGATCGCGCACCGTTTGGGGGTCATACAATCTTCCGTGTTGTCACCTCAGGCTAAGGTCTGAACTGGGCTGCTGACTTTGTATCCTCTTCTCGTTGGAAATACGTTCGCCTCCTTCAATGGTGCAATTCTGAACGTCCGCACAGTAGTTTCGTCCGAACATCTACTAATTTTGACCACTATCTGTCGCTTCTCCTAGTTTTCTTTTACAAACTTCGGCAGATGGGAGAATATTCGAAAAGCTTCTACGGGTTCTTCTTATGAACAGTTCGGTCGCCTTTCCGAAATTCTCTGCTGACTCCGTTGCCTCCACTAAATCCGTTGGCAGTGTTGCAACACTTCCTCTTATATATAACTGATTTGTTCTTTTAGCTTGTAACCTGGGCCACCACAGCTTCTTCGACTGACTAGCTTGCTTTCGTCTTGATCTCGAGTGATTGGCTTGGTAAACCACTCGACTGGCATTGTGTCTTCTTTTGGCTATCAGGTTGATCGTCATGTTGCTTTTTCGGATGCGGTTACTTTCGCTTCTCTCTCTTAATCTGGCTCAACTTCCCTTTATAACTGGTTTTGTAACCTCCTTTGGCTGCGCTAGTTCGGTTTTCTTACAGAAAGGAGGTATGGAGTCAGCCTGAACTTTTCCACATGTAATAATTTCAAATCAGTTCTCTATGCCGAGGCTCCCAAATGTATATCATCGCCAACATCTCACTCATTTCATTCAGGAATGATTTGTGCTTGAGATAACCATATTTTGTCTAAACCCTTTAAAGTGTCTCTCTGAAATGATATCCTACATCGAAAAACACAATGGTAAGTTTACTTGATCCTCTAGAAACATTTACTGAACTTGATAACATTAGATATCATATCATTTCTCTTTGTCCAGGCACGGAAATGTTTACCATCGGCAACCATGACATTGAATTTTTAAAGGAATGATTGTCGGTTTCTTATTGTGATATTTTATGAAAAGTCTTTAGAGTCTTTCCAAAATGATAGTTTGTAAAAAAAAAAAAATTATTACTAGATATAAACAAAGTAAACCAGTAAAGTTTGTATAGAATCTTATTAAAAATATTTAAAATGATTCTGCTAGCAATTGGACTATATTTCTAAATTAACTCCGATATAAATGTTATTAATAACAATTTTTCTTTCCAAAAATAAATTGTACAATTGTATTGTTTAAAATTATTCATATAAATAACAAACAAAGAGTTTTACGTTTGTATTGATTTCAGAATGCTCAACTGTTCAATAATTTTGAAACAAACAAACAGCTAAAACGAGTTAATTCCCTGAAAACTAATTACCTTTTCATAATTGAAAAGTAATAAAACAGAAATTATTTATAAATTAACAACGTCATCTGAGATCAATACATTAGACAAAAACATATTCTTGAAGTAACTCAGAGAAACTTTATCATGTAACTCTTTAGAAAGTTGAATATGTGTAGTTTTTTTTTTCTTAAATTAGCTTTCAAGAATTAGCACAAGTTACATAAAACATCATTTTGTTTTCTTCTGATCAATAACAGTTAAATCTGATTTGTCTAACGATGAAGAATGGTTAGTCACACACAACTTGTTAATTGATTAAAGCTTCTATTCCATTATAGAGATTGAGATTTACTCTAGAGCACTATTTTATTTACGAAGTATCTCCAGTTTTATTCCGCAAAGTAAATTTTTGAATTTTTATTCAAAATTTGTTTTTTTTCTACAGTTCAAATAATTACAGCTTGATGATAGTGGAAGTGAAACAATATTGAAAAACTTAAGTGTGATTGCTTATACCAAAAACAGAATCTCTATTTTATACATATATTTCCAAATTACGCCACTGAAGAAGTGGGGATATTCAAATTATATCTCCATGGAAACAGCGATTTGTTTTTTGATATTGGCATTTTTAAAACAGTGATTAGTTTTTTTGATATTGGTGTTTCAAATCACAAATCACTGTCTGGCTTATATATATATATATATATATATATATATATATATATATATATAACCACCTAAAATAAATCTAAGATACTTACTTTTGTAAACATCATATGTAGATACAATTATATAATTCTTCTTTAAATTATAAAAAAAAAAAAACACTTCAAATTTCATAATGTAAGTGTCTTTACTCGTAAAACTTTAATTTTCAATGTAAAATAAAGAGCACAAAATCAGTTAAATTGTTGAAATGCTGGAGTGTTAGGCATTAAAATGTTAGTTTAGAAATAATAAAGCCTAAACCTGTAATAGGAGATGTACAACAAATTAAGAAGACGGAATAAAAATGTTATGTTTCAAGAAATCGAAAAAGTAAATAGGTGGTAAATTTTAAATTGAGGTATTTTCAGTGCTTTACAATGTCTTATTGGCATGAATGAGATAGTCTATAGAAAATATGAAACCAACAGTAATTACAGAGAAAAATAATCGAACTTTTCTCATATTAGCGATACTTTAAAATAAAACATAAATTAAAATCTGTACATGATAAACCGAGATGATTAAACTCTTTTCTTGTTGGAATGCAATACTGTTGTTTTTGTTAATCAAAAATATACAAACATATCGACTGGGTGTCTGTTCGAAAAGTTCCCTACACTTCCCAACATCCTACGAACTTGAAATTTGGCATGTGGAAAGGTTCCATAGTATAAACAATCTAAAAAGTATAAAAATAAAACTTTTGTATTTTTTGGGAAGGGGGTAGGGGTAAATGACCATGAAGTATGTGTCGGAGCCTTGAAACGAGTATCGACAAAACCGCAATACACTTGTGTTAAGAGGTCTGCGATGCTTTCCCTTGCATGGCGGAAGATGTTAGGTGACATTGGATCCTCGGAATTTCAATAGTTTATATGAATTAACACCAATTTATAACTATCATTTAGAATATAACGATAATTGGTAATGATCACGTGGTGATTTACCAACTGGGGAAGGTTTCAAGTGAAAGGGGTGTGGAGAAAACCATAATGGACTAGGAAGTCATATATTCTCCGAACCTCGATATTTATTTGCTTGATAAACAAAGCTGCTTTTTACGTTTCATTTATATGGCTTCCGGAGCTAAAGGAGAGAAGCCGGCTAGTATTCAATCTATTTTCCTCTCTAATTAAATCTCATTTTCCTGTTTTTTTAATTATAAATGTTCCATCAAAACGAATACAATATTTTATAATATAAATGAATTATAGTATCTAGAAAACCCTGTTTTGAAGAATGCTTTGTTTACTATATGCTAAGAGTTAATCTTTTCGGATCTAGTCGAGACAGATGAAATGTGTACTGCACTGAAAAAAAAAAGTGAAATTTAAAAAAAATTAGAAAAGAGTGGGGAAAAGACACAGAAAAAAAATATCTGAGCATTCATCGGTGAGAGTTTGAGACGGCCCGTTTCGTCCTGTTTAGGGATTAATCAGCCAAATCCACTCACCAGATGAAATACTCAGATAGTGCAAAAGTTAAAAGGAAATCCACACCCGCTACCGGCTTTCTTTTGACTCTTTTTCGAAAGAAAACACATTTTTTTAAAAAAAAAGAAACAAAACAAGTATAATTTCAAATCGTGTCCTGAGAATCTCTCAGGCGTTTTTTGAATATAAGAAACAACCAAGGTTAAACCCAACCTGGTTTATTTAAACAAGAATTAACGTGTCTAAAATTAATTGAAAAGAACTAATTTTTATTTCTCTGTCTTTTCCCCACTCTTTTCTATTAATTTTAAGCACGTTAATTCTTTGCTTAAAAAAATTACTGAGAAAAAAGTAGAACAAACAAAGCAGTAGAACGTGATCAACCTACTAGAATGTTCTGAGAAGCCCTGACTAGCAATACAGGACAAAGTATTGCACAGCAGTTGCCAGCAATCTTAAATACCAGCAAGGGTTGCTGGACTGTCAGGATCATCCTTTCACAGAACACTGATCTCAGTAAGTCATAAACGCATAAAAGGCGTTCGAAAAACACGAAGGTGATCTGGGTAAAGAAACCTTTCACTGATGGTCCCTTCACCACATAGAGAAAAACGACACCAAGGGGAATAATCCCTGTGGTTGAGATGTTTGATGTTTATGACAGGCGGTTGTAGGACAGATACCGTGCGATGTTGCTTTGTCTGTTGCTTAATAACAATTAAGCGCTTTTCATGACAATCCTTTCACAGTGGAATTACAAATCTCAGTTTGCAATGTTTAATTATGCATTACAGGGTGTCCCAAATGAGATAGAAATATAAGGTTTGTTTTATTTTATTCCGTAAACTTCCTTAAGCCGTACATGTTTAAAATATTCACATTCTGCAACAGTACACTCCCAACACATATGTTTACCAGAGCGAAATAGCGACTGGATTGTAGCCAATGGAATGTCATTGATAGAATGTTCAATCTTATCTCTTAATTCCGTCAGTGTTTGTGGGTTTGTGGCGTACACCCTGTTCTTTAAAAATCCCCAAAGGTAGAAGTCGAGATGGATTTCGTCAGGAGATCTCCGTCTCACTTCCTCTTCGTCCTATCCATCTGTGATTGAATGTGTGATCGAGGAAAGTTTTCACATCGATATGAAAGTGAGGTGGAGCCCCGTCTTGTTGGAAGTAAACCTCATTTCCATTCTCGAAGAGATCATTAAGACGTGGAATCATGTGTTCCAACATCTGCAGGTAAGTCTGACCTGTGACAGTACGTTCGAAAATATACGGCCCAAGTAATCCTAGGACAGACCACACCACACGATACCAATCAACCCCGGAAGATCGACGGCCTTTTCTTCAATGATATTTGGGTTTTCGTTAGTCCAGTACACACAATTATCACGATTAATTGTGCCATTAAGTTTCAATTTTACTTCATCTAACCAAACAATTAAGTCTTGAAAATCCTCCCTTTCGTTATACTTGTGCAGGAACCACTCACAAAATTGAAGTCGCCTATCTGGGTCGTCCTCATTTAGTGCGTGGACAAGTCAAGGAATGTAAGGCTTGCATTTTTGACCTCGCAAAATTCGATGAACAATGGATTTGTCGATACCAATTTCACGAGAGCATTGTCTCACTGACTTCTTTGGGGATCGTGCAGAAACCTCCATGACGGCATCAACACTGTCGTTATCAATGAAACTTGTCTTTCTCCCGCACCGACCTTTCAACACATCTTTCACCGTTCCTTCGGCTTCAAACTTGTCTCGGAGTTTTGTTATTGTTAACATTGTTGGCGGGTGGTGTACCAAATTCAACCCTCCTATGTCGTTAAAATCCCACTTTCAAATAACACTTCAGTATCCACTTACGTTCATCGAATGAAAGTCTCACCGCCATTTTGGTTTCTAAGCAAATGAACAGCAATGAGCGTGTTGCTACGCTTTTCCAGCGTCGTCTGGATCATACACAAAACACCTTACATTTCTATCTCATTCCGTTGCTGAGTTATAACGTTTCAAAGAGTGTATACTACACTTTGGGACACCCTGAATTTTAATAATAATAAAATGAAAACACAGTCCTAACATGGAAATCTAAATACTCTTTCCAACATAACAATAAATAACTGTTTTGTGATAAGTTTTTTTTTGCATTTACAGTTCGATGATTTGCAATTTGTACTGACAATGTTGTCATTGAAAACAAAGGATTCTAGAAAACGAAATGAAATTCAGGTAAAATCTAAATATTCATTTAAAGTTCAAGCAAAGTTAAAGCAAACCCTTCTATTTTTGTGCAATTTGTTTGTTTATAATGTATCTACATTTCAATTTGTAATATTAATTTTGATTGTAATCGGTTGTGAGAATTCTCTCAAAATTTTCCCCTACTAACAAAGACAAATAATAAATCCACTGGTTATAATTCGTTGTGACTTCAACATCATTTAAGATGAAAATCTCTCAAAATTTTCCCCTACTGCAAACTTTCATAAAATGAAGTCAATAATACGATTAACTTTAAAATTGTAGAAGCTAATCTTGTTTGTGAGGTTATAATTACAGCTCTAAAATCATATCTTTAATCTGTGTGGTCTTTGGTTCTAAGCTTCTCATTTCATAATGTAAGGTAAGGGAATCGATAGGGAAATAGAAAGCGGTAGACTGCATATATTTTTAAAATTTCACCTTTCTAAGATGAATGCTTTTCGATTTATAACAAAACAACAAATTACATTGAATATTATTTTTGTTTTTGAGACCGTAATTGTATCAATCCAATAGATTTGAAACTTATAGGGATTTGGTTTATTAATCATCTAGCAAAAAGAGTAGATCAACATAAACTAATTATATCTGTTGTTCGAATGAATGTAGATATTTATTCAAAAGGTATCGAATCCTTTAAATATATACAGATGCATTTAAAAAATGCAAATATTTATCAAGCAAAAAAAGAAAAAACTTGAGTAAACATTATATTCCTAAACAATAATCATAATTTTTTGTTTTGAACTGAAGAAGAATAAACGCTGAAAATTGGGTTCCTTTTATCAATTTATGCGTGTTCATTTTAGTGCTATTTTGGTTTTGTTACAGCTGTTATCATGGTTCTATCAATTTATTTCCAGAGTTATTTTATTTTATCCTTGACAGTATTGTAATTTGACGAAAATGGAAGTTTACACCAGTATTTGTGGTGTAAGTGAATGCAATGGATACAAATTTAAAGAAAGGCTTAATATTGGTGGGGTTCAACACCAGATCTTCAAGCTATATTCCCCTTCAGTTTTCTTTCCATTTATTCGTGTCAGTGTCATCAGTATCTTACACCATGTTTTTCAGTGTTTAGAAATCAAATTAAAAAAATGCATTATATTATGTCGGGAATTTTACTACATTATTATAGTAATGGAGATTATGCCCATTTCCGACTTTTATGTTACATATTTACAGATGTCTAAAATTCATTGATAGTATTTCCCAAATCTATCGTCATTCTAAATTGGAACAACATTTAACAAATTCAAAATTTAAAACAAATTGCACTATGCAAACCAATCTGTATTACTAAAAATCTTTATTTCTTTGTCTGTCTGCCCTGCGCAATTTCCTAAGCGAATGGAAAACAAAAATAATTTTTACAATGAAACATCGGCGACAGGAATCGAACCTACAACCTTCTGATCCGAAATCAGACGTCTTATCCATTAGGCCAACGTGACTGCTACTCACTTGATATTGCTTTTTGACTTGTGTCCTTCCTCTTTCCCTCATCAATAAGGAATGCATTCAACCTTTTTTTTTTTTTGAATCTCAAGATTTTTTATTTATTTCTGATCCGTCTGTTTATTTTTAATTCGAAAATAACAATTAGAACTATAATTGCCTAAATGTTGGAATATTTTAAATATAATATTCTTACTTAATTAAATTTTTTGTGATTTTGAAAAACAAGCACGTATACACGGGAGATATTTGAATAAAAAAAAGAGTCAAGAAAGAAAGAAGCACTATTTCTATTAGATAGAATACTGAAAAATCCCTATTTGTAACTCAAAAGCCATCACTATTTATAACTGAAAAACCACTGAAAGGTATCAATTGTAAATAAAAAAAGACATTCAAGAAAGAAAGAAGCACTATTTCTATTAGATAGAATACTGAAAAAAATCACTATTTGTTACTCTACAACCATCACTATTTATAACTCAATAACCACTGTAAAATATCAACTGAAATAAAAAATAGTGTCAAAAAAGAAAGCAGCCCTATTTCTATTAGATAGAATACTGAAAAATCACTATTTGTAACTCAAAAACCACTGAAAAGTATATCTATATTACTAAAATCTTTTATTTCTCTGTCTGTCTGGTGCAATTGTTGTAATTTATAAAAATAGAAATAATTTCTACAAGTTCACTACCGGAATCGAACATGCAACCTTCAGCTCCGAAGTTAGATGTCTTAGCCATTAGATCACGAGGACTACATTCTAATCTCTATAAAAAATAAAAAGATATCATAGATATAGAGCCGGACAGCCATCTGAAATTTGAAAAATCCCAAAACAAAATTCAGAATACTGTTTCTGTGAGAATAACGGCCAATTTTAACCCTCACGTCATCAGCGGCATCTAACGAGAAATTTGGAAACTAAATTTTTTTGTAAAACAAAACGCAATGTAAAGAGATTTGCTGTTTTTATCGCTTATTCTTTTTAAATTCTTTTAATTTTATATCTTTTTTTGTAATTTCTTTTATTTTATATACTTTTTTACATATAGTTTTAATATTAAAAAAATTAAATAAAGAAAGAAATGAAAAATAAAATGAAAATATAAAAAAAGAAATAGATTACAGTCATCAGATCAAACTCAAAACTTATTAAAATAAAGGATTTAATTTTGAATTGTCATAAGATAACTTCAATGATTGTAAATCAACAAATCCTATCTTGAAGAATTAAAATGATTAAATAAAATTATGAATATTTTTAACTTTATATTTTTATAAATTTGAAATTTAAATTTTTTCTGAAATTGTAAAATATATGTATTTAAAACTTGAATTGGAAAATTATTATTTATAAATTCATTAACAAGATAATTTAAATTATGTAAAAAATCTTCAAATTTAGAATTAATATCAAGATATGATTCACAGGCTGTTTCTAAATGCAGTCGTGGATTGCGAAAATATAGACATCAAAAATTAAATTTAAAAAAAATTAATTTTAGTTTACTTGATGTAATTTGTGAATGTGTTTTTTTTTAATAAAAAAAAGTTGTTTTCCGTTACTTATGCGAGGCTTCCGGAGCGAAGCCACTGGTAGCCGACTAGTTTATAAGACTACGGCGCATAGCATCTGATAAGAAATCCTTTTTTTTATTCGTTTACAGCCAAAATCTTCGTAATTAATTCTTGTTTGTAATTCATTATTACTATCCTACAGTTAGACATCAACATAAATAATCAGGTAGACACAATTACTTCGTTGGCAAATGAATTCATAGATTTTCAAATCTAATATCTGATGCAGCATGAATTTGTTTCATAAATTATTTTTCTACATTTTTACATCCTTTACAGAAAACAAAAATCAGCTTGAAATTAAAAGAAAATTTAAATCTTTAAATAAGGTAGATACAAAATATTAAGTAACGCGAAAGCAGTTAAACACACTACCTTAATCATTATTTAGAGATTTTAAAAGATTGTTTACTCCCGTAAAAATGTGTATCAAGTATCATTCCCTGAAATATTACGGGACAATGACAGACAGAGAAACTCTTTCCCATCCAAATACACAACACCTGACTTTAAAACACTAGATTAAAAAAGATAAAAGTTATTGCTCTGTCTAATTTGCCAGTGTAATTCTCTGACATCATCTTCCGAGACTCGACACATTTAAATACCTGTAACTGAAGGAATAGCACAATAGTTCTTTATTGGTTGCAGTGGTTAGGGCCCATCGTGATCTAAATGAATGTAATCTCAGCAAAGGTAACCAACACATTTTCATAATCTCTTTTGCTGTTAGGGATAAAGTTATTTTCCATTGAATTTTTTTTATTTTTTGGGGGGGGTTTGATATCAAGTGGAACCTGACAACTTCGCAACCTATACTTACGAGTAATTCAAAATTATATTTACTGCTTTTTTTAAAAAGACCCCTATAGAGTTCATGTTTACCGAGAGACTAGTACAAGCTTTACTTTTCATTGACATCTTGACATTAAAGAGATTGAGTGAAGTTATACTGAAGTTATACATTGACAGTCATATAGGCTGTGTTTTAAGACTGTCTAATAAAAAAATAAAATAAAATTTTTTCATTAGAAATTGCAGAAATCAACAAAAGCCTTTTGTTAATATTAGTGATTAATATATTTCTTCCAGGCATTTTTATCAGTTGTCGAATCGGCATTACCAGCTACAGTTTTTCATGGATGTCGATTATTTCAAATCAATTTACAAACACTTATTGCCGTAAGTATTGATAGATTTGTTGTAATTGTTATTACTATAATTTCGGTAAAAACAAATATCTTCTAATTAGATCTGAGTTGGCCACTAAACACTGAATACAACAAAGTATTTCAACCCAAACTATTTTTATCTGTTAACGAAATTCAATTTGAAATCAGCTTGTTTGGTCATAAGAATTGAGAAGCAATTTTACTTTTTTCTTCTTTCCTTTTCTTACATGTTTTTGTTTTTTCATTATTTTGACAAAACAGCCTAGTTTATTATAGGAATAATTCACATAAATATTTTTGATAGTAATATTCAAAACATCTCATCACATAAAACTTTGATGATATTGCACTAATGTAATTGTAGAATTTCTGAGTTTCCATAATTACTAATTTTTTAGAGAGGGATTAGGTCTTGCATCAAACCTGAATCTTTTAGAACGGGGTTTAGGACCACCTTTTTCTTTTATATTAAATTTTAGAATCTCGGATACATATAGATAATAATATGAGTAAATATTAGTTTACTCAGAGTAATATCTTTAATAAAGATGGGCAAAGTCGTTCTTTTTACTGAACTAGTTCTTTTGAGATAGTTCTTCTTATTGAACTAGTTCAAATGAACTAAGTCGTTCTTTTTACCTTAACAACCAAAAAAAAAAAAAGGTTATCAAATATTTTTACAACCCAAAAAAAAAAAGGAATCTCCAGGTTCAACAAACAAACAAAAGGAATCTCCAGTTCAACTTTCAAACAAAAAAAAAAAAAACAAAAAAAAAAAAAAAAAAAAAACGGAATCTCCAGGTTCAAAAAAAAAAAAAAAGGAATCTCCAGTTCAACAATCAAACAAAAATAACAATTCAACAACCAAAAAAATACGGAAACTCCTCTTGCCGTTCCCGCGCGCTCCCCTAGCCGCGGCGCCCAGGTCGATCGCCTTGGTCGCCCCGCCCACGCGACGGCCCTCAGTGGAGTGGTAAAAGAATGAACTAGTTCATTTGAACTAGGTCGTTCGTGAACTATAGTTCTTTTCATGAACTAGTTCATTTGAAATAGATCGTTCATTGAACTAGTTCTTTTTTTACGAACTAGTTCAATGAACTAGTTCGTTGACGAACTACCCATCCCTAATCTTTATATATCCGAGATTCTAAAATTTTTTTTTGCCTATTAGGGCAAGATTTACTACTAGATGTTTCTTTCGTTTAATTAAAGAAGTAATTCAATTTATGAAAAAAATTAAAGATACCAACTTAGCTAGTCTCGAAGAGAAGTCTAATCTATCGCATAACGAATATGTAGACAATTAAATAATTAAAATAAAATTTAGCATAGCTCTAATAAATTATCAGATCTATGAGTCTATTTCCTGCATTGAAGAAAAGGAATGTAAGAATTAACAATTAAACTCTCTTTCATTAACTGTATTTGGAATTTATTTTTTAGAAATCATTGTTGTTGAAGTATCGTTTCTCTAAAAAATATATCCCGAAATCATAAAAATAGAAAGAATAAAAGAATAATGTACAAAAGAAAGAAAAAAGTAATTAATAATTATTTTTACTCTTATACTTTAGCTAACGGGAGTTGTCGTCAGTTATCTTGTGCTGCTTCTTCAATTAAAATCAACTGAGTGAGATCCATATCTATCACATCACAAGCTATTGAATAACCACTGACTTAATCATTTTACTGTCTACTGCTTATCATAATAAAAGAGTATTTAAAACAAGATTGGCAACTTTCGAAATTCTTTTTGGAAGATCGCAAGAAAGGTTGATAAGAAAACAAAAAAAAAATGAAAGTTTTTCATTGGCCAAGAAACTGTTGAAGATACCAAATAAGAAGAATTCATTTGAATCCGTCTATTTTCTATTTCTAAAATTCAGAAGATCAACTGAGAAAAGAAGAATCCATTATATAGGAAATTGAACTTGAAAAAACAAGTGAGATTTCGGTTCTATTGCACTTAAAATATGGCACGGTATTTCAGCTATTACTTCTTCATTTACTATCTGATATCTACTATGATATGATTATTGTGACTTACAATATTCCATTCGAAAACATTTCTGTTTCTGCCTATTGAAGGTTTTACAAACCTAGGACTTTCGGATCAATCCTAAACAGCTTTAATTACCCATCAAGAACAGATAAAATTAAATCATTATTTCATTTAATTTTTCATATTTCTAATTTCTATCAAGAGTCCAATTAGAAGATGGTGACTATTAGAATCGTGAGTAAAAAACAAGTCGTTTAACAAGTTAAAAAAAATAATTCCATTAAATTGTCAGAAACTATAGTGTATATTTTGTGAACCTTGTAATAAAATCAATTGCTTTACATCTAAATTATTAATTAATGACAGATAATTATAATTCTGACAAAGCATCAACATATTTTATGTAAATTAAGCAAATAAGCCAAAGTTTACCGTGCTGTGAAATCAACTAAAGAAACCAAGATAAGACAAGGAAACAAAAGAACAGCACATGAATCAAACAGAAATTACCTTTCCGATTCAATTATTATACGAGGAGTTGAATACGGCCGTTTCGACCTTCTACGGACTCATCAGCCCAATATTTTATGTGTTGAAATAATAAAATGAAATTAAAGAAACGAACGACTACAGCATTGGAATTCCACACGGCAATTTTGTTGGTATTCGTTCCACACCAATCGGACAGATATGTACTATATAAGTACAAATATGTACTTGTAATAATAAAACTCTGAAAAGAAAAAAATAATAATGCATTTAATGAAATATTTCATATTACACTAGTAAAAGTAAAAAGAGAATGACAATAAAAAGTATGAAAATTATGCTTAACACTTTTTTTACATTTCTTTCTATTTTTTTCTCTCTTATTGTAATTACGTGTAAAATGACAAGATATGTATGTTGCTATGTAGTAATGGATCAATTACTAACTGCTTATATCGTTTATATAAATCATTATATTTGTCTTTCATCGGTCTTAATTTCAATTTATGAATTCGACATCTACTATTATAAAAGATTTATGTAGGGGAGATCCGTATATTATGGACCATGTTGAAATTTATATGTTCACCATTAGATGGCAGAACCATCTCATTGCCTTTAGTGAATATTATTGTTATCCAAGGCAGGATGTGACTTTTACATGTGTGCCTTCATTTGGACGAGTATTAAATTGTGTTTTCCGTTTTATATGATCATGGATGTAACAGATATGTTAGAATGAATGTATTACTTTCTTCTGTTAGGTAATTTTATTACAATTTTCCTGTTAATAGTAGCAAATGTACTTATTTTCTTCACAATCCAGCCATTTTGCATAGCGATATGTGATTGGAAATAACGTTGCTCCATCCATGTTTGTAATTTGAACCGTGCACTGTTGTGTAATATGGACCACTGGTTGCTAAGCATATTACTTATTATTACTTGAAGCTTGTTTTATTTAATATTTTAAACGAAAAGCGAAAATTAGGGCTTGCTTAATGTAATTCAAGTCGTATAATTTTTATGATTTAAATTTTTCAAAATTCCACCCATAAGGGGGGTTAACAGGGGCAAATTTTAAAATCACCATATCTCTATCGTGAAACTTCCCATGCCTACAGTATAACTACTGTTTAGTGTATTATAATGAAAGCTTGTTTTTAAAAATTATTTTAATTAATTTCTTGTTATGTTTTGTTTTTGGTTTACTCGGTCCATATTCCACGAACGTATGTGTAATATGGACCACCGAAACGAAAATAAAAAAAACTATTTCCTGCAATTATTAATAGTTACCAGAGTACTTTGCCACGTTTGAACCATGTAGCTATCCAATTGTTTTAAGCAGCCAACAAATTAAATCTTTTTATTTGAATAATTAAAGTTTTATGAGCATTCTTGCTTAGGGGGTCCTTAGTACACGGATCTCCCCTGTACATAATACTCACTAAACCAAACATTAAAAGTATGTTTGTGATCTTATTAATTTCCGTAACTCAGAAATTAAAGTGATTCAAATGATTTTCCTAACAACATTATCTTCAGTATATTTGTAGCGATAATATTTTTAGTAGTCTGTATTGTAGTGATAATATTTAAGAATATTTTTGTGATGATGAAGTGTATTTATAGTGTATATTAGTTAGTGATAATAATTTTACTGAGACGAATATTCTTAGCTTAGCTTGAATTGTTTCCTATTTGCCTTTCTTTTCTGTATTGGAATGTGAGTTGTTATCATAAGCATCAATTCAGCAAACATTGACAGCGTTCTTTTACCTAAAATATTAACTTATATTTAAATATTAATATATGTGTTTAAAAATGTAATTATAATATTTGATGAATCGTTGTGTCGTAATAATAAGGTGAACTATGTTCTTAGTACTTGAAATACTTTAAATGTAAAAATACTGTTTCCTGAATAAATAATCGTTATATGAAATTTTGTGTTTTATTAAATGTTTAGAAATTTTCGATAGAAACTTTAGCAGTGCCCATCCGTTTGTAGAAATTGAGAAAAAAAACAGCAAAGCACATTTCTTGAGCCAAAAAAAATTACTGCATTCAGACAAGAATCACCTGCGGTTCGCCCAACTAGATTTTAAAATGTCCAGTGGATGAATAAGCTTTGTAAATTGTTTCTTTCCTGAATTTTTTATTGAAAGCCGTTTTACTTTTCAGCCATGTTGGCTGCGTTCTCATATAATCATTTCTTCTAAATTTACTGAATTTAGTAAAAAAATAATTCAAAAATTAATTGAACTAGTATTTCAGATTAACTGAACTAATTCAATTTACTATCAGCTCAGTCATACATTCAGAGATAAAAGAACTCAGAATGAATTCAACTGGTAAACCATTACAAGGGGAAGCATATTTCACAAGGACAGTAAACTAATGTAAACTTTAGAATACAATCGACTGATATTTTTTTGCAAATTTTTCTTTCAAATAGTTAGTAGGTTATCTAAATTTTTCTCTGCTATTTCTTGTTGTTTTTTTTTGTTTTTTTATTTTCCCTACTCAATAACTCCAAACTCCAGCATAATGCCTGATACTGGAGATTGGAGTTATTGAGTGGACAAAATCTATTATGACGAGTGATGCGAAATGACTTGTTCCCAAAAATTTGGGTTCGAGGATGTCAAATCTGAGTACGAAGATTGGTTATTACATACACAGATGCCTATTCTGAAAACTGATCCCCTTATTGTGTTCATCTGGGTTTATGTCGGATGTCTAATCCTTTATTGTTTCATCTTGTTTGAGTCTTTCCAGATCTCGGGATTCTTCAGTACTAATTAAGTTAATTATAACTCTCGAAATGAAAATATTCTATTCTTAATACGTTTAGTTTTTAGTAATCAAACTATTTGTCAATTTGAAATCAGTAAATCACAATATAAATTCTTAAGATGTTCTCGGCGATTAAAAGTTAAGGCTTATCTAATTTTTGAATCAAGTTAAAGTTTGTTTGTTGTTACTATTATTTATTTTGTAAATTGAACAGTTAGTCAGATTTAATTTTCAACTTCGCATGTATGCATAGTATTGATAAATTATTGATAGTCTAACTTTTTCAATTCTTTTTTTGTTTTGTTTTTTTCTATGCCTTCTTAATTTTATTCCCTTTGTACTATTTTTTCTAAATTAAACTTTTATTTATTAAATGGGTACTTTCAATTTTAGTCCTGCAAGGGCATACAATTTTAATTTTTGCCTATCAGCAATTTGTTTTGTTCCTTTAAAAAAAAAGATAATAGAATATAATTAAATTACTGAATTAATAATGATAATTATTTTTAATAAGTTGTGTTTATTTAAAGTTAATAATAATTATTTAGTTAGGTCTTAACCCTTTAGAAATTATCTAATGTTATTCTTTGTAATACTAGCATTGTAACTTCCATGGATTGCATTCGTATAGGTACTTCGCTTCTTCATAGTAGTAAATTAAAGATTGTAGTCTTTCTTTATAACGCAATAGTCCTAAAGTCATTTCATTTTAGAAAAATAGAAAATTAGGAAAAAGTTAAAAAAATGTTTAGATGTAAATAATTAAGTTAAACAATTTAAAAAAAAATTTCGAGGACTAATTAATAGTAATATTCTTATTCAAAACTTTTTTTTTGTTAATAATCGATCACTTGGAAAAAAATAACAAAAAATGAAAATAGAATAATTATTAAATTATTAAATTAATAATTATTAAAAGGCTGACTATAGGCTCACTTGCTACTGATGCCATCTTTGCACAAGTGAAAGATATTACAGTGGACCCCCGATATAACGCGCATGTCGGACGGGAAACAACACCCGCGTTATAAGGTGAAGCGCGTTATACCGAGCGGCGCGATTGCGACACAATAAATTTACTCAGAACGATTTGAGTACATACTGAAATATCCCATCAACATTTTTTTTTCTTTTTTTTTTTTTAATGTTTATCAGACCTATTTAGGTCTATAGGTTTCTAATGAAAGACCTAGAGTCAACTATATACATATTCTGTATTTTAATACAAATAAAACAATTTACAGTATTTATTAATTGTTTTATTAAAATTCACATAACATAGTTATACATCTTAATAAGTACATATATTTATTATTTTATTTACGAACAAACACTATCTATAACTTGACTAAAATCTATGTATTCTACATCATTTCAATTACAAAACATCACTTAAAAAGGTGAGTAACCTTTGTTTGTTTGCTTTTTCATAACTTCTGTATCATTTCCCTTTTGAAAAATTCTAATTGCAACAATCTGACACTGTTAATATTGTCTTGTGATTCAGCCCATTTTATTACAGTTTCCATGGCTGTTATTGCTTCTTTGGTTGTTGGCGGTAAATCATCTATCCCACTGGCACTTTCATCATCATCTTCTGTTTCTTCTTGACAATATTCGTCACCGCAAATGGATTCGATAATCATTTCATCATTCATATTCTGACAACGCTGCACGGACCTGTATACACTTATCGCGAACATCACCCGCGTTATAACCGAGTACGCGGTATAGCGAGCAGCGCTATAACGTGGGTCCACTGTATTAGTTTTTTTAATCGCCGAAACGAGGCAACAAAGCTTAAAAGAAAAATCAATTATGGAGGATATTTATTAATTATAATTTAATTTATAATTCTATACATGAAACAAAATAATTTTGTTTTCTATGTTACCAGCTAAAAATTAAATTTAAATATGAAAATGTTAAGTTGCAACTAACAAGCGGATGTAAGCTTCATTGTCAAGTAAATTGTGGAGAAAAAAAAAAATGGATTTAATAAAAAACTTAATGATTGTGAAATAAATAATAATAATTTCAGCTATTTTACCGTTAACTAATTTAGCTAAGAAAAAGGAAAACCCCAGAAGAACAAAAGAAAAGCATTTAAAAGCAGTTCGTTGTTAAAGAAATTTCTGTTTATTATTATTCGTTACATAAATTAAATTTAAAAAAACCAAATATCTATATATTTTATATATATATATAAACAATAAAGCTTCAAATGTATATTGGAATTCAGATACAGGAAAAAATATTGGATTTATAAAAAGTACTTAAAGTCGTGTAACAACTACTTAAGGTTAAGGTTATTTTGTTTTTTGTTTTTTGTTTTTTTTAATTTTCCATGAAATTTTGTTTGTTTCTAAAATTCTAACAGAGTGTTAATGATTTTCCTACTGCCAACTAATAGATTTGTCTTGGGATTTCAGGCTTTAGGTAATGTACTGCTGAGAGATATCAGGATATTTTTGATCACATAGTGTATATTCAATTTTGTTTCTCTTTTTTTATTACAATGGAAACAGCGGACCTAATTTTAAAACGATTTGTATTTTTATTTAATGAAATAGATTAAATTCATAAATAATTATTTTGTTAATCATCGTCAATATATCATAATAGACATGAAAGCAATAGTATTAACAACGTTTTGATCTTGTTGTAATAACACAATCTTCAATTTCAGTATTAAATTGTTTTCGAACTCATTAAAACGAGGCAATTCTTGCGATAGAGAATAGAATTATTTATGTTATGAATTATAGTTTGAAAAAAAAATGTTCTTAAACAATTTTCATTTCACTAATTCAATATTGGGCAATGAATAAAAGATTACCAACAGTACAATTCAAAGGCAATTTAATCCTTATCGTCTACTAAACATATCTATGAAATTTCTATTCCGAATGAAACACGAAAGAAAAAAACAAGAAATACAATCAACAGAAATTGCCACGTTTCAAGTCAATAACTAAATAAATAATGAATCAAATGTAAGACAAATTTCTCTTACATAATTACAAAATCAATGATGTAATGTTTTAAATGATTATTTTTTTTTCTTTTATTTCAACTAGAAATATTAATACTACCATTTACAGAAACGGTTGACGTAAAAGCTGCAGAAATTTATTCACAGTTAAACTAAAGTCTGCAGATATCTTCATTGCACCGTTTTGAAAATTCAATATTATTAGATTTTTCCTAAAATAATACAATATTTTATCGATATGATTACAGTTTTATCGAATCGTCCACATGAGGTTTCGACACAGGTGAAATCTACAGATGCCTACAAAGGATTTCGTAAGTTAGGTATTGTATTGAAATTCCTGGGTTTTTTCCCTGTCAATGGATTACTTCGAAACAAATCAGTTTTATCTTTTCACTGGTTTACTGTGAGTTTCTTGTATTCCTGTATTCTCTGCAGTAGTTATTTTACTGGTATGCTTTACTTTTTAATTGAAAGAGAAAATTTTAAAATAACCAGTTTAATTAATATAGTAACATACTATCACAAGGCTATTGCGTTTGTATATCTCTCTATTTTAACCATTATAATGATGATTTTCAGTTGTAGATGTCCTTCTCATCTTCATAAATGGAGTATCCATGAACCGCAACTGAAAAGGACATTTGGATACATGAACAAACGAATCCATTTCACATTGAGTACATTTTTAATTGCTGTTATAATTCTGTTAAATATTGCTTGGATAATAATCTTTTTAATCGGTCTGAAATGGGAAGCAAACACTATATTTGAAATTTCAACATTTCCAATTACCCTAGCTCTTAATATAGTAATAGCCTGTTTTGTTTATTTCTGCCAAATTCATTCTGAATACGTCAAGCGCATGTGTAAAATATTTGAAACTGATGTTTTAAACAGAAACCAGTGGGAAAATAGATTGGAAGAGTTACGTGACTGTTATTATTCACTATTAACTTTAATCAACGATGAAATTACACTATTTTCTCCTTTTCTTTGCATCATGTTTATATCTCATGGAACTTGGATTTGTCTCTTTAGCTATTATACTTTTACTTCTTTTGAAGTAAGCCTGGCTCCTGTAGTAATTGGGATTGTAAGTAGAGTTTTGGCAATCACCTGCTCAGCAAATAATTTGAAGAAAAAGGTAAGTCTATTATTTAGTTTTGTAAGGTTTTTAAATACATTGCTTTGCTTCTTTTAGGAATCGTTTGCATAATTTTTTTTTAAAGGTATGAAAAATACGAAACTTATTGGTACTTAAATGATTTTTCTCCATGTCAATAATAATATCAACAATTTCTATTGCAAACATGTATTCAAAGTTAACGAACTCAGTTTGATCATAATTACATT
>JAFIDM010002131.1:28664904-28737381 GCA_023159025.1 Thereuonema tuberculata
GCTGTGACAGCTGATCTGACAATCACTCTATCCTCCCGCTCTGTTGTGGCCCTACGTCGACGCTACCTTCATGACGCTGAAATCTGTCATTTTCCACCCATTCTTGCCAGCATCTTCTAATGGCCGCATCACTTCGACCCATATGACGAGCGATTTTCCGATTTGCCCAACCTGCCTCTTTCAATCCAATGATACGACCTCTTTCAAACTCTGACAGTTGCACGTAATGAGCTCGAATCCTGCGGCGAGGCATTTTTTCAGTCGTTGAAAGGTATCCTAACTCGCAATGCAACAGAAATTTGACCATCAGATTGAGAATCGCTTCTTATATACACCTGCTGAGTGCGCAGTTCCGATGCGCTGTTGCTCTCGCTATTCATTCATTGGACACCAAAGTTTAATCATTTGCATGGGCGGTCCCAATGTCTTTGCATACGAAATTTCATTACAATCGGACAACTCCTTCTAGGTCATCGTTTTTTTTGATAATGAGTGTAGTTGAGATTTTAATGATTTAATATCGCGTTAAACTATATAAATATAACATTTAACATTATCTTTTCAATGTAAATTTAAAAAATTTTTAAAAATCAAAAAAAAAAAAAAAATTTTTCCTCAATGAGTTAGAAGTAAATGAAATTAAAACTAATTGCATTGAAGTAAAATTATTAGAATTAACAGTAAAAATTCTTTAAAAAAATTCTTTTTTAAAACAAAAAATTTCAGATAAAATAAAAATACAGTAAAACCCGTTATTATGCTCTTCAAGGGACCATGACCTACAAGCGTAATAAGCGGGATAGCGCTATAGACGGGAAATGATTTATGAGATGCGGAAACATTTAGACACCATTTTACCGGAAAGATACTCGATTCTGCAATAGAGATAATGCAAATGTGAGCTTATTTCCAATTGAAAAATATCTTTGATTGTGGTTTGCCGTGTGTGTGTGCTACTGTTATGAATTATGACATTTTCAATGCGGTTCAAGTACCTATTACCATCAATTGATACACCACTAAGAGCAACACTAATATATTTTCGGATAAGATTTAGTGCACTGTCCGCTATTTCACGCGCCTTTTCTTGAATGATTGGGCCACTTAATGGCACTGATGCATCCCGGGACTGATGAATCCATTCAATTAGAATTTCCTCGGCATCTTCATATTTTCCACACTTCACTTTTTTACGTTTGCAACCACCCTTCGCTGCATTGGTTATTCCATTCTTATTTTTTATTATTGTTCTCAGACTGGATGAGGGAATTCCTAGAGATTCTGCGAAATCCTTCTGACTTAGTGTAGAATTCTCGTCGTACTTACGGAGAATTTGCAATTTTTCACGTATAGAAAGGGATTTTCGCTTCGACATTTTGCACTAACTTACTGTATCAGAGACCCGCACTTCAAAGAGTTCAAAGATTCCCTCCTACCAGGGAAAGAAAAGAATCTTTACAGTGTTACATTTCTTTTCGATACAAAATTTCCGATATAAAAAAAGCGCTACAAGCGGGATTTGAAGCGTTATAACAGGGTAAAATTATACAGAGTTACATAGAAAATTCCAGGGACCGTATGAAAGGAGCGTAAAGAACGGGATAGTGCTGTAAGCGGGAGCGTAATAACGGGGTTTTGTAATTAATATTAACTGAAAGGAATCTAGTTAACAAAATAAAAACAATTAAGAAATTTTGAAGCACAAACCAAGAATTGCTGTTGATACATTGCATAAACTAAAATGATTTTATATATGTATATTTAAGAACCAGTTAAATTGGATTTAAAAAAGATTGAAAATCTTAATGCTAATTACAGAGATTGAAGCAATATTTATAGTGATTATATGTCAATGCTTCGATTTGAAATTAGGCTCTCATTGTAAACACTAGGTAAAGTGGCAATGAATACAGATTCAATGCATTTTCTTTTAGAATCTATTTGGCAAGTGTCTAAAAGCAATGGTTTTTCTAAGTTAAGTCCGTGACTGAATCGTAGATGATGTCGGTATATTATACACTCGTTATTTCTATTGTTAATGGCTCTTTTATGGTCCGCTATACGGTCCTTGATCCTTCTATCTGTTTCTCCAATGCATAAACAATCATTCTGAATACAGTGAATCGCATATGCAGCTGCTTTGACATCTTTCTAATTCGTATTTTCTTGCTTCTTCTTTACTGTCCTCCCAATGAGAGATGGCCGCCCTGTTTTTGTGAGATCTGCGCATGTATCATCGATTAGTCTGGTCAGGCACTTCCGTCTGATTTTATGACAGGACGGCGCCATTACGGTAAACGCTTGTTACTTTGGAAAAGAGCATTGTATTTATAAATAATATATATTTATTTATTTATATAAATACTTATTGTTAGCAACTGGTATTGAAATAACGCTAAATAGTCGAGAGAAGTTTTAATTTGGCGTTATCAACATGTCTTTCGCAGTGAAAACAGACTACGTCGTCCATTGCGACAGGAAAACATAATTGATCAGCTACCGGAAGGGCTGCGCAGTTCAAACTTCCGACGGCCAACTTTCATTTTGAGGACAATAAAAACTTGTCAATAGTAGAGGAAGCCGGTGAAGGGATAACAATGTTATGCGGTTTGCATATTTTACATAGCATACCATATGTCTCTGCTTGATAATCAATTGATACATAATTTATATTTCTAGAGTCACATTCAATATTCAAGTTGTTATAATATCGTAATATAGTTCTTTGTTGATAACGTTGTATAAAGAATTCAGGAAAAGCATTCTGATAAAGAAGAACACGAATAAAACATACAGTAATTCAGTCTCAAGAGCATCAATCGTTGATGAAAACTTTAATGTTCTTCTAATGAACATAGTTATTAAATTTATTTTGAACCAGAGAGGTTTGGAAGAATGATAGTTCATAGTTATGCCCGCAAACGTTGGCATTCTTTATGCTGCTGTTTCAAAATAATTATGAGACCTTGCGATGAGAATGCCCAAATAGGGAATATTTGAGTTACTTTCATTTCAACTTCCTTGACGATATTGGGATGAATATTAGAGAAAACCTCGCTAATAAGCATAATAGCGTTGCTGTCAGCGTATACAATAATATTATTGACGTACCATCGATAAAAAGATACGTGGATTTAATAATTTTCAAGGGTACTCAAAGCCAAGTCTTCTACAAAAAAGAATTACGCATTCGGCTAATGAAGCAGACGCCGCAAGTCCCATGAATAGACAATCTTTTTGTTGATATATTTTTCCATTGAAATATAGAAACTGGAATTTGAAAACAGATTCAATGAGCGGAATTATTTCACGAAATTTTTGAATATTCATACAGTTAATATGAAATTTAGAAATAATATGTTCAATAGCTACATAGACTAAATCCTCCGAAATTGAAGTAAAAAGCGACTTAACGTCCAATGAAAAAAAATTGATGATTAGGCACAATGTGCTGTATGTTAATAGTTAATCTAATCTTTTCGGATCTAGTCGAGGTAGATGAAATATATACTGCACTGCGATAAAAATGCGAAATTTAAAAAAATTACAGAGAAAAAAGTAGCGCCTTATTTCATCCGAAATTCCTGTTGTTTTCAGTTGTAAGTTGTGACTGTAGGTTGTAGGACAGATACCGTGCCATGTTGCTCTGTCTGTTGTTTAATAACAATGTAGCGCTTTTCATGACAATCCTTTCCAGGTGAATTTCAAATCTCAGTTTGCACTGTTTAATTATACATAATTTTAGTAATAATAAAATGAAAACATAGGCCTAACATGGAAATCTAAATACTCTATTCAGCATAACAATAAATAACTGTTTTGTGATAAGCTTTTTCTTGCATTTACAGTTCGATGATTTGCATTTCGTATTGACAAGGTTGTCTGTAAAAACAAAGGATTCAAGAAAACGAGATAAAACTCAGGTAAAATCTAAACATTAATTTAAAGTTCAAGCAAAGTTAAAGCAAACCCTTCTATTTTTGTGCAATTTGTTTGTTTATGTATCTATATTTCTACTTTGAATTTTAATTTGGTTATAATCTATTGTGACTTCATCATCGTTTAAGATGAAAATTACTCAAAATTTTCCCCTACTGCAAGCTTTCATAAAATGAATTAATATTATTGTATAGAAGATAATATTGTTTGTGAGGATATAATTACAGCTCTAAAATCATATCTTTAATCTGTGTAATGTTTGCTTCTAAGTTTCTCATTTCACAATGTAAGGTCAGGGAATCGATAGCGAAATTGAAAATGGTAGATTACATCTGTTAAGATTTCAGCTTTCTGAGATGGATGCTTTTCGAGTTACATTGAAAATAACTTTTGTTTTTGAGACCGTAATTGTATCAATCCAATAGATTCGAAACTTAATAAGGATTTGGTTTATTAATCATCTAGTGACAATATTAAGTTCGAAGTACCAAATTTGAAGATGGATTGTGGAGTAGATAATCAAAGTAAACCAATCATACCTGTTCTTCGAATGAATGTCGATATACATTTAAAAAGTACCAAATCTTAAAAATATATTAAGTTGCATTTAAAAGCTGCAAATATTTATAAAACAAAAGAAAAAAAACGTATCTCTAAATATAGCTTAAAAACAGTAATAAATTTTTTTTTTCTTTCAACTGAAGAAGAATAAGCACTTTGGAAATTGGGTTCCTTTTATTAATCCATGCGTATTCATTTTAGTGCTGTTTTTGGTTTTGTTATCATTTGTTTCATCATGGTTATATCAATTTATTTTATTATTTATAAATTATCATTTATTTTATTTTATCTTTGGCAATTTTATTACTTGACGGAATTGGAAGTTTACATCAGTATTTTAAAAATCAAAACAAATTTAAAGAAAGACTTAAAATTGATGGGGCTCAACACCAGACCTTCAAGCAACATTCCCCTTCAGTTTCCTTTCCATTTACTCGTGTCACTGTCATCAATGTCTTAAGCCGTTATCTCGTGTTTAAAAATCGTGTTTAGCCGTGTTTAAAAATCACATGAAAAAGAAATGCATTATCTTACTTCGGGAATTTCACAGTAGTATTACAGATGAGATTATGCCCATTTACGACTTTTATGTTACATAATTAGAGATGTCGAAAATTCATTGATAGTGTTTCCCAAATCTACCGTTATTTTAAAATATGACAACATTTATGAAATGGAAAATTTAAAAATAAATGCACTATGCAAACCAATATAAAAGACTATGGCACATAGCATGTGAGAAGAGATCACTTTTTTATTCGTTTAAGGCAAAAATCTCCGTAATTAATTCTTGTTTGTAATTCATTATTACTATCCTTCAGTTTGACATCAGCTTAAATAATCAGGTGGACATAATTACTTCATTGTCAAATGAATTCACAGATTTTCAAACCAAATATCTGATGCAGTATGAATTTGTTTCATAAATTCATTTTTCTATATTTTTGCATCCTTTAAAGAAAACAAAAATCAGCTTGAAATTAAAAGAAAATTTAATTCTTTAAATAAGGTACGCGAAAATAATTAAACACAATTCTTTAATAATTATTTAGAGATTTTCAAAGATTGGGTATTCCAATGTGTATCAAGTATCATTCTCTGAAATATTACGGGACAATGAGAGAAACAGAGAAATTCCTTTCCTTTCACATACACATGAACCTGACTTTAGAAAAAAAGATTAAAAAAGAGCAAAGTTATTGTTCTGTCTAATTAACAAGTATAATTATCTTATAACGGATAAAGTTATTTTCCATTGATTTTTTTTTCGTTTTTGGATTTGATATCAAGTGGAAGCTGATAACTTTGGATCCCATATTTACGAGTATTTCAACCTTATATTTACAGCTTATTATAAAAAGATACTAATAAGTTGAAGTTGAACGAGAAACTAGTATAACAATACTCTTCATTGACATCTTGACATTAAAGAGATTGAGTGAAGTTATACTAACTATACATTGACAGTCATATAGGCTGTGTTTTAAGACTGTCTAATAAAAAAACAAAATATTTATTCATTAGAAATTGTAGAAATCGACAAAACCCTTTCATTAATATTAGTGATAAATATTTTTCTTCCAGGCATTTTTATCAGTAGTAGAATCGTCTTTACCAGCTACAGTTTTTCATGGATGTGGATTATTTGAAATCAATTTACAAACACTTACTGCAGTAAGTATTCATTCCAATAAATGTTTGGTTTGTTAATTGTTATAATTGTTATCACCATAATTTCGGTAAAAACAAATATCTTCTAATTAGATCTATCTTGGCCACTAAACACTAAATACAATAACGTATTTTAACCTAAACTATTTTTATCTGTTAACGAAATTAGCTTCTTTGGTCACAAGAATTGGGAAATAATTTTACTTTTTTTTTATCTCTCGTTTTCTAACATTTTTTTTTTGTTATTTTGACCAAATAGTCTGGATTTTTAGAGGAATAATTAAAATAATTACCACTGATAGTAATATTAAAAACATCTCATCTTAAAAAATTTTGATGGTATTGCGTTAAATTGTTCAATTGTTCAATAATTGTTCAATTTCTGAGTTTCCATGATTACTAATTTTTTAGAGAAGGGTGATTAGGTCTTCGGTCAACCCTAAATCTTTTAGAACGGGGCTTAAGACCGCCTTTTTATTTTATATCAAATCTTAGAATCTCGGATACAGAAAGATAATAATATGAGTAAACTAATAGGCAAAATTATCAGAGCTTTGAGTCTACTTTCTAAATTGAAGAAAAGAAATCGACGAATTTACAATAAAACTCTCTTTCATTAACTGTATTTGGAATTTGTTGTTTAGAAATCGTTGTTGTTATTGAAGTATCGTTTTTCTAAAAAAATATATCCCGAAAAAAATAATAAAAATAAAAAGTATAAAAGAATGTACAAAATTAAGAAAAAAGTATCATAACATTTAACGTGCTGTGGGATCTTTCAAAACAATGAAAAAGTAAAAAATAAATCAGCACCTGCCTAAATTAAAGTTGCCACTATGTTTCAATTATAGGAAAGGAATTGGGAACGGCCGTTTCGTCCTTCTACGGACTCATCAGCCCAATCCTGCCTTCCCCGATAAACAACCAGAGAGGCAAGATAAATAAATGGATGCCACCGTCCTACCTGGCACTGTCCCCCAAAAGAAACAAGACAATAAAAACAATTAGTGCTTGATTTAACGCACTCAAAACCTTTTTCCTCCAACGAGCAGGCTGAAAAGGCGTTTAACAACAAAAGAAAATTCCAATGGAATAACAGCAATGAGAATCATAACATTTAACGTGCTGTGCGAACTTTCAAAACAATGAAAAAGTAAAAATAAAACCAGCACCTGCCTAAATTAAAATTGCCTGTCTGTTTCAATTATAGGAAAGGAATGGGGAACAGCTGATTCGTCCTTCTGTGGACTCAGCAGCCCAATCCCGCCTTCCCCGATAACCGAACCAGAAGAAAAAAGTAATTAATGATTATTTTTACTCTTATACTTTAGCTCACAGGAGTTGTCGTCAGTTATCTCGTGCTGCTTCTTCAATTGAAATCAGCTGAGTAAGGTCCATGTGTATCATACCATATTATCACAAACTACTGAATAACTACTGACTTGATCATTTTACTGTCTAATGCTTATCATAAGAAATAAAAAAGTATTTAAAGCAAGACTGCAACTTTCGAAAATCATTTTGAAACATCAAAACGAAAAACAGAAAATTTTTCATTGACCAAACAGAATATAGAAGATACAAAATAAGGAGAATGCATTTGAATCTGTCTATTTTCAATTTCTAAAATTCAGAAGATCAACTGAGAAAAGAAGAATCCATTATATAGGAAATTGGACTTGAAAAACAAAGTGAAAATTCGGTTTGAAACTTCGGAATTCTTTCCACACCAATTGTACTGATATGTACTCGATAAGTACAACTATATGCATATAATAATAAAAATCAGAATAGTTAAAAAAATATTAATGCATTTAATGAAATATTTTATATTACACTAGTAAAAGAAGAAGCAGAATGGCAATAAAAAGTAAGAAAATTATGCTTAACACTCTTTCTTAATATTTCTTTCTATTTTTTTTCTTTCTTATTATAATCATTAAATATTGCAATATGAGAAGGTTTTTGATGTTATGTTGTAATGGATCAGTTAATAACTGATTAGGTGTATTATTTAATTCATCATATTTGTCTTTAATAGTTCTTAATTTAAATTAAGATTTACTGAATATTCAGCTAATTAATCTTTTCATTTCCCTGTAAACTGTGTGATGTTAGTAATTTTCAAACTCTGAAATTAACGTGACTTAAATGATTTACCTTAAATCTATATTTAAGTATATTTGTACTAAATTATAATAATTATTACTAACTGTAGATCGAATATTCTTAGCTTAGCTTCAATTATTTCCTATCTGCCTATTCCTCTATTGGAATGTGAGTTGTTATCACAAGCATCAATTCATCAAACATTGACAGCGTAATAAATATTATTAACTTTTAGATGTGTTTAAATGTAATGTAATTAAAACATTTGTTCAATCTTTCTTTATTATTTGTACTGTAATAATAAAGTGAACTATGTTCTTGGTATTTGAAATACTTTAAATGTAGAAAACTATTTGCTTAATAAATAATCGTTATATGTAATTGAATTCAATCTTTTAACTAATACTGCAGTAAGGGAAATCATAAGCTTAAGGATTATTTCTCAATATATAAGGATTATCTTTATACAATGGTTCTTATTAATCCCTGGTAGTTGATAACAATCGTTTCTAAAGATTTTGAATTCTGTGAAATAATAAACAATAAAAAAAGAACTATAACATTCATATAAATACAAATAAAAGCAGAATGTACAACAAATTTTCATTTCAGCTTTTGGCAAAATCAATTTAGAAAAATAGTCCGAAACTACGGTCATCATTATATTGCTTGATATCATCTGTTTTTTCCCATCAATTAGTAATCTATGGTCTGGGCCGCATGGTTGGCGTTGTCACTAAGACATTTACCTCTCATCTCTGAGTACCAGGGTTTGGCTCTCATGTGGGTTTCATGATGGCGGACGATCCGTGCTGGGCCGGTTTTCTAGGGGTTCTCCAGTTTCCCCTGCACTTTTTCTAACATACTTTCTCAGTTTTTCTCTCCGTCTGTCCTTATTTCCGTGGGAAACAACAACAGACCAATGGTCGCGGTTCTATCCCACGGTCGGCGCTAATCTACACTCGGCTTCCTTGCCACTCAGACTCACAACATAACATAATATAATCTATGATATCAACTAAGTTGTGGTAACTAAAATACATGTAAATTCGATGGCTACTCTGACCCAGACAAATCAACTTCGTACCACTTAAAGACAAATCAGTGGCAGATATTCTTTAAGAGTAACCTTTTGTATTTTACTGTAATATTGGAAACATTTCCAAAGTTGTAAAATAAGTTAAAAACAATAGAAATACTAATATATATTTTCATTAAAGAAAATGCATTTGTTTCTGATTATAAATATCAAGTACATCGCTGGGCCATTAAAAGTGAATCAATAAGAAAGACAATAGCTCGGTGCGACTTGTGGAATATAAAGAAAACATTATCTTGTGTAGACATCATGGACAGCAATAACTTCTGCTTCAAGGCCCGGAGTACTGATATCAATTATACCCATTGGTAATTCATTTGGTAATTTTATAATTAAGAGAGGCAATGTTATTTTAAAAAATCGTCAATATAAGCATTGTGGAGGGCGTCAGACTTCAACTTACCTAAGCGACAGATGATCGGCAAAAATGATTTGCTCAGTGCCTGATTTAAATTTTGTATTCATAAATTGCATATATAGATAAATACAAAGAGTGACAAATAATTTAAAAAATCTTAGAAAATTAAAAACATTTTATTGGATAATTAGTGAGATCGTTGCCTTTGTTCACTCCTACTGGTATTGGCTGTAACTGTTATATGTACTTTCCAGGAGTAAAATTGCCAAGAACGTTACCAAGGAAATTACAATGAAAGCAGGCGTGTTTGCTCATGGACGCTATTACAATAGGGAATCCTATTATATTTAGTACTTAGAAATTTTAGCACTAAACAAATTGAAATCTAATTAAAGCATATTCATAATCCCATCAGATGAAGGAAACAAAGCAGTCATTTACAATACATATGTTTACGAGACCAGCGATATTGGCAGAATAGACAATGATATACGTTTAAGGGACGGCTCCTTTCTTACTTGATGCAGGACAAATACATATCCTTTCTACTTCAGATACGTAGACGACAGCATATGAGATGATAGTGATCGTAAGAGACGACGATATCAGATGTTATTCTGATAACTACATTATTCTTGGCATTTTAGACATTTTTATCTCATATACAACTCTATATAAACTTTGATATAGAAAATGAAAAAGAATCCCTTTTAGCTTTCTTCGACATATTAAGTACCCGTAGACACTTTAGTTGAAATCTTCGTTTATAAAAAGACAACCTTCTCAGATATTTGCTTTTCTTACCTTCCCTTTCATTCAAGATCAATCTATATGTTCGTATACAGATCATTCTTCTTGTGCAGCTCGCAAGAAGCATTCGACACAGAATTGAATACTCTTCATCTATTACTTTTACAAAATAATTTCCTGACATGGTTTATCAACAGACATGCGGAGTGAACAAGGTGAAGTGTCAACGGACAGAACCCAGTTAATTCAAGTCGTCGGGGATTCCAAGACGAGCGATTGCAAAAATAAAGCGAAGAAGTGAATTCTACACAACGAACTGCGAGTACTATAAATCTCAGTAAAATAAATATTAGACAACGGGAAGAATTCATATTATTTGGAACGTGAACTTCAAATTGAAGATGTCAAATTAACAAAGATAATTTATGCAGAAAAAAACGTACCTTATCAAATTAATCGATAATTGCGAAAGGAAATTATCATAAGAGTACATATAAAAGTTTAAATATAAACTGTAACAGTGATTAAGTGACTATTAAGTGCGAGAAGTAGTTTTTTATTTCTTCGAAGATAAAACGAGGAAATGTAGTAAGATTGTGGTTCCAGTAATATTATTTAGCTGTGCTACTAAAGAGAGTAGAAACATATAATTAATGCTTTAATTTATGAATAAAACGAATGATTAACTTCTAAATTTACTGAAATATATTTCAAGGTAACTGAAGTATTAACTGAACTACTTCAGTTCAGTATCAGCTTAGTCACACTTTCAGAGAAAAAAAAACTCAGAATAAACTCAACTGGTAAACCATCACTTGGAGAAGCATATCTCACATTGACAGTAAGTTAATCAAAACATTAGGATTGAATCGGCTGATACTTATTTGAAATTTTTCATTTAAATTAGTAGGTTTCTAAATATTTCTCTGGTAAGATATGTTTACTGATTCCTTTTTTTTTTTTTTTATTTTCCCTACTCAACAACTCCAAACTCCAACATAATGCCTGATGGTGGAGTTTGGAGTTATTGAGTGGACAATATACATCTATTAGGAGGAGTGATGCGAAATGACTTATTCCCAAAAATTTGGGTTCGAGAATGTCAAATCTGAATACGAAGATTGGTTCTTACATACACAAATGCCTATTCCGAAAACTAATCCCCTGGTCAGTGCCCTGGTCATCTGGGTTTAGGTCGGATTTCTAATCCTTTATTATTTCATCTTGTTTGAGTCTTTCCAGATCTCGGGATTCTTCAGTAGGAATTAACTTAATTATAACTCTCGAAATGAAAATATTCTATTCTTAATACATTTAGTTTTTATCAATCAAACTATTTGTCAATTTGAAATCAGTAAATCACAATACAAGTTCTTATGATGTTTTCGCCTATTAACAGTTAAGCCTTATCTAATGTTTGAATCAAGTTAAAATTTTGTTTGTTGTTAGGGGTCTTCCATTAATTACGTGAGGTCAAAAGGGAAGGGGGGCTGGCAAAATCTCACCAAATCTCACCAATGGGGAAGGGGGGGGAGGTGAACGAAAATCATGTCAACTTTTTCATTCAAAGAATATACGTATTATAATGGATTACAGCATTTTGTAATATTGACTTTTTGAACTTTTTTGATTTTTTTTACTTTTTGAAATCTCACGTGAGTGGGGGGGGGGGGGGTTACACCACATCTCACCAAAGGGGTGGAGGGGGGTCCAAATTTTTTAAAAAACAACTCACGTAATTAATGGACGGCCCCTTACTATTATTTATCTTTTAAATTGAACAGTTAGTCAGATTTAATTTTCAACTTCGCATGTATGCATACTATTGATAAATTTAGTCTAACTATTCCAATTCCTTTTCTTGTTTTTTTTTTGTATGTTCAGTACTGCACAGAGGTGCCCGGAAATTTTTGATCATTTAGTGTATATTCAATTTTCTTTTTCTTTTTATATTACAATGGAAACAGCTGACCTAATTTTGAAAACTTTTTATATTTTTATTTAATGAAATAGATTAAATTCGTAAATCATTTTTTGTTAATCATCATCCATATATCATAGTAGACATCAAAGCAATAGTATTAACAACATTTTGATCTTGTTGTAATAACACAATCTTCAATTCCAGTATTAAATTGTTTCCGAACTCATTACGATGAGGCAATTCTTGCGATAGAGAATAGAATTATTTATGTTATGAATTATAGTTTGCTAAAAAAAATGTTGTTAAACAATTTTCATTTCACTTACACAGTATTGGGCAATGAATAAAATATTAGCATCAGTACAATTCAAAGGCAATTTAATCCTTTTCGTCTACTAAACACATCTATGAAATTTCTATTCCGAATGAAACACGAAAGAAAAAACAAGAAATACAATCAACAGAAATCGCCACGTTTCAAGTCAATAACTAAATAAATAATGAATCAAATGTTGGACAAATTTCTCTTACATTATTACAAAATCGATGAATTAAATGATTATTTTTTGTTTGTTTTATTTGAACTAGAAATATTAATACCATTTACAGAAACAGTTGACGTAAAAGCTGTAGAAATTTATTCGCAATTAAACTGAGGTCTCCGGATATCTTCATTGCATCGATTTGAAAATTCAATATTATTAGTTTTTTCCTAAAAGAATACAATATTTTATCGGTATGATTACAGTATTATCAAATCGTCCACATGAGGGAAATGTGGGGAAATCTACCGATGCCTACAAAGGATTTCGTAAGTTAGCTATTGTGTTGAAATTCCTGGGCTTCTTCCCTGTCAATGGATTACTTCGAAACAAAGCAGTTTTATCTTTTCACTGGCTGACTGTGAGTTTCTTGTATTCCTGTATTCTCTGCAGTAGTTATTTGGCTGGTATGCTTTACTTTTTTATTGAAAGAGAAAATTTAAAAGAAGACGGTTTAATTAATATATTAAAATACTACCATCAGCCTATTATATTTGTATATCTCTGTATTTCAAGCATTACAATAATGATTTTCAGTTGTAGATGTCCTTCTCATCTTCATAAATGGAGTGTCCATGAAGCGCAACTGAAAAGGACATTTGGATCCTTGGACAAACGAACCCATTTCACATTGTGTACATTTTTAATTGCTGCCATCATTCTGTTGAATATTGCTTGGATGATAATCCGTTTAATTGGTCTGAAATGGGAAGCAAATGCTATATTTGCTATTTCAACATTTCTAATCACCCTAGCTATTAATATAGTAGTAGCCTGTTTTGTTTATTTCTGCCAAATTCATTCTGAATACGTCAAGCGCATGTGTAAAATAATTGAAACTGATGTTTTAAGCAGTAACCAATGGGAAAACCGAGTGGAAGAGTTACGTGACTGTTATTATTCACTATTAACTCTAATCAACGATGAAATTAAAATATTTTCTCCTTTTCTATGCATCATGTTTGTTTTTAATGGAGCTTGGATTTGTTTCTTTAGCTTTTGTGCTTTTGCTTCTTTTGATGTAAGCCTGGCTCCGGCAGTAATTATGATTGGAAGTAGAGTTTTGGCTATCACCTGCTCAGCAAATAATTTGAAGAAAAATGTAAGTCTATTATTTAGTTTTGTGAGGTTTTTGCCCGGAAAGAATACACGATTGCAATAATGATAAACACTTGCGGTTGTTAATGGATTAAAAGCATAACAGTTCCATATGTGTTGCATATTTGCATTAAAAAAGTTGCATATGTGATGGATAAACTGATAGCAAACTAAACAGCACATCGAGAAAAAGATCCCTTCTTACATACAAACGATAAGACATTTAAAAAACTCCAAGATCTTCACAGTAGGTATCTAAGATCTTCACAGTTGGTATCTACTGTGAAGATGTTGGAGTTTATTTAAATGTCTTATCGTTTGAATTTAAGAAGATAACGGTTTTTGAAGTACGTTTTTGAATCCCTTGCTACAAGTATGAAAGAAAGTTGCAATTTAAAACATGCCTACTATTTATAAGGACGGATAATTAAAAAGGATAAAATATTTAAAAGCTCACAACGTTTCCGACCCTCGACTGACTAGGGTCCATTTTCAAGTAATTATTTAAAAAAGCATCCTCCATCTATGGGTTCGTCTTGTGAAATTATATTTATATAATTTTCCGGAAATGATGTTTTTTTGCCCTCTATTGCATCTTTTTCAAACTACATGTTACGGAAGTGATTGTCTGCAATTAATTTAGTTTAGAAACGGTGCTTTCTTCTTCTTACGAGTTTGGCATACTATGGACCGCGGGAAACAATTGACTAGATGAATAGTCTTTTCCTCTCCTCCCAGTATTTCTTCATTCTCTCACTCTGCTTCCGCCTTCTATCATCTGACCAGATTACTTTGGTCCTCGTAGTTTGTTTATCCTAGAACCCCCTGAATCCATTAACTCTCATTCTAAACACTTTCCTATTCCAGATCTCTACTGAATTAATTCCAACTTAGTTTCCTCAACCCATTTAGTCGTCGACTTTAAGTTGGTGATATAGTTGAAGATCTTCTTAGTCAATCTAGATTCGCTCATTCTTACGAGGTGACAATAAAATATCAGTCTTCTCTTACGCATCGTGTCTGTAATCTTTTCCACCCGTTTGTATAAATCTATATTTTTCCTCTTCCTCCATGTACCATCCTCTCTTTTTTCCGGTCCGAGTATCTTCCTTAAAAATTTTCTTTCTCTCTTTTCAAGCTCCTCTATTTCCCCTTTTTGTTTAAAATTAGGCATTCTAATTAGGCATTAGAACTGTAGATCTCTTCCGGCTTGACAACTGTGGTATAGTGTCTGAATTTTGCATTGTAGGAGAGAGCTTTTTTGTTACATATGTTCTGCACTAACCTGTATGCCAGTTCCAACTTACTGATGCGTCCTTTGATTGCCTCTTTATCAAGACCATTTGGCTGCATCCATTCTCCTAGATACTTAAATTTGTCAGTTCTTTTAACCTTTCCATATCTTGTTTTCAGATGCGTTTCTCTGTTATGTTTGTATTCCATATATTCAGTTTTCTCATATGAGATCTTGAGTCCTGTTTTTTCTGCGATCTCGTGCAGTTTTTCAAGCATTATCTTGGCATTTTCCCTCTTATCTGTTAACAACGCCAAATCATCAGCGAATGCTAGACAGTCAACTTTTAAACCCTTCTTCTTCGCACCTAAACAGATTCCTTCAATTCCGCTTTCCGCCATGGCATTCTTCCATGTTCTTATAATTTTTTCCAGTACGATATTAAACAGAATCGGTGAAAGTCCATCCCCCTGCCTAACTCCTGTCTTAATCTGAAAGGGCTCTGAAATTTCCTCCTGAAATTTAACTTTAGAGACAGTATCTATTAATGTTTGTCTGATGATAGATCTTGTTTTTTTATCCACGCCGAATTCCTCCAAGACATTGATGAGCGTCTGACCGTGCTTTATTTTATTTATTTTTTTTTGTTAGTTCGTTTCGTTTGTTATCATATATCGTATTCTAGAATGTTTGTGGTTGAAAGGTCACGATTATAGCATTTTGATATTTTTATTTTTCCAGATTCATAAAACCTTCCCAAGTAGTCATCCCTATAACTATTATAAATTATCGGAATTCCAGTGTCCAATTCATGCTGCATCGTGTTACAGTGCGTTGCGGTGTTGTATGCCTCGTTTCGCGTTTTTACGGCATACATGTGCTCCTTTTTTTCAAAGGACGTTTCATCTACCCAACATCAAGACATCTTCTTTCCGTGCTACTATTATCAACAGTTTTGCACTGTTTCCCGGATACCACTCCTTGTCTATGCTTATTAACTTTTTTATCCAGAGCAATTTTTTTTGAACTGTTAAGAATTTTATTGATAGTATTGCTTGGTTTACTTGCTAATTTTATATTAGCTTTACTTAACACCGGGTTTAATTTCTTAAATAGTGCTTCATCATATGTAATGACAGTATACCTATAGTTATTATTTTGTTTTCTCCTCATTTAACATTTGTAACCGTTTATGCTTTTCTTTACTTAACATTCTTTTGATATGTTTTTCAATAATTTCTTTTGGGAAACAATTTCTATAAAAAATATTCTCAATTATGCTTAATTTCTTTATCAAACAATTTGGAGTGGAGCATACATTCAGCGCTTTATCAACAGCCATAGTTACGACATTTCTCTTATAGCTCTGGGGTACGGTGCTTTTATAGTTTATGCTAATCTGTGCGTCAGTAGGTTTTCTATAGACGGTTGTTTTATAGTCTTTTTGGCCGCGTGTTATGTATATATCGAGAAAGGCAATACTTTTCTCGGACTCTTTTTCAATATTATACTGTATATTTTTATCAATATTATTAAAGTCCAAAAGGATGTTGGCCATATATTGTTCGTTGATGACTAAAACGCGTCATCAACGTATCTACAAAAATAATGTACGTTATTATACCTCGTATATATTTTCAATGAAGAAAGTATTAAATTCCATGTATCCCATTACACACTCCGCGAGAATAGATGAGGATGGCAAGACCCCTGATGAAGACCCCGGATGTTTGTACATAAAATTGCTCATTGAAAGTAAAAATTTGCATTTTAAACAGGGTTGCCACCAATATTGCCATTTCACTAATGTTAGAATAGGTCTTGCCTTGCTGAATATCCATATCACTTTTAATGACGTACCGTATCGCATCCATTATCAAAGTATGCGGTGTTGTATAGAATAGGTCTTGCCTTGCTGAATATCTATATCACTTTTAATGACGTACCGTATCGCATCCATTATCAAAGTATGCATTAAGGATGTATAGAGGTTTATTACGTCTAGGGATACCATTACGGAATTCGGAATTACCGAGCTTGCTGGAATATATTCTAAAAATGGAACCCGGTCCTTTATACTAAATTTTGACCAATATTGCAAAGCTTCCAGCGTCCTTTCTACTATCGATGGTCATGATAGCTTTATTCTTACAGTTTATCACCGGTCTGATTTTATAAAGCGAATTTACTTTTTCCTTGTGCATTTTTGGAAGTCCCTTCAAAACTGGTAGTGAAATATTTTTTAATTTTATTTGTTTTTCAATGGTGTCATTTATTATATCATATTTTGCGATATTTGCTATTATTGCATTTAGCTCTTTAATAAGAGATTTTTCGGTACACCAAATTGCGCAGAAACAGCAATTTTCTAAAATAAATTGTTCCCATGTTTTAAAATAGTTACTTTTTTCCATTACAACTATCACCCCTCCTTTGTCAGCTACTATAAAAATGAGACCTTCTGTTTGCCCTTTCAATCTTAATAATTCCGAATATTCCACTTGCCTTAGGGCAGGTTTTGACCTTCTTTTATTAAACATCTGGTTTTTTACAATATTTCCTATTTTATTCCTAAGACTAGTACGTTCCTCTTTGTCCTTTACTGCAGGAGATCCGAACCGGGGAACCTTTGGATCTAAAGGCCGTCGAGATACCGTTACGCTAATGAAACAATTGCTACATTGCAAAAACAGAAAGCAAATAAGGGAATACTTGAAAATCCACGAAAATAACGCCTAATATCTCGAAATCTTCGGGGCGTTGGCCCCAATATATATATATATATATTTTTGAAGTACTTCATGTGTACCTTCATCTCACAAAAGGATCTCACTTTTGAAAGATACACGGTGTATCGTCTCCTTGTGAGTAGATTAATCCAGACTGAGATACAAATATTCAGTATTTACTACAAATACAAAACGTCAAATTGAAATGTGGATAGGAAAAGATATTACAACACCCGAAATATCACTTACATGTGATAGAACCCCACAGTATTCTCTACTCCTGTTACTCTCTCAAGCTTTGATAGCAGATTGTATAGAATAGAATGCATTACTGAGTAAATTACACGAATCTCAAGCAATGTTCCCATTATCTAAAGTAGTTGATATCATGGTCTGCATGACTAGCCATGGCGGCTGTATAAAGATAAAGTAACCACTACGGGTCCTGGGGTGAGCGTGAGGTTTAGATTCCCTACTATTCTTCACCATGGACTAATTGAGGTCGGATTGTCAACCTGACGCTCTCCTTCCTTTAACAATCTAGTAAAAAGTACCTATTTTCCAGAGGGCTAGGTGAATCCTTGGGTCCGTCTAGAGGAGACAACCGTCGGGGATTGAACCCGAGCTCCTTCACCTTTCTCCTGCTCATCGAACTAATGACATTGTAGCCATTGGAGAATATAAGAAAAAATAATCGAAGAATTGAATTGCTGATAATCCGAGCAATATGAAGCTTCGTTTTCCTACTGAAGGGACCATTGGGTATCTGTGCAGCACTCCAGTTAGATGTCATACTATAAATGACTTGTAAGTCGTAAAAGTTCACTTGTGCTTTGAAGCATCTACTGAATTTAATAACATTACCTTTTACTATCGCAGATTAATGACTTTTATTTCGAGTAGCCCTTCAAGAATCAATGCTTTCGATCAAAGTTTCCTTAAATAAAATATGAGATTGTTTTAGAAAGAAATGTTTCCTTTAAATGCGGAAGATTTAAGTCACCTCAGGCAGTCTGAGCAGGGCTGCTGACTTAGTATCCTCTTCACGTTGGAAATACGTTCGCCTCCTGCAATGGTGCTGGTGTGAACGTCCGCACAGTATTTTCGTCCCAACATCCGTCGTTTCTTCTAGCTTTCTTTTACGAACTTCGGTAGGTAGGCGAATATTCGAAAAGCTTCTACGGTTTCTTCTTATAAACAGTTGGGTCGCCTTTCCGAAATCTCTGTTGATTCCGTTGCCTCCACTGAATCATTGGCAATGTTGCTATACTTCCTGTTATACATATGATTTGTTCTTTTAGCGTGTAACCTGCAGCTTTTTCGACTGACTAGCTTGCTTTCGTCTTGATCTCGAGTAATTGGCTTGATAAATCTCTCGACTGGCTCGACTGGCATTGTTTCTTCTTAGCCAAGTAAAAATATGGTATGACCTTGAAAAAATTGCAACAAAAGCAGATTCAGTGTGGATAGATCCAGAACACTGATACTTAACACATATCCAAAATCCGCCAAAATTCTTCCTCGGGAACATTGTGGTACTTAACTATTTCCAATATGGACGCCTGACTGAAATAGTTAAATGTATTCCATTCGAAACCAGGCTTGTGATACATCTATTTATCATTATTTTTAACGCTGATTCCAAATTTGAAGTACTTTTTTTACCAAAATTAATTTAAATTTGAAATGTTGTGTTTTTAAAATGTACTTGGTAAGGAAGGCGATTTGCATGAAGACTATAATGGTTTAGTACAAAAAATCTTAGACCTGCATGAAGACCTCGTCAAAAAGTCAAAATCTGTTCATGGCATAGAACGTTATGAACCATTACTTCAATTAAAAAAACTTATTAAGGATAAAAGAGATGACCGTAAACAAATGTTACTGACAAGTAAACTGTGGAGGCAGTATCAGGCAATGGTTTCATTGCTGCGTAAATTGGTTCATTATGTTCGAAAATGTGCGGCCCAAGTAATCCCCTTGAGGACAGACCATACCATACCGTTATCCCTGGAAGATTGATGGTCATTTCTTCAATGATATTTGGGATTTCGTTAGCCCAGTACACACAATTATAACGATTAATTGTGCCATTAAGTTTGAATGTTGCTTCATCTGACCAAACAATAAAGTCTTGAAAATCCTTCCTTTCGTCACACTTTTGCAGGAACCACTCACAAAATTGAAGTCGCCTATCTGGGTTGTCCTCATTTAGTGCGTGGATAACTCGAGGAATGTAAGGCTTCCATTTTTGACCTAACAAAATTCGATGAACACTGGATTTGGCGATACCAATTTCACGAGAGCATTGCCTCACTGACTTCTTTGGGGATCGTGAAAAAACCTCAATGATGGCATCAAAACTCTCGTTATCAATGAAACTTGTCTTTCAGCCGCACCGACTTTCAACACATCTTTCACCGTTCCTTCGGCTTCAAACTTGTCTCGGAGTTTTGTTATTGTTACCCTTGTTGGCGGTGGTGTATCACATTCAACCCTCCAACGTCGTTGAAACTCAACAACATTCTCCACTTTCGAATAACACTTTAGTATCCACTTACGTTTATCGAATGAAAGTCTCACTGCCATTTTGTTTTCTAAACAAATGAACAACAATGAGCGTGTTGCTATGCTTTTCCAGAGCCGTCTGGATCATACACAACTTACCTTATATTTCTATCTCATTCCGTTGCTGAGTTATAACGTTTCAAAGAGTGTATACTTCACTTTGGGACACCCTGAATTTTAATAATAATAAAATGAAAACATAGTCCTAACATGGAAATCTAAATACTCTTTCCAACATAACAATAAATAACTGTTTTGTGATAAGCTTTTTCTTGCATTTTCAGTTCGATGATTTGCAATTTGTACTGACAATGTTGTCATTTAAAACAAAGGATTCAAGAAAACAAGAAAAAATTCAGGTAAAATCTAAACATTCATTTAAAGGTCAAGCAAAGTTAAAGCAAACCCTTCTAGTTTTGTGCATTTTTTTTTTACATTATATCTATCTTTCTATATATATCTATATTAATTCGTCTTGTAATCACTTGTGATTTCACATCATTTAAGATGAAAATCTCTCAAAATTTTTCCTTACTGCTAACTTTCATAAAATGAAGTTAATATTACGATTAACTTTGAAATTGTAGAAGATAATTTTGTTTGTGAGGTTATAATTACAGCCCTAAAAATCATATCTTTAATCTGTGTGGTCCTTGGTTCTAAGCTTCTCATTTGATAATGTAACGTAATGGAATCGATAGTGAAATCGAAAGCGATAGATTAAATCTACTGTTAAAATTTCAGCTTTCTGATATGAATCCTTTTCGAGTTATAATAAAACAACAAATTGCATTGAATATTATTTTTGTTTTTGAGACCGTAATTGTATCAATCCAATCGATTTGAGACTTTATAGGGAGTTGTTTTATTAATCATCTTGTAAAAATATTAAGTTCGAATTATATTTGAAGATGGATTATAGGGTAGATAATCATCGTAAACCAATCATATCTGTTGTTCGAATAATATTTATGTAGATATTTATTCAATAACTACCAAATCTTTTAAATATATACAGTTGCATTTAAAAAATGCAAATATTTATCAAACAAAAGAAGATAAAACATGACTAAACTTTACATTACTAAACAGTAATGATAAAAAAATTTTCTTTGAACTGAAGAACAATAAACACTTTGGAAATTGGGTTCCTTTTATCAATTCATGCGAGTACATTTCAGTGCTATTTTGGTTTTGTTACATAATTACAGATGTCGAATATTCTTTGATAGTATTTCCCAAATCTATCGTCATTCGAAAATATAACAACATGTATGAAATGGAAAATTTTAAAATAAATTGCACTATGCAAGCCAATTTGTAAGACTAAGGCACATAGCATTTGAGAAGAAATCACTTTTTAATTCGTTTACGGCCAAAATCTACGTAATTAATTCTTGTTTGTAATTCATTATTACTATCCTACAGTTAGACATCAGCATAAATAATCAGGTACACATGAATTCACTGATCATCAAACCTAATATCTTATACAGTATGGATTTATTTTATAAATTCGTTTCTCTATATTAGTGAATCTTTTATATAAAACAAAAATCAGCTTGAATTTAGAGAAATTTTAAGTCTTTAAATAAGGTAGATACAAAATATTAAGTAACGCGAAATTAGTTAAACACAGTTCCTTAATCATTATTTAGAGATTTTAAAAGATTGTGTATTCTAGTAAAAATCTGTATCAAGTATCATTCCCTGAAATATTACGGGACAATGGAACACAAAAACTCATTCCCTTCCACATACACATAAACCTGACTGTAGAAAAATAGATTTAAAAAACAACAAAGTTATTTTTCTGTTTAATTTACCAGCGTAATTCCCTGCCATCATCTTCCGAGACTCGACACATTTAAACACCTGTAACTGTAGGAATCGTACAATAGTTCTTTTTTTTGGTTGCAGTGGTTAGGGCCCATCGTGACCAGTGCCATATTTAGGAACTGTGGGCCCATAGGCTGAACCTGTGGCGCGGGCCCTACCGGACAAAATATTTTTTTAAAAATTAACCTACAAAAACCGCATTTTCAGCAATTATCCAATTAAAAACCTAAAAATAAAGTTTATTATTAAATTATAGAAAATTTACGTGCGACATTCCTATACAGTATTTAGAATTTGATGAATTATAAGGTATTTAACATGATTTATTAACATAGCTATGAACAACTATATTATTATAAAAGAATACAAAATTGAGATTCAAATCTATGTTTCTAAATATGCAAATATGAGTATTACGATTTTAAAAATAACATACCGTAATTTTAAGTAAACATGTTAAAAAATGCAAAATGCAAAATAACAACCAGATAGAATAACAATTAGTAAACCAATCACAGTGCTTCGCAACGGCTTCTGAGTCACCTTTACTTTAGAATAGACTGCGCCGGGGTGGTCTAGAAAATGCACGCACGAGTCTCTTTGCGACCCCATGCTATCTTACCCATCCCTATTTATATGGAATAATCGTCATTCTTAACTCAAACCTTGTTAATGCACTGAATTCCTAAAAATGATTTAAAAAAACTTACGTTGAGAAACTGTGAAAAGATTTAAAATGGGGAGAAAAAAATGAAGAATAAGAATTGCCCATCCTAAAACAGTCGCTTCCTAAATATCTACTTTAAACAATGTGATACTAATTTTAGAGAAAATAAAGTAGTTACCAAAATCCCATTTCTAAAGGATTACATAACCAATACCTCATAATGTCATACGTTGAGAAACTGAAAAGATTTAAAATGGGGAGAAAAAATTGAAGAAGAAGAATGGCCCATGAGGGTTTCGAATCCACGACCTTCGCGTTATTAGCACGACGATCTAATCAACTGAGCTAACAGAAGCCGTTGCGAAGCATTGTGGGATATGTGTCCACAGACAGACAGACAAACCGTGGATATAATTATAAGGCGTCTTTCAGAAGCATAAAAAGGAATGTAATGAACAAGCAAAATGCACTTAACCTATACAACATACATAACATATTTAATTCAAATACAGAACTTTTCCAAAGGCTATAAAATGTACAAAAAGTTCTTCCAAAAAGGCAAAAAAACTTACAGCACTCGGCAGCAGCCTGCACTACAAGATTGAGTGAATGCCCAGGGCAAGGTACTCATACTGCTAATTTATTTTCTGTCCAACGCTTGAAGGCCATTGTACTTTCCGCTCATTGAAGAAGCTTTACCGTAAGTTCTTAATGTCTATTTCATTCTCCTTCAAAAACTTGCTCAAGCCTTGAAATATATCTTCAGCTTTGTGGCCCTGGTTAGGTATGAATATTACAAATCTTTCAACAGGAATTCCTCTTTTTTTTATGTCGATTAGTTTGCATTTTGTGGCGGTCCATAATATTAGATGATTTTTTTCGGAAAAATCGAAAAATATAAAAAAACGACATATTACAACTTTAATTTGTTGTATTGAAAACGTGTTAATATGAAACAATAGGCCTATATTCTACATTATTAATGGTTTTATTGTTACTTTCTTACCGGGTCCGTGTGAATAAAATATTTCAGGACCAGGACCCAGGAGCAGTTAATCACTATTTATTTCTACACACACTACCTATTGAACAAACTACTAACTTGAACATTAAAACTAAACTATACACACTAATTAGTAACCTCAACTATTTGGTTATTATTTATGTTAAACTATCGTGAACGCTTGCTTGAACCACTATGCAGAAGATGACGAGTGCGCCTTCCTTATATGCGACATGCCTTCTAGAATTGTCTCCCTTGCGCTCCGTGTTTTCTGTCGGCTTCGCGAAACTTCCGGCTGGCAGATAGTGGGAGATATTCTTGTTAGGCTGATCAAACACCCAAACACTACATTAAGTTAAACCAAATGCAAATGATAAATGATGATGACGATCATCAAACTTTTATACTATTTATTTACTAAAATAAACCCGATTTTTTAAAAATTGACGTAGAATCATTTTTACCTGGACAATGGTCACAGGACCCTTTGTGGTGCGGGCCCCCTTTGTGGTGCGGGCCCATAGGCTGCAGCCTAGGTAGCGTATGCTTAAATCCGGCCCTGATCGTGACATAAATGAATGTAACCTCAGCAAAGGTAACCAACGCGTTTTCATAACCTCTTTTGCTGTTAGGGTTAAAGTTATTTTCCATTGATTTGTTTTGTTTTTGTTTTTGGGTATTGATATGAAGTGGAACCCTACAACTTTGCAACCTATACTTACGAGAAATTCAACCTTATATTTACTGCTTATTATAAAAAGAACATATAAAATTCAAGTTTGCCGAGAGACTAGTTGTAACTTTTACTCTTCATTGACATCTTGACATTAAAGAGATTGAGTGAAGTTATACTGACTATACATTGACAATCATATAGGCTGTGTTTTAAGACTGTCTAATAAGAAAAAAATAATTAGAAATTGCAGAAACCAACAAATCCCTTTTCTTAATATTAGTTATTAATACTTTTCTTCCAGGCATTTTTATCATTAGTGGAATCGTCATTACCAACTACAGTTTTTCATGGATGTGGATTATTTCAAATCAATTTACAAACACTTACTGCCGTAAGTATTCATTCCAATAAATGTTGATAAAGGATGAATAGTATTTCTTTGTTTGGTTTGCTTATGGATTTATTATAATTGTTATTACCATAATTTTGGGCAAAAACAAATATTTTCTAATTCTAACTACATCTATCTTGGCCACAAAGCACTGAATACAACAACGTATTTCAACCCAAACTATTTTTATCTGTTAACGAAATTCCATTTGAAATCGGCTTCGTTGGTCACAAAAATTGAGAAATATGTTACTTTTTTCTTCTTTCGTTTTCTTGCATTGTTTTTCATTATTTTCACCAAACAGTCTGGATTTTTATAGGAATAATTCACATAAATAGAATTGATATTAATATTCAAAACTTCTCATCACATAAAATTTTGATGATATTGCATTAACAATGTAGAAATTGTAGAATCTCTGAGTTTCCATGATCACTATTTTTTTAGAGAAGAGTGATTAGGTCCTGGATCAAACCTGAATCTTTTAGAAGGGGGCTTATGATCGCCTTTTAATTTTATATCAAATTTTAGAATCTCGGATACATAAAGATACTAATAAGAGTAAACTAATAGGCAAGATTTACTACTTAACTTGAAATATTTCTTTCGTTTAATTAAAGAAGCAATTCAATTTCAGAAAACATTAAGATACCAACTTAGTTAATCTATCGCATAACGAATATGTAGACAATTAAATATTTAAAATAAAATTATGCATAGCTCTAATAAATTATCACCGCTATGAGTCTATTTCCTAAACTGAAGAAAAGGAATCGAAAAATTAACAATAAAACTCTCTTTCATTAACTGTATTTGAAATTTATTGTTTAGAAATCATTGTTGTTGAAGTATCGTTTTTCCCGAAAAAAAAATTATATCCCAAAAAATCATAAAAACAAAAAGGATAAAAGAATAATGTACAAAAGAAAGAAAAAAGTAATTAATAATTATTTTTACTCTTACACTTTAGCTAATGGGAGTTGTGGTCAGTTATCTCGTGCTTCTTCTGCAATTGAAATCAGCTGAATGAGATCCATGTATCACATCACAAGCTACTGAATAACCACTGACTTAATCATTGTACTGTCTACTGCTTATCATAAGAAATTAAACAGAATTTAAAATAAGATTGGAATCTTTCGAAATTCGTTTTGAAATAGCGGAAATAGATTGATCAGATAACAAAAAACTGGAAGTTTTTCTTTGACCGTAAAGAATATAAAAGATACCAAATAAGAAGAATGCATTTGAATCTGTCTATTTTCTATTTCTAAAATTCAGAAGATCAACTGAGATAAGAAGAATCCATTATGTATGAAATTGAACTTGAAAAAACAAGTGAGATTTTGGTTCTATTGGACTTAAAATACGGCACGATATTTCAGCGATTAGTTCTTCATTTATTATAATACATTTCTGTTTCTGCATATTGAAGATTTTACAAACCTTGGACTTTCAGATCAATCCTAAACAGCTTTAAGTATCCACCAAGAACATATAAAGATATAATTAAATCATTATTTTATTTATTTATTCTTATTTCTAATTTCCATCAACAGTCCAAATAGAAGATGGTGGCTATCAGAATCCTCAGAAAGTAAAAAAAAATAATTACATCAAATTGTCAAAACCTATTGTGTATATTTTTGTGAACCTTGTAATAAAATCAATTGTTTTACATATAAATTATTAATTAATGGAAGATAATTATAATTCTTATAAAGCATCAATATAATTTATGTGTTGAAATATTAAAATGAAATTAAACAAACGAACGAATAAAGCATTGGAATTGTACACAGCAATTTTGTTGGTATTCGTTTCATACCAATCGTACAGATATGCGATTTATGCTATATAAGTACAAATATGTATTTATAATAATAAAAATCCGAAAGGAAAAAAAAATAGTAATGCATTTAATGAAATATTTCATATTACACTAGTAAGAGTGGAAAGAGAATGACAATAAAAAGTAAGAAAATTATGTTTAACACTCTTTCTCAACATTTCTTTCTATTTTTTTTCTTTATTATTGTATTCATTAAATAATGTTTTACGTGTAAAATGACAAGATTTGTATGTTGCTATGTTGTAATGGATCAATTACTAACTGATTAGATCATTTATATAATTCATTTATTTGTCTTTCATCGTTCTTAATTTCAATTTATGAATTCGACGTCTGATATTATAAAAGATTCATATTCACGAAACCAAACATTAAAAGTGTGTGTGTGATGCTATTGATTTTCAGTGACTCAGAAATTAAAGTGGTTGAAATGATTTTCCTAACAACATTATCTTAAGTATATTTGTAGTGATGATATTTAAGTATATTTGTAGTGATGATATTTAAATATTTGTAGCATAAATTAGTTACTGATAATAATTTTTACTAAGTCGAATATGCTTAGTTTAGCTTCCTATCTGCCTGTCTTTTCTGTATTGGAATGTGAGTTGTTATCATAAGCATCAATTTATCAAACATTGACAGTGTAATCGAACTTCTCAACATTCTTTTGCCTAAAATGTTAACTTACATTTAAATATTATGTGTTTAAGTATAATGTATTTATAACACTTGTTGAATCGTTGTCTTGTAATAATAAGGTGAACTATGTTTTTGGTATTTGAAATACTTTAAATGTAAAAATACTGTTTGCTGAATAAATAATCGTTATATGTAATTGAATTCAATCTTTTAACAAATACTGCAGTAAGGGAAATCATATGCTTAATGATTAAGGATTATTAAGCTTTCCTATTACAATCTTTATACAATCTTTCTTATTAATCCATGATAGTCAAAAATAATTATTTCTTTGACGTAATACACAATAAATAAAAGAAGTATAACATTCATATAAATACAAAAGAAAGCAGGATGTCCAACTAATTTTCATTTCAGGTTGAAACCCTCTTTTTAGCTTAGTGTTTCATAATTTTTATATCTAAAAATATTTTTATATCTCTAGTTTGATGTAAAAATCAATAACTCGAGGTTTGTAACTTGAAAAATTACGCGCCAGAAGGAGTTTTATAAAATTTTTTAAAAAGTTATGTTTGTTTGTTTGCTTTTTTTGTTAAGTTCTGTTTCAACAATTTCCTTGTAGCACAATAGGTTTAGTATTGATACTACCGCGTGAAGATTTGTCGCGTGTTTTTGCCGTTTGGTGTTGTTCTCTTGAATTGGGAAAATTTTTGCATATAAATTTTTAGTTTTTTTTAGAATTTTATTTCATTGGGGGACGATTTTTTTTTCCTCAGATACCTTGGGAATTAGAAGGATGGAATATTCATTCGGATTATTTTTGAATTAATAGTTTTTAACAGTGAGACGTCCTATCCAATTGAGCACTTCCTTAGTTTTTTTTTGAAAGAAAGAAAAGAGTTTTAATGTATAATTTCCACTTTTATTGAAGCTTAATTTTGGTCCCATCAAAAGATGGATAAAGGTCCCTTTCTACTACCAAATTCATATTGAATTCTCTATCCTGCGAAACGCCATAAGACCATCTCGATTTCATCTGAACAACATCGACTGACGGAAACAGTCAGGCCTAGACGGTTGTTATGGACATCTTCGTCAAACCTACTAATCGACATCTTTTCAATGGGAACGTTCCATTGGCTCAGCGGAGTTCCCTGCAAGTTATGGTATGTGCGTTTCAACTTAATATCTGATAAGTTGGTATAAAGCGTTTTACGGAAAATAATTTTTGGATTATTGATCTTCAAAATGTTTTGTGCTTAGACTGTTAAAGACTTTGTAATCTGATTATAACTAAGGAAAATTTAAGAAGAGGGACTTTGTTATTAATTTAAAATTTAACTTAACTCACTAAAGATTAAGATTAGTGAAGTCAATGTTTAATTTCTCTATTTCATGATTTATTTGTCAACGGGTACTAAACTATGGGATTTTTAATCCTTTATTTTAAGAAGTTATAGAGTTGTTTAATTTAATTTCTTTATGAAGTTTAAATCAGGATCCTAGCATCTATATCGCTATTGGTTTTTTGCCCTTTTAAGTGTAATAGTTGTACTATCGGAAAAGAAATTGCTTCGTCGGATAGCAGTAGGGTTTTGTGTATTTTTTTTTAACTTACTTCGAGATATCCAAGTATCAGTAAAGTTTTTAGACTTGTTATTTGGGTAATTCTCAAGAAACTTAAAATAGGAAAAACTGTAACCTTTTGACTAAGATTGTGTGTTTTTTTTTAATGAGATCTTAGTGTATATTTTTTTCCTTTGACTTGAGGTTTATTTTATAGTTTGTCAAAGTGATTTTATTGAGCCCAGCATGTTTTTTATTTATTCCACTGCGCCACAACTGTGAGTAACGTTACCATTTGAATGTAAAGGTACGTTATAAGGTGTTACCATCTATTTACATCCGAAACTACGGTAATTATTATATTGCTAGAAATCATCTAGTTTTCTTTCCCCCTCAATTAGTAATCTACTGTTTACTACCTCAGTTGTAGTAACTAAAATACAAGTACAATTCGCTGTCTATTCTGACTTTCTGTCTATTCTGACATTCAACTTCGTGTCACTTAAAGATAAATCAGTAACAGGAAATCTTTCAAATAAATCTTTTGTATTAGTGTAATATTGGAAATATTTCCTAACTAGTAAAATTAAAAAAAAAATTGAAATACTAATAAAGAAAATGTATTTGTTTCTGATTGTAAATATCAAATATGCTGCTCGGCCGTTAAAAATGCAACACTACGAAAGACGTAAAAAAAAGATCAAAGTTTCTTATGTAGCCACCATAGGCGGCAATAACTTCTGCTACACGGCCCAGGGTTTTCGATACGGTACCAATATTCATCTGCTTTAGCCGCTGGTGGTCTGTGTTGTGCCAGTATTTGTTCGATAATGAACCAGATGTGTTCAATAGTACTATCCGAAACGAATCTTATGTTTTAAATACGTTACAGGTAAATTCCGACATGTGCCGGGAAATGACAACTTGGAAATTATGCAAGTGCAGTGGGTAATAAGCGAAATAAAAAGTTGATTTATTTGATAATTTCCTATTTAACCGTGGTATTGTACTTTTTAAAATTTTTCAATATAAACATCCTGGAGGGAGTCATACGTCAACTTATCGAACCTACAGCTGATAGGCACACACGATTCGTGAGGAGCTGTTGCCGCACTTAGGTATCATTTTTTTCTGAAATGTCTTGAAAAATGAGTGGAAAAATGTTTATTACTAAGAGCTCATACCAAGAGTCGTAAGTGCCAACAGCGCCTGAGAGAATCGTGTATGCTGATTTACGTGTAGGTAGTTAAGTTGAGGTATGACTTCCTCCAGGATGTTTGTACAACATATTTATTAAATTTTGTATTTATAAATTACATACACCAATAAAGACAAAAGAGTGACATAATTTAACAAATCTTATAAAATTATAAACATTTTAGTAAGTAATCAATGAGATGGTTGACCTTGTTTACTGTTATTGGTATTGGCTATAACTGTAATATGCACTTCCTTGAACAAAAAGTTTCACGAACGAAATTAGAAAGAAAGTAAGCTTGTTTGCTCATGGAGACTATTACAATAAGGAATTTCTAATATTTCACCCTTAGAAATTATAGCAGTTAACAAATTAAAATCCAATTCAAGCATATTCAAAACCTACTCAGATAAAGAAAACAAAGCCGTCATTTTGAATACATACGTTTACGATACTAAAGAAGGATATCTACCTGTATGAAAAGAAAAGTCCTGACTCACTCACTGACTTACTCATCAATGCTCAGCCCAAACCCTTGGACCTAGAAAGCTGAAATGTTGCACAGAGATTCCCTTTATGATATAGACATGGAATAAAGCCGGATGTTTCGAAATTCCCACGGGATAGGGAATAAAGAGGATTTATATTTTCGCTTTAAAGTTGCCTTATCGATACTTCGGTGTGTGGTGCCAACCTGCAATTCACTGAGTTATCCGGAGAAGGCCACAACAAGTTGGGCACTCGTATATTTTCCGATCTCGATAATAATTTACTAAATAAATAATTTTTTTTTTATGCTATGTATGCAAAGGTTTCGGAGCAAAGCGACGGTACCCAGCTAGTAAATAATTATCAGAACTACAACCACTTAGACCTTACCGCTCAGCCGCACTTAGAAAGAGCTTCGAGCAATGAGACTACGATTTGGTCATATTAAAAAAGAAACGGACGATCTCCTCTTGAATAATAATATCTCAATATCAACAATGCGCGTTCTACCTAAAGTGCACTAGGGTCAAAACGAATACGGACATTTTAAGATATGTCCGATTAGAAATTGTGAACAAACCATTTTAAAAAGTGTATCAACGTATGTTTATGAACAGTTAAACCATATTGATATAATTCTTAGGGTATGCAAACAACATTGCATCAACAAACATTCCCAAGAATAATAATTATCACACTTATAATATTTCCAGTAAACGATAATCTCTTCAATTCAAATCATAGCATATAACGAAAATTTCCATATTTAATCACACTTTTTCGTTTCATTTTAGCAAGAAACTTCATCGGGTATTAGAGGACAGGAAAATGTTTTTCCTTTTCCTCAAGAATTAGTTGTTATATATTTAGAATTTTAGCCGTAAAATTCTGTTCTTAAAAATAATATATGGACTTTTTTTTTTTTTTTTTTTGCGAATGTTTTTTGAGAAAACAATTTTGTTGCATATGATATATTACATGTTGAACTTGTTTGAGAAGAGTTAGAAAAGTTACTAATTGTTGTATCTGTTACATTACAGTCCTTATGCTTTGTATAGATGATAATGGGTTCAAACTAAATTAAGTTAAAGTTGCGATCAGGCCCAGAGGACCGCGCAATGCAGCTGGAGGGTAGGCTCCAGTGTTCAGAACCTACGGGACAAAGTTGAGGACGGGGGGTCGGCCCGTCGCTCGCCCGCCTTTAACTCCCTGGAAAGAAACCTGATACCCATTCTATAGAGGGCTGGGTAGACCCTAGGGCCCGTTTGGAGGAGAAAGAAGTGTGAGAAAATTCCCGTCCTCCGCCGAGGCCGGGAATCGAACCCGTCACCTCCAACCCGCAGCCAAGCGCCCTTACCCACTCGGCTACTGGGCCCACTCAAACTAAATTAGGAAATTAAATGTCATTTATTCAAACAATGTATTGTATTTTGTTGCTTAATCTAAGGAAATGATTTATCAGTTTCGTTCATGAAATAAACTTGAAATAAACATTGCTCACATAAATACATGTTTTCTTTACTATCATAGATTTCAAAATACAGGCGGTCCCTGGTTTCGGACGAGATACGTTACTAAAAATATCCTTAGGTCGGATTGTGTGTAACTCGGACTCTGTGATGAACAGCGCATATAAGATATGCATATATAATATATCGTACTACTACTAATAATAATAATAATGAATAATTTATGGTAATAATAATACGGTGTAAAACTGTAATGTGTAAAAATAAGAATAAGCACAGACTCACAAAATTGAATAAGCAAGTTAATACGATGTTGTAGTGATGAGTGATGTTGTACATAAGTTAACCTACAAACAACGAGACTAGCGGTTAGCTTAAAGATGCTGCGTCAACGAGCCGATTACGTCATGCGGCTTTCTTTACATATGCGGAAGAAAATAGTTCCCGAATTGTTAATTTAATTATTTAAAAAGATTAAAAATCAAACACACACAAATTAACATTTAAAAAATACATACATATTGTCAACCAGTAACTCCTATGATCGGCTCACTATATACAGTGGTGGTCAGAATTATAAGGACAACTGAAAATTGCACAGAAAAAAATTATTTCTGAAGTAAATAAAGTGAAATGTATACATAAAATGCTTTTTTATGCTAGAAATCATTGTAGAATGCAAAACATTGGAAAATGCAAAATATGAATGATTTGCTGTATTTAACAAAAAATGTCATTGTAAAAACTGGCCAAAATTATAAGGACAATGAATGTTTTTGGCCTAAAACACACTAATAATTAATAATCTCCCTCTTCTTCTCAATCACTTTTATCAGTCTTGATGTCATAGAGTTTGACAGTTCCTTCAGAACGTTTTTGGAAATTTTTTTCCCAAGCTTTTTCGATGGAGGACATAAGTTCTTGCTTATTTTGATATTGAATACAATTTTTGTATACTTCGTGTTCCAGAATACCCCACAGATTTTCCATTGGATTTAGATCTGGCCTTCTGGCCGGCAAGTCAAGTAGTTTCACAAAATTAGCATCAAACCATGCTTTCGAAGTTTGAGAAACGTGTACTGCGACATTGTCCTGCTGGAACAAAAAGTCTCCACTCATAATTGACGGCGCTTCTGGTAAAAGATTATTGCCCAATAAATCAATATAACTCTCAGAATTCATTTTGCCCTGCCCAAAAACTATTGGAGTAGTTCCGCCAGTTACGAAACCTCCCCAGACCATTACTCAGACACCTGTAAATCTATGCTTTGCGAAAATTGTTTTTTCTTTACGGAGATCATACCAGAAGTAGCGAAAACCATCTGGTCCATCCAAATTAAACTTTTTCTCATCGGAAAAGATAACATCATCGCACTTCTTTTTCCATAGTAATGCACTTTTTGGCAAACTCCATCCTCAGTCTCTTATGAACTTTTGTAAGAGGCGGTCGTGACATAAGTTTTCCATAATGAACCGTTTTTTCTTTTTGTAAAACATGTCGAACAGTCCGAACACTGCATCGTAGCTTTAATTCACGTTTAATTTCATTTTCATGTTTGTTTTTTGGAGCAACTTCGCCTTATTATTATTCTTTTCACACGCACAGAAACAGAAGATGGCCTACCTGTACGTCTTTGCCGTCCTTATTTTTCGGGATTTTTAAAAAAATTATAAATAACCGTTCTCAATCTATTCAGCTTTGACGAAATTTGATGAACAGTAAGTCCTGAACTTTTAAAAGCAACCACTTTCCCTTTCTAAAACTCCGAAAGTTTCGTACCTAGTGGCATGACTGAATAAATAGAATACGACGTTCGCAATCTTTTACTATGCATTTATATCGTCTGAGAGTGCCGTATGCAGAACAAAAAACATGCAAATTTTGCTTTTTAGAATACACAAATAGCATTGTCCTTATAATTTTGTCCGTATCACAGGTCTGTCTAAATCCAAAATACATTTTATGAATATGAATTTCCCATATATTTCCATAAAAACTAATAAAAATGCTGCATTTATCGTTGGTTTCCAGCCATAAAATTTGCATAATTTTCAGGCCAAATGTAACCATGTTTGGCGATTTTTTTCCCTTGTCCTTATAATTTTGACCACCACTGTATATGGGGTCCTCTTTTTCTCTTGGGTAGCTATGAACCAATGATACGCTTCCTCGATTCTTCCAATTGAAACGTCTCGATTGATGTGTTCTTTTCATCGTCATATAATTTTACTTCATTCCAATTATTAATCATTAATTTTTGTGTGTGTTTTCAAATACTTTGTTCATTTTTTTTTCAATTTCTTTATCTTTTTTCTTTTTGCATTGTTTGAATCTATGATTATTAATGTATGTATTTATATTTAAATTTGGTGTATTTGTATTATACGGATGTAATAAAGAGATAAAATAAGATTCTATTGTTTCACGGTTTGTTTTGCAATTATTTTGTCCTAAAATAATGATTTTTTCCAAATCTGCGTTGTGATTGCTTTCATGTATATTGTTTGGAAATATTAGACCCATTTATATTCCCCGTACGGATACAACTTTTATGATTTGAAAATCTAGTTTTTAATTTCAATCCACTATTCCCTATATTAGTAACATGTATTATTACTGCCTTTAACTAGGTAAATGCATCCTATTTTGCTTTTAACTTCTATTGGAGTTGTTTTCATTGGTAATGGGAATGTTAATTTATTATTTAGTGAATATGAAACTGTAATATCTGTATTTTTAAAAATCTTTTTAGCTTGGTTGTGGAAATGGGGGTGATACGGGTATGTTACAGTTATGTTTTTATTTTTCTTTTATTTTTCTTTTGGATTATAAATATTGTTATACTATTTTTTGTAACTTTGATTTATTACTTTCTCTGGATATTTATTATCTATAAATCAATTGTATATATTTTTAGTATGGTTGTTATACAAATCAATGGTTGAGCATGTGTAGAATGCTTTCTGAACATACATTGTTATCACGTTCTTTTTAACATTTTGGAATTGATGAAGTAAAACGTAATACAGCATTTGATGCTGTAGATTTTCTATATGGTTCGGTTTTATATCATTGGTAATGAGAACATCTGAAGACGGTAATTGTTTTTCTGTGGATTATTTTTCTATAGTGAACTTGAGGTTTTGATGTATTGTGTTGAATTGTTGTGCTACGATCTCTTCATTATCAATATTTGCTATAATACATTTGCTATATGTCGTCGACATATCTTAGATAAAAATAAATATGATTATGATGATTAATAAAGAATTCATTTTCTATATATTGCATTACGATTTCTGCGAAAAAACCTGACGAGGGTAATCCCATGAATAGACCACAATATTGTTGGACTACCGTATTGTCAATAGTCAGTATTGACATTCTGTTAAAAATGTGGTCAAATCTATTAATAAATCTTTAGTATGTTTTTCCATGTTAAGTAAATTATTCAGCGCCTCAATTAATAAAGTTTGAGAAATTGATGTGTACAGATCCACTACATCAATGGAAAATAAATTATCTAATTTATTTATCTTTAATCCTTTTAAGTTTTGGCATAATTCGTAACTATTTTTAACGTGACCAATCGAATTTTGATTGTAAGGTTTTAAAAATTCAGCTACATATTTTGAAACATTATAAATTATTGAGTTTTGACAATTTATAATTGGTCGTGATTGGAACGTTCCATTGTTATTTTTTAGTTTATGTGTTTTGGGTGTTATTCTCATTTTAGGTGTTTTCTTTACAAAAATCTTTACTTATTGTATGTTTGTCTATTTTATGCAGTAGTCCTATTCTATTTAATTTTTTCTTTATTTCTTTTTGAATTCCATGCCTTGACTTATCAATTATTTTATTAGTGTTTTTATTTTCCGTGTGATCTTTTAACATGTTCAGGTAGACATTAGTGTCTAAAATAACTACTTTATTACCTTTGTCTGATTGTGTTATGACAATATCTTTATTTTTCCTAATTCTACTGTATGCTCTGATTTCTAAAGGTGAGATGTTGTTGTTTTTCCCGGAGGATTATAATGAGCTAAAATGCCAATATGATGTCTAATTCGTTTTTTCTCCTCTGTATTTCTTAAACTTTTAACTAAAGCTTTTTCTGTTAAGCCTATTATTTTTTCAGATTTGTTACCTTTTGCTAAAAACAGCTTTTTCATACATGTCTAATTTTATATTTGGATTCATTAATAATATTCTCTGTTTCCTCTGTTGGTGTATTCCATTTTTCATTTGAAAGGTTGGTTAATTTTTTTAAATGTCTCATTTTAGTTTTTTCAAATATAGTTAAATATTTATTAGCTCCAATTTGTAATACCAAAATATAATCTTCCATTTGTGTTTGTTTGTTTAATTCATCTGACATTTTTTTCAAATTTTATTATTAAGTAATTCTTTTTCCTATCACATTCAATAATTCTAATATTTAAGAATTGATCAGATATTTTATCTCTTAAGTTTTTGGTCATTCATGTAGGATACTGAAATTCTTAATTGCTTTGGTATTAAATTGTTTTTCTTACAAGCAAATGCTATTGCTGTTTTTACTTTTGCTAATTTAATGTTCGTAATGAAATAAAATTTTCTTGATTGCTTAGTTGGATTAGGATATTTTCTCAATATCGAAGAAATCATTTTTCATAAAATTTAGGGGTAACAGGGAAAAATCTTATTTAAATTAATTCTTTATTATTTAAAAAGATTAAATCAGAGTCTTTAATTTAATAAATATTTGCAATTATTGTTATTTTTTTCTTTTAATGTTAACAATAATTTTGTCTTTGATTTAAGAAATGGGGTAGCCTATTTACTAGCCGGGTACCGTCGCTTCGCTCCATAGCATATAAAAAACTTTATTTATTTAGTAAATTAATATCGAGATAGGAAAATATACGAGTTCCCAGCTTGTTATGGCCTTCTCCGGATAACTCAGAGGAATTGCGGGTTGTCGCCACATATCTAAATATCGATAAGGCAACTTTAAAGCGAAAATATAAATCCTCTTTATCCCGTGAGAATTTCGAAACATCCGGCTTTATACCTTGTCTATATCATAAAGGGAACCTCTGTGCAACACTTCAGCCTTCTAGGTCCAAGGGTTTCGGCTGAGCGTTGACGAGTCAGTCAGTCAGTGAGTCAGGACTTTTCTTTTTATACAGGTAGATATCCTTTCTTAGTATCGTAAACGTAGGTTTTGAATAGGCTTGAATTGGATTTTAATTTGTTAACTGCTATAATTTCTAAGGGTGAAATATTAGACAATTCCTTATTGTGATTGTCTCCATGAGCAAACAAGCCTACTTTCTCCTAATTTCGTTCGTGAAACCTTTTGCTCAAGGAAGTGCATATTACAGTTATAGCCAATACCAATAACAGTAAACAAGGTCAACCATCTCATTAATTACTTACTAAAATGTTTATAATTTTATAAGATTTGTTAAATTATGTCACTCTTTTGTCTTTATCGATATATGTAATTTATAAATATAAAATTTAATAAATATATTATACAAACATCCTGGAGGAAGTCAGACCTCAACTCAACTAACCTACAGGTAAATCAGCATACACGATTCTCTCAGGCGCTGCTGGCACTTACGACTCTTATAGTAAGAGCTCTTACTAACAAACAATTTTCTACTCATTTTTCAAGGTATTTCAGGAAAAATGATACCTAAGTGCGGCAACAGCTCCTCACGAATCGTGCTTGCTTATTAGCTGTAGGTTCGATAAGTTGACGTATGACTCCCACCAGGATATTTATATTGAAAAATTTTTACAATTACATTACCACGGTTAAAATAGGAAGTTATAAAATAAATTTACGGTGTAGAGATATCAAAAACAGCTAATCAAAAATAAAGGGAAAAATGTTAGCTTTATCTCACATTAATGAACTTATGATGATAATTATGTTGACAAAGCCTGGCAAACTCCATCGCTTTTACGGACGTAAAATAGGAAACTACAGAATAAATTTTCGTTGTTTAATTTTTGTTCTTTAATTTTTCGATTACCAATTTACAATATTTCATTCAGTATTAAGTATATATAATAATTTTGTATCCAATATTAATTTTTCTGTAAATAAAGTATTTTTTACTTAAAAAATTATAAATTATCTTAATTTTACAATAGGCCCATTATTCAAATTTATCTAGGCCTCACTGGATAATGTCGAATTACCCAGATAAAGACCATTATGAGATAAATTACTTTTTATTTCGCTCATTACCCACTGCACTTGCATAATTTCCAAGTTGTCATTTCCCGGCACATGTCGAACTTTACCCGTAACGTATATAAAACATAAGATTCGTTTCGGATGGTACTATTGAACACGTCTGGTTCATTATCGAACAACCACTGGCACACCACAGACCACCAGCGGCTAAAGTAGATGAATATTGGCAACGTATCGAAAACCCTGGGCCGTGTAGCAGAAGTTATTGCCGCAAATGGTGGCTACATAAGAAACTGATTTCTTTATGTTCCGCACGTCGAACAGAGGTGTAATTGTAATCATTTCAATCTTGTACCAAAAATTATCTTTAAAAAAAAAATATTGCTTTGATAGCTCTTTGTCTTTTATAGTGTTGCATTTTTAATGGCCGAGCAGTACACTTGATGCAATGTTACCTCCGAATAACGGACAGTCACGGGACCGGAAGTTTCGTTCTTTTTTGGGAAGTGTCCGCTATTGGGAGGGCTATCTTTTACAATTTTTAGCTTATAGCATGTCATTTAATGAAAAACTACGTACAATCTTAATTAAATTTCTATAATTATCTTTGCGCTATGAGAGAATATGAACAATTGCAAACTATTTACTACATTCCTTTTTAAATGAGTGCAAATCCGTTTGTCTTATTTAACATAATGACAAAATAAATTTCAGTCTATAGAAAATTAATTTTATTAACTAAAGTAATCATTTAGCAGAGTTTGACATTTCTTTTTTGCATTAAAAACATGTTTCTGAATATTTAAATCGTTTAACTTTGCAAGACCCTCACAGTTCCCCTTCGCACAGAAAAACCTTTTTCAGTTCTTCACTGTATCTCAGTGCTTCCGAAAAGTCTTTAATTTTACAGACATCGTCTTCATTCACAGGGAAGTCATTCTCATCAACGTCGGAAGAGGAAATTGTTCGGTTGTGTTTTGAGGAATGAAATTTGTAATATTAAAGTCCTCTTCCTCAATCCACAAATCCTTGTCAATTTCAACGTAATCTTCAACACGGACATCTGAATCCAAATGTGTCAGTAGCTCTTCAAGCTCTTTTTCATTTTCATCTGTTGCACTCTCAGGTACCACTTCGCTTGTACTTGCAATTCCTGCCTTTTTAAAACACTTTAGGACGCTCCCAGGTTCCACCTTTTTAAGAGCTGACGTGATCCAAGAAACTGCATCCAAAACGGATACAGATTGGGCTAGCTCTTCACTAGATTTACAGGAGGAAATCTGTGAAAGAACATGTCTGAGAAGAAGCTTTCTGTATCTACTTTAAAGCTGCGGATGATACCCTGATCAAGAAGTTGCAAAAAAGAAGTGTTAGATGGGAAAAAGACTAACTCTACATTGTTTAATTTTAAATCGTCAGGATGAGAAGTAGCATTGTACAGGAAGAGAAGTATTTTTCTTGCTTGCTTCTTTATTCTTTTGTCCAAGTCTACTAACTAATCACTCATTATTTCAGTCGTAATCCACGCTTTCTTGCTAGAATTTCAGGAAGCATTAAGGTTTCGTACGTCTGTTAATGTTTTTTAACATCTTGGTTTTCTAGTTTTCCGATGACAAGTGGCGTTTCAAACTCACCCAGCATATTGCAACACAACAAAATGGTAAGATGTTCTTCGGAAATTTTGCCGCCACTACATTTCTCTCCCTTGAAACACAAAGTTTTGAGTGAAAGGATGCCGTAAAATAGACCAGTCTCGTCAGCATTGAATGTATTCTTATCATCATATACTTGGCACACTGATTTCAGTTTATCAACCCAATCTGTAACATGATTTGAGTCTACGGATTTCTCTTCACCACAAATAGATTTGAAAGAAATATTGTGACATGATCGGAATTTTTCTAGCCATCCATTCGATGCCTTAAACATATCCAATCCTAAAGTTTGACCGACTTCTCTGGCTTTTTCTTGAAGCAAAGCACCGCTTATAGGAATGTTCTTTGCACGAGCAGAGTGGAACCATTTTATAACCACTTCGTCGATTTTGCTTGTTTCAGTTTTACGAAACTTCAAATTCTTCGAATTTTCGTTTGAATTTAATATCCTCATTTTTCTAAACTCATCTTTGTCCTTCAAAAGTTTATTTATCTGAGTCTTTCCAACTTGAAAACGTTCAGCAAGACAAAGCACACCCAGCTTTTCTTTTTCAGCAACTTCAAGAATATCAATTTTTTTCTTTCAGTGCCAATCTCTTCCTTTTTGACGTCATTCTAATTCGCACTAAATTTAATAAACACGTTTATAGGATAGCTTTACGAGGAATTGACATTTACAAAGCAACTGCAGTGAGAAAAAGGGCCACAGATTCGTGCATCGATTCATGGACACCAATACAATAATGAATGGAACACCGATGTAAATACCGGGTGATCAAGAAATAACAGGAGGTGTTCGGAGCCCTGTAGCGCACAAAATAGAAATAAAACAAAATAGAAAATAGAAATAGAACAAAATTTGGCCACCATACACATTAAAGTATGCGGTTTCGATTTGTCAAGAAAAAAAAAATTAGTATCAAACAACGCCGACAGGGGAAATTCTGGCGCTACAAGCGCATAATGTGTGAAAAAAGAATACATAACTGCCAATGGAAACAGTAAATAACAACACACCAAATACCAATGAAAAACGTTTATTATAGCAATCTATAAATTTGGCTCAAGGTGACCACCACATGATGTTCCACTAATGCATGCGATACGTCAGGTTTTCGACGGTTGCAGCATGCTGGCCTTTATTCGTCTTGACATGTAACATTATTTTATCTTTTAAGGTAGAAATGTCAGGAATGTCCTTGATACACAATGCTTTTCAGGTAGCCCCATAACTAGAAATCGCAAGGAGTCAGATCAGGGGATCTCGGAGGCCAATTCATGGGAAATGCGTGACCTCTAACGTTTGTGAAATGTTGACGCAGGATATCCTTCACCCGACGTCCGATGTGAGGTGGCACACCATCTTGCATGAAAATGGTAGAATCGATACAATTTCTTTGCTGCAGTTGAGGTATCACAAAGTTCTCGAGCATATCGGCATACCTGTCGGAATTGACAGAACATGTCACTAGTCCACTTCTACCAACTTCTTCATAAAAGTACGGGCCGATGATAAAAGAAGCAGTGAACCCACACTAAACTGTGACTTTCAGGGAACGTAAGGGGATCTCTTGACCAAAGTGTGGATTTGTATCAGCCCAAATACGGCAGTTGTGTGTGTTGATATCACCGTGCACATGGAAGTGAGCTTCATCGCTCCATAATATGGGCCACGGCCACTCGTCATCCACTTCCCATCGAGCCAAAAAAATCTCAAAGCAAACTCTAATTGGGTATTTCTGTCCCATGGGAGCAATTCTTGAATGGGTGCTATTTTATACGGATAAAATTTCAGGATCTTATGCAATATCTTCTGCACCGTCGACAACGGGATATCTGTTTGTCGGGATATTAAACGTGCACTGCTGCTACCTCTCTTTATTAGTTATCGCCTGATCCTGAACGGTACTTGCAACTTCTTCAACTTGTTCCTGTTTGATACGTTTACGTATCGGCCTGGATGCACACCAAGAGTTCCTGTTCTTTCAAATCTTTCAACCATTCTTCGTAAGTTAGTTATGGTCGTTGGTCCTCTACGTAACTGTTTTAACCGCCGGTATTCACGAAGAGCAGCATTGGCATTTTCATCCCGCTGATAAAACAGCTTGACTAATAAGGTACGATCACGTAGTGACTATGCCATCGACGGGCGACTTCTTGCAGAATGACTGGAATTCCCGCAACCCCTCCTTTTATCCTCGATATCGTGTCACAAAGTACCCGTATATGCAAATTTCATAAAGCATTTTTCGACCGCAGCGCCAGAATTTCCCAAATCGGATTTGTTTGGTACTAATTTTTTTTTCTTGACAAATCGAAACCACATACTTAAATGTATATGGTGGCCTAATTTTGTTCTATTTCGTCCAGTACATATCACGCTACAGGGCCCCGAACGCCTCCTGTTATTTTTTGATCACCCGGTACAACCACGATGTGTTTGTCGAAATGTAAATCGGAAAAAAAATTTTTACAGTTAAAATAACTGTCCGCTATTCAGAGTATCCGCTATTCGAGTGAATAACGGAATGTCCAATTTTAAGGGATTGGGACTCGCAATAATGTCCGCTAATTAGAGGTGTCCACTATCTGGGGTGTCCTTTAAAGCAGGTAACACTATATTTACAATCAGAAACAAATAGATTTTCTTTATTAGTATTTCAATTTTTTTTTAAATTTTACTTGTTAGGAAATATTTCCAATATTACACTAATACAAAAGATTTATTTAAAAGATTTTCTATCACTGATTTATCTTTAAGTGACACGAAGTTGATTGGTCTGAGTCAGAGAAGCCATCGAATTATACTTTATTTTAGTTACTATAACTTACGTAGTATACAGTAGATTACTAATTAAGGGGGAAAGAAAACTAGATGATTTCTAACAATATAATGATTATCGTAGTTTCGGAATTTTTTTTCTAAATAGATGTAAAATTTAAAAGATGCTAATATCTTGTAACGTACCTTTACATGCAATCGGAAACGTTACTCCCAGTTGTGGCGCAGTGGAATAAGAAAAAAGGTGGACCCAATAAATTAACTTTGTCAAAATTCAATATAAACCTCAAGTCAAAGGAAAAAAATACACTAAGATTTCTTTAAAAAAACAAATTTATTAAATTTGAAGACAAAAAACACACAATTTTAGTCAAAAGATTACATCTTTTCTTTTTTTAAGTTTCTTTTAAATTACCCAAATAACGTATAAAAAAACCTTCCTGATCTTTGGATATTTCAAGTGAGTTAAAAAAAAATATACAAAACCGCACTGCTATCCGAAGAAGCAATTTCTTTCCAATAGTACCAATATTACCCTTCAAAGGGAAAAAAAACAATAGCAATAGAGATGCTAGGATCCTGATTTAAACTTCATAAAGAAATTAAATTAAACAACTCTGTAACTTCTTAAAATAAAGGATTAAAAATCCCATAGTTTATTACTCTTTCACAAATAAATCATGAAACAAAAAATTAAACATCGATTTCACTAATCTTTATTGAATTAAGTTAAATTTCAAATTAATAACAAAGTCCGTTTTCTTAAATTTTCCTTAGTTATAATCAGATTACAAAGACTTTAACAGTCTAAACACAAAGAATTTTGAAGATCAATAATCCAAAAATTCTTTTCCATAGACCGCTTTATGCCAACCATCAGGTCTTAATTATTAAGTTCCAACGCACATACCAAAACTTGCAGGAAACTCCGTTGAGCCAATGGAACGTTCCCATTGAAAAGATTGAAAACATTCTCATTGATGACGATGACAATAGTCTAGGCTTGACCGTTTCCGTCAGTCGATGTTTTTCAGATGAAATCGAGATGGTCGTGTAGCGTTTCACATGGTACAGAATTCAATATGAATTTCATAGAAGAAAGAGATCTTTATCCATCTTTTGATGGGACTAAAATTAAGGTTAACTAAACTTGGAAATTATACATTAAAACTCTTTTCCTTCTTTTCAATAAAAATTAAAGAAGTCCTCAATCGGATAGGATGTCTTACTATTAAGGCTATTAAGGCAAAAATAATCTGAATGAATATTCCATCCTTCTAATTCCCAAGGTATCCGAGGAAAAAAAAATCCTCCCCCAATGAAATAAAATTCTAAAAAAACAAAACTAAAAACATGTTCTTTTACATGCAAAAATTTTCCCAATTCAAGAAAACAACCCCAAAAGGTAAAAACGTGCGAAAAATCTTTACGCGATAGACTCAATACTAAAGCTACTGTGCTACAAGAAACTTGCTAAAGCAGAACTTAACAAAGAAAGCCTTATTAAAAATGTTTATAAAACGCCTTCTGGCGCATAATTTTTCAAGTTACAAAGCTCAAATTATTGATTTTACATCAAACTACAGATATAAAAATATTTATAGATATAAAAATTATGAACCACTTTAAACTAAAGAGAGGGTTTCAATCTGAAATGAAAATTAGTTGTTTATTCTGATTTCTTTTGTATTTATATGAATGTTACACTTGTTTTCTTTATTGTTTATTACGTCAAAGAATTTGAAGTCCTCAAAAATAATTATTTTAATAATTAATGGATTAATAAGAAAGATTCTATCAAGATTGTAATAAGAAAGCTAAATAATCCTTAATCATTAAGTTTATGATTTCCCTTGCTGCAGTATTTGTTAAAAAAACTGAATTCAATTACATATAATGATTATTTATTCAGCAAACAGTATTTTTACATTTAAAGTATTTCAAATATTAAGAACATAGTTTGCCTTACGATTCAAGAAACAAAACAACGAAAATGACAACGATTCAAGAAGTGTTATAAATACATCATATTCAAACATATAATATTTAAATATAAATTAATATTTTAGGCAAAAAAATGTTGAGAACTTTCATTACGCTGCCAATATTTGATGAATTGATGCTTATGATAACCACTCACATTCCAATACAGAAAAGACAAGCAGATAGAAAACTACTCAAGATAGGCTAAGAATATTCGTCTTAATAAAATTCTTATCCCTAACTAATATACACTAGAAATATACTTAAATATCATCATTACAAATAAACTTAAATATTATCACTACAATACAGACTACTTAAATATTATCAATACAAATATACTGAAGATAATGTTGTTAGGAAAATCATTTCAACCACTTTAATTTCTGAGTTACTGAAAATTAATAACATCACACACACACACACGCACACTTTTAATGTTTGGTTTAGTGAATATTATGTAAAGATAAATCTTTTATAATAGTAGATGTCGAATTCATAAATTGAAATTAAGAACGATGAAAGACAAATATAATGAATTATATAAAGGATCTAAACAGTTGCAATTGATCCATTACAACATAGCAACATACAAATCTTTTCATTTTAAATGTAAAACATTATTTAATGATTACAATAAGAAGGAAAAAAAATAGAAAGAAATGTTAAGAAAGAGTGTTAAGCATAATTGACAATAAAAAGAAAGAAAATTACTTATGACAATAAAAAGAAAGAAAATTACTTATGACAATAAAAAGTAAGAAATTCTGTTTCTACTTTTACTAGCGTAACATGAAATATTTCATTAAATGCATTATTATTTTTTTTCAGATTTTATTATTATAAGTAATATTTGCAGTTACCGAGTGCATATCTGTCCGATTGGTATGAAACGAATACCAACAAAATTTACTTTCTGAGGATTCTGATAGCCATCGCTTACTAATTGGGCTGTCGATGGAAATTAGAAATAAGAAAATTAAATAAAATAATGATTTAATTACATCTTTATATGTTCTTGATCAGTACTTAAAGCTGTTTAGGATTGATCTGAAAGTCTTAGGTTTGTAAAACCTTCAATATGCAGAAACAGAAATGTTTTCGAATGGAATATTGTAAGTCAAAATAATCATATCATAGTAGATATCTGATAGTAGATAAAGAAGTAATAGCTGAAATATCTTGTCATATTTTAAGTCCAATAGAAACGAAATCTCACTTTGTTTTTCAAGTTCAATTTCCTATTTAATGGAAACTCTTCCATTTTCTTCTTTTCTCAGTTGATTTTAGAAATAGAAAATAGACGGATTCAAATGCATTCTTCTTATTTGGAATCTTCTATATTCTTTTTGGTTAATGAAATTACTTTTACTGGTCAATATTTACTGATCAAACTTTTTCCGCTATTTCAAAACGAATTTCGAAAGATTTTCATTTGTTTTAAAAGTTCTTTTATTTCTTATGATAAGCAGTAGACAGTACAATAATTAAGTCAGTGGTTATTAAGTATTTTGTGATGTGATATACATGGATCTCACTCAGCTGATTTCAATTGAAGAAGAAGCACGAGATAACTGACGACAACTCCCGTGAGCTAAAGTATAAGAGTAAAAATAATTATTAATTACTTTTTTCATTCTTTTGTACATTATTCTTTTATGCTTTTTATTTTTATGATTTTTGGGAGAGATTTTTTTTGGAAAATGATACTTCAGCAACAATGATTTCTAAACAATAAATTCCAAATACAGTTAATGAAAGAGAGTTTTATTATTAATTCTTCGATTCCTTTTCTTCAATTTAGGAAATAGACCTTCAATTTTCAAATAGATTTAGCTCTGATATTTTAAAAATTATTTTAAAAATTTATTGGTCTACAAATTTGATATGCGCTAGATTATATTTATCTTCGAGGTTAGTTAAGTTGATATCTTTAATGTTTTCTGAAATTGAGTTACTCCGTTAATTAAACGAATTTCAAATGGAATTTTGTTAACAGATAAAAATAGTTTGGGTTGAAATATGTTCTTGTATTCAGTGTTTAGTGGTCAAGACATATCTAGTTAGAAAATATTTGTTTTTGCCCAAAATTATGTTAATAACAATTACAACAAAACCTTTAGCAAACCAAATAAAGAAATACTATTCATCATTTATCGATATTTATTAGAATGAATACATACGGCAGTAAGTGTTTGTAAATTGATTTCAAATAATCCACATCCATGAAAAACTGTAGCTGGTAATGACGATTCCACGACTGATAAAAATGTCTGGAAGAAAAATATTAATCACTAATATTATGAAAATGGTTTTGTTGATTTCTGCAATTTCTAATGAAAAAATTTTATTTTATTTTTTTATTAGACAGTCTTAAAACACAGACTATATGACTGTCAAAATATAGTCAGTATAACGTCACCCAATCTCTTTAATGTCAAGATGTCAGTGAAGATTAAAGGCTGTACTAGTCTCTCGGTAAACTTGAACTTTATAGGGTCTTTTTATAATAAGCAGTAAATATAAGGTTGCATTACTTTTAAGTATAGGTTGCAAAGTTGTCAGGCTCCACTTGATATCAAACCCAAAAACAAAAACAAAAACAAAAATCAATGGAAAATAACTTTCTCCCTAAAACCAAAAGAGATTATGAAAATGCGTTGGTTACCTTTGCTGAGATTACATTCATTTAGGTGACGATGGGCCCTAACCACTGCAACCAAGAAAGAACTATTGTGCTATTCCTTCAGTTACAGGTATTTAAATGTGTCGAGTCTCGGAAGATGATAACAGAGAATTACACTGGCAAATTAGACAGAACAAGAATTTTGCTCTTTTTTTTAGTCTATTTTTCGAAATTCCGGTTTATGTGTATGTGGAAGGGAAAGAGTTTCTCTGTTTCTTTCATTGTCCCGTAATATTTCAGGGAATGATACTTGATATACATTTTTACGAGAATACACAATCTTTGAAAATCTCTAAATAATGATTAAGGAAGTGTGTTTAACTGCTTTCGCGTTACCTAATATTTTGCATCTATCTTATTTAAAGAATTATTTTTCTCTAAATTGAAGCTAATTTTTGTTTTATTTAAAGGATGCACTAATGTAGAGAAACGAATTTATGAAACAAATTCATGCTGCATCATATATTAGGTTTGAAAATCTGTGAATTCATTTGCCTACGAAATAATTATGTCTATCTGATTATTTACGTTGCTGTCTAATTGTAGGACAGTAATAATGAATTACAGACAAGAATTAATTACGAAGATTTTGGCCGTAAACGAATAAAAAAGTGATTTCTTATCAGATGCTATGTGACATAGTCTTATAAATTGATTTGCATAGTGCAATTTGTTTTAAATTTTGCATTTCGTAAATATTGATATATTTTAGAATGGCGATAGATTTGGGAAATACTATCAAAGCAGTTGCGAAATCTGTAATTATGTAACATAAAAGTCGTAACTCGAAATAATCTCATCATTACTTTAATACTGCAGTAAAATTCCCGACATAAGATAATTCCATTTTATAATTTGATTTTTAAACACTCAGAATTATGGCGTAGGACACTGACACAAATAAATGGAAAGGAAACTGAAGGGGAATGCTGGTTCAAGGTCTGGTGTTGTACCACACCAATTTTAAGTTTGTCTTTAAATTTGTTTTCATTTTTAAAATACTCGTACTGTTCGTTTTGGTTTAGGAGAGCCTTCAGCGCTTTTGGGCAGGCGTCAGGTCTCCGGCGATTTCCTCCAAATAGGGGCGAGGAAGATGGGATGTTTACTTTTTATAGTTTTAGTTTACTAGTAGCTGAGTTCTATTTGCGCTTTTCGGGAAAGAATTATGGAAAGAATAAATACTATTGCAAAAATAACAGGTACTAAATAAAAAACAGGTTTTAAGAAAGTGCCCATCTCAGCGTATCACCTCTTTCTGGGGCAGAATCGTCTGTGTTGTCGTGGTTCTCGGATATCGAAACGGACAGTATAAACTTCCATTTCCATCAAATAACAATACAGCCAAGGATAAAATAAAATAACTCTGGAAATAAATTGACAGAGCCATAATGAAAGAACAGATGAAACAAACCCAAAATAGCACTAATATGAAAACACACGTATTGATAAAAGGAACCCAATTTCCAAAGTGCTTATTCTTCTTCAGTTTAAAGAACTAGGTATTTATCATTACTGTATATACGTAATTTTTACATTCGCGTTTTTGTTCTTCTCCTTTATAAATATTTGCATTTTTAAATGCAACTATATATATTTAAAAGATTTCATTCAAACAACAGATATGATTGGTTTATTTTGATCAGCTACCCTATAATCCATCTTCAAATATAATATGAACTTAATATTTTTACTAGATGATTAATAAACCAAATCCCTATAAGTTTCGAATCTATTGGATTGATACAATTACGGTCTCAAAAACAAAAATAATATTCAATGTAATTTGTTGTTTTGTTATAAATCGAAAAGCATTCCTCTCAGAAAGGTGAAATTTTAACAGTACATTATGAAATGAGAAACTTAGAACCAAAGACAATCGTAGAGTATAGATATAATTTTAGAACTGTAATTATAACCTCACAAACAAGATTATCTTCTGCAATTTCAAAGTTAATCGTAATGTTAACTTCATTTTCTGAAAGTTTGCAGTAGGGGAAAATTTTGAGAGATTTGTCACAACAGATTACAACCAAAATTAATATTGCAAATTGAAATGTAGATACATTATAAACAAACAAATTGCACAAAAATAGAAGGGTTTGCTTTAACTTTGCTTGAACTTTAAATGAATGTTTAGATTTTACCTGAATTTCATCTCGTTTTCTTGAATCCTTTGTTTTCAATGACAACATTGTCAGTACAAATTGCAAATCATCGAACTGTAAATGCAAAAAAAAGCTTATCACAAGACAGTTATTTATTGTTATGCTGGAAAGAGTATTTAGATTTCCATGTTAGGCCTATATTTTAATTTTATTATTATTAAAATAATGTATAATTAAACAGTACAAATCGAGATTTGTAATTCAACTGAGGATTATCATGAAAAGCGGTAAATTGTTATTAGGCAACAGACCGAGCAACATCGCACGGTATCTGTCCTACAACCTCCTGTCACAACCTACAACTGAAAACAACAGCAATTTAAGGTGAAATAAAGTGCTACTTTTTCCTCACTAATTTTTTTTAAACAAAGAATTAACGTGTCTAAAATTAATAGAAAAGAGTGGGGAAGACTCAGAAATAAGTCAGAAAAAAGACACAGAAATAAAAATTAATTCTTTTCTATTAATTTTAGGCACGTTAATTCTTTGTTTAAATAAACCAGGTTGGGTTTAACCTTGGTTGTTTTTCGCCCTTATTGATTCTCAAGACAGGATTTGAAATTATACTTGTTTTGTTTCTTTTTTTTAAATGTGTTTTCTTTCGAAAAGGAGTCAAAAGAAAGCCGGAAGCGGGTGTGGATACCATTTTAACTTTTGCACTATCTGAGTATTTCATCTGGTTAGTGGGTTTGGCTGATGAGCCTCAGAAAAGGACGAAACAGGCCGCCCCAAACACTCACCGTTGAATGCTCAGATATTTTTTATTTCTCTGTCTATTCTCCATTCTTTTCTATTTTTTTTTTTTTAATTTCACGGTATTTCTAAGTGCAGTATACATTTCATCTATCTCGACTAGATCCGAAAAGATTAGATTAACTATTAGTATATAGTAAACAAAACATTCTTAATTTATAAATGATTTTCTAGATTTTATAATTCATTTATATTAGAAAAGACTGACTCGTTTTGATATAATATTTATAATTAAAAAAACCGAAAAATAAGATTTAATTACAGAGGAAAATCTATTGAATACTAGCCAGCTAACCCTCCCTCAGTTCCGGAAGCCATGTACATGTACCGTAAAAACCGTTTTATTTTAAAGCAGAGAATTTCGGAAAGGCGATCGAACTGTTTATAAGCTGAACCCGTAGAAGCTTTTCGAATATTCGAAAATAGGACCTGTAGTGTTTCCTTTAACTTTATACAGCCGCCATGGCTAGTCATGCAGACCATGATATCAACTACTTTAGATAATGGGAACATTGCTTGAGATGCAATGCATTCCATTCTATACAATCTGCCATCAAACTTGAGAGTGTAACAGGAGTAAAGAATACTGTGGGGTTCCATCAAATGTAAGTGATATTACCGGTGTTGTAATATCTTTTCCTATCCACTTTTGAATTTTACGTTTTGTAGTAAATACTGAAATATTTGTAGCTCAGTCTGGATTAATTTACTTACAAGGAGACGACATACCGTATATCTTTCAAAAGTGAGTGCCCTTTTGTGAGATGAAAGTATACATGAAGTATTTCAAATATATATATATATATATATTGGGGCCAACGCCCCATAGATTTCGAGGTATTCGGCGTTATTTTCGTGGATTTTCAAGTATTCCCTTATTAGCTTCCTGTTATCGAAACATAGCAATTATTTCGTTGGCGTAACGGTATCTCGCCACCCTTTAGATCTAAGGTTCCCCGGTTCGGATCCCATGCAGTACTTTTTTTTTTTAATTTCATTTTATCTTATTTTTATTTATTTTTTTGGTTTTTCTGTTTTTTTTATTTTAATTTAGTTTTTTTTTTGCCTTCTTTCTTTATGATAATGTAAGTTTTTTCCGCTTATGTTATGAATATTACTTAGAAAACCAATTTACGAATAGAAGGAAAAAAATAATATTCTCGTTAACTTTGGTTTTTAATTAATTTGTTACTTAATTAACTAAACTTTTTTTTCTTATCATGTTGTGGTGATATTCTTTTACTGTTTGTATTTAAAATTATTTCAGTTCTTCTTTTTAGTTAAGGAAAAATTTAGTTTTTATGTAAGTGTTTTAAATGTAATATTCCAGTAACTGAATTTTATTTTTTCCTATTCTAAAAAGAACAAAGTTAATCTTCTCGTTAATTTCGGTTTTTAATTAGAAAGTAAAATTGTATTTTAATTCAGCAAAATAAAGTAAAACATATACTGTATGTAATTGCTTAAGTAACTAAACTTTTCTTTTAATATGCTAATACTCATATCATAAGGCGGCATTTAGAACAAAACAAAACTTATTAAGATGTAACAAAATTGATATTAACCTAAGGAAAAAGATATTAACAACTTATATTTGGTCGGTTTTATTATATAATTCGGAAACATGGACATTGAACACTAAAGAAAAGAAATATTTAGAAGCTTTTGAGATGTGATATTACCATAGAATGAAAAAATCAGCTGGACTGAAAGGAAAACAAATAGCGAGATATTAGAAATGGTGGATGAAGAAAAGAAAATTATTAGTATAATTAAAAGCCGACGATAATCCGGTACTGAGAGCTCTAGAGGGGAAGATTCCAAGCGAGGGTAGAAGAAGAGGAAGACTTCGCAATAATTTTATAACACAAGCATGCAAGGATTTGGGAATAAGAAGCTTTGTGGAGTTGAAGAGGATGGCGGAGGATAGGAAAAGATGGAGGCACATGACATGGATCTCATCCCAACCAGTCTTCGGACTGAGCCACTGATCACCTTCATATCATAAGAAAAAAAAATTTTTTTTTTTTTTTTTTTTTTTAAATGTTTTGCTTGGCAGTGCTGACATTGTTGATCATTTTATGGATCTTAAGAGTTAATATATCTCTTCTTGCGTTTTCTTTCTCAAAGCTGGAAGGACATCTTTCAATAATTGCAACTTTCTTTCTTACTTGTAGCAAGGGATCTTTTTCTCAATGTGCTATTTAGTTTGCTATCAGTTTATCCAACACATATGCAACATTAGAACTTTCTTTCATACTTGTAGCAAGGGATCTTTTTCTCAATGTGCTGTTTAGTTTGCAGCACATCAGTTTATTCAACACATATGCAACTTTTTTAATGCAAATATGCAACACATATGGAACTGTTATATATTAAATCCATTAACAACCGCAAGTGTTTATCATTATTGTAAACGTGTATTTCTAGCTTTGAGAAAAAAAACAAAAAAAACAAGAGGAGTTTTTATATATTAACTCTTTAAGTTCCACATAAAGATCAACACTATCAGAGCACTGCGAAACAAAATATTTCTTAACATTTTTTTTTCTAATGATATGAGTATTAGCATATTGGAAAAAAGGTTAGTTACTTAAATAATAATATACAGTATATGTTTTATTTTATTTTTCTGAATTAAAGTACTTCTAATTAAAAACAAAAATTAACGAGAATATTAACTTTGTTTTTTTTTTTATAATAAGAAAAAATAAAATTCAGTTGTGGTGAGCGTTGGTGGCTTCACAGCCGAGCATCGCGACCTGAAAGATCTATTGTGCTATCCCACGGAAAGAAGGACAGACGGAGAGAAAGACTGAGAAAGAATGGTGTGAGAAATGCAGGGGAAACGGGGAACCCCCGGACACCTGCCCAGCACCGGATCGCCACCATTAACGAAACCCACATGAGAACCAAACCCGGTACTCAGAGGTGAGAGGCCAGTGTCTTAGTAACATCGCCAACCGTGCGGCAAAAAAAAAAATTCAGTTACTGAACTATTACATTTCAAACTATTACATAAAAACTAAATTTTTCCTAAAATAAAAGCAGAACTGAACTAATTTTAAATTCAAACAGTAAAAGGGTATCATCACAACATGATAAGATAAAAAAAAACGTTTAATTGAGTTAACTAATTAATTAAATTAAAAACAGTTAACGAGAATATTATTTATTTACTTCTATTCTCAAATTAGTTTTCTGTGTAATATTCATGACATAAACGGATAAAAACTTACATTATCATAAAGAAAGAAGGCAAAAAAAAACTAAAATAAAAAAAAAAAAACATAAAAAAAAATAAAAATAAAGTTAAAATAAAATAAAATTAAAAAAAAAAAAGTACTGCATGGGATCGGAAATGGGGAATCATGCATCTAAAGGCCGGCGAAATATAGTTCCGCCAAAGAAAAATTGCTTTTTTGCGATAGCAATAAGCTAATAAGGGAATACTTGAAAATCCACGAAAATAACGCTGAATATCTCGAAATCTGCAGAGCGTTGGCCCCAACATGTATATATATATTTTTGAAGTACTTCATGTCTACCTTCATCTCACAAAAGGGCACTCACTTTTGAAAGATAACCGTTTGGTGTGTCGTCTCCTTGTTAGCGTTTCAAATACTTCTCATTGCATTCAATGTCTTTGTTATTGTAAATTATGAATCAGAATAAAATTCATTTTTATTAACATCAGTAAAATAAGTGTAATATATACTTTTTTTCACGAAAAATTAAATCATCACTGAACACAAGTTCAAAATACAGCTAAATCTTTCCAAATGACCATTTGACGAACAAAGTAGAAATGCAGTTGGTGCAAAGTAATTATGATCAAACAACTAATTTCGTTAATTTTGAATATTTGCAATAGAAATTATTGATATGTAAAAGCTTCTATGGAGAAACACCATTTAAGTATCAATAAGTTTCGTATTGTTCCTATATTTAAAAAAATTATAGAAACGATTCCAAAAAGAAACAAAGCAATATATTTAAAAACCTCACAAAATTAAACAATAGACTTACCTTTCTCTTCAAATTATTTGCTGAGCAGGTGATAGCCAAAACTCTACTTCCAATCGTAATTATAAAAGGAACCAGGCTTACTTCAAAAGAAGCAAAAGCACGAAAGCTCCAGAAACAAATCCAAGTTCCATTAAATACAAATATGATGCATAGAAAAGGAGAAAATATTTTAATTTCATTGTTGATTAAAGTTAATAGTGACTAATAACAGTCACGTAACTCTTCCACTTTGTTTTCCCATTGGTTACTTCTTAAAACATCAGTTTCAATTATTTTACACATGCGCTTGACGTATTCAGAATGAATTTGGCAGAAATAAACAAAACAGGCTACTACTATATTAATTGCTAGGGTGATTGGAAATGTTGAAATAGCAAATATAGTGTTTGCTTCCCATTTGAGATTGATTTATTGATTGATTAATTGATCATCCAAACAGTATTCAACAGAATTATAACAGCAATTAAAAATGTACTCAATGTGAAATTGGTTCGTTTGTTCAAGGATCCAAATGTCCTTTTCAGGTGCGGTTCATGGATACTCCATTTATAAAGATGAGAAGGACATCTACAACTGGAAATCATTATTATAATGCTTGAAATACAGAGAAATGCAAACGTAATATCCTTGCGGTAGTATGTTAATAAGTTAATTAAACCGGTTTTTTTTTTTAATTTTCTCTTTGTATTAAATAGTAAAACATACCAGCAAAATAACTACTGCAGATAATACAGGAACACAAGAAACTCACAGTAAACCAGTGAAAAGATAAAACTGCTTTGTTGCCAAGCAATCCATTGACAGGGAAGAAGCCCAGGAATTTCAACCCAATAGCTAACTTACGAAATCCTTTGTAGGCATCTGTAGATTTCTCCTGTGTCGAAGCCTCATGTGGAGGATTTGATAAAACTCTAATCATATCGATAAAAATATTGTATTCTTTCAGGAAAAATCTAATAATTCAGAATTTTCAAAACGGCACAATGAAGATATCTGCAGACTGCGAATAAATTCTTCAGCTTTTACGTCTACTGTTTTTGTAAATGGTATTAATATTTCTAGTTCAAATGAAACAAACAAAAAATAATCATTAAAACATTACATCATTGGTTTTGTAGTTATGTAATAGAAATTTGTCCTACATTTGATTCATTATTTATTTAGTTATTGACTTGAAATTTCTGTTGATTATATTTCATTTGTTTTTTATTTCGTATTTCATTCGGAATAAAAATAAAATACATGTGTTTATAGACGTTAAGAATTAAATTTCCTTTGAATTCTAACTGTTGATAATCTTTTATTCATTGCCCAAAACTGAGTTAGAGAAATGAAAATTGCTTGAGAATATTTTTTTAGCAAACTATAATTCATATCAAAAAAAATTCTATTCTCTATCGCAAGAATATCCTCATCGTAATGAATTTTTAAACAATTTAATACTGGAATTGAAGATTGTGTTATTATAGGGTCAATCCATATCAAGTGGTCCAAAAAAAGAATTATTGGTTACCTGACCACTTTCAAACAATATATATTTTTTGTGAACTGTTACCCCTATGTTTGGACAGTTCAAAACCAACAATATTAAATATTTATATAGTTTCAAAATGGCGGCCATTTTTGTACTGCAGCACATGCCATTTTTACCCTTTTTAAGCGTTTGCAGTAACTTTGATATCTCAGGTTTGGTACACCTTTGAACCATGAAAAAAACAAACTTGTGAGCTTAAGCACAATACAGGCTAAAATTTTGATCATGTACACTTTTCTCTTAAAATGATTTCTTGTTAATAAATTTTGAGCTCAAAATTTCTCATTGCCATTGCAAAACATTTCATTTTCAAGAATTTTTTCTGGCGGCAAGGTAGCTTGTTTAAGGGTTCAAATTTTTTTGGGAAGTATCTGTGCACCAGTAGTATTTGCAAAAACATTTCGAGGTTTGAGACTCAAGAGCTTTTTTTTTTTTTTCAGGAGGATCGTTGATAAGCATTTTTTGTAAATTTACCCAACTTAAGGCATGAATATCTCTGGTGGGCAGTTGTTTAAAATTCTGTAATTTCTACAGATTAAGATATTATATAAGAGCTAACTTGAATTAAAATTCTCACTTTGAGATTCAACTAGTATAGAAATATGGCATTGTGAAAACTCAAGAAAAATGCATGAATATGCTTCTTGTGAAACGACACTTATTTTTAGTTTTTTGTGATTTTTGCATGACAGAATACTATAGACTCTCATAATGTAATAATAAAATGTATTACTACACACAAAATATAATGTTAAGTTGGTCTGGAAATTTTTCTGGTTTTTAAGTTGAGATTTGTGCATGTCTTATTAAGCTCTGATTTAGTCAACTTTTTGCTAAACTTCGTCAATCTACTAGGTGTTCTCTTGTATGAAGGTTGCTTTACATTTCAATACTTGTGTAATATAGTTTTTCTTATTAAAAAATGGTCCAGTCTCAATTGAATTAAAGGACACAAGCCAATTTGATGACAAGCATAATATTATTACACTGAAAAACAAATATCATTTGGTTCTTGTTTTGAGGCTTATCTTAAACAAAATAAAGGATGTGGTTCTTAACAGAACAAAATTAGTCTACAATTTGAAATAAAAGGTCGGCAAGTACTTAGACTGTTAACTATTTTACAAGAAATGATCTGTGATTAGCTTCCACTATCTGATTTCTTGATTAGAAGCATTATAATATTAGAAGCTGATGATATGTTATGAAAACAACCGGTTATTATGAAGAGCTCGTATCGAATACGCTTTCTAAGCAAATTTGACACAGGAACACGCACTCGGCTCTCAGATATCTTGAAGCTGGTTCTTGGTCCATGTGGATGGTCAAACCTGACATAGACATCCTTATTTTCTAAGTTTATGTCTTCAGTGAGTCTTAGCCACCACTCTTCGTCGTAAACACAGATGTCAAATTTTTCCTTCAGCTTCTCTTAGCCACCACTCTTCTCTTGCACATATACGTGATTCCCTGATTTTTTTTGAGCAAATACATTGATATAAATCTTCATGAGTAAGAATTTGATTAGTGACAGTTCTTTATAGACTCGCCTTTGTCACCTCCCTCTTGGTAGTTTCGCCTTCACCATCGCAAGCATTTTTCCCGTGTGACGATGCAAAGAAATTCCATTCTCCATCAAGCTCGCAATCTCTCTTGTGAAAGCAGAGATTAATGATTTTTTTTTTATTTTGGCTTGCTGCTCCATCTGACAAGTACATAACTTTTCCCAAGCCAGGAAGAGTTTTTTCACGTGAATTAGCAATTGAGATTGGAATGTAAGCGCTGCTACCATATCATCTTCTACATGATCACTAATAATATAAACACTGCGGCTTCAAAGTTCCCCGTCACATTTATAATAGTAAACCAAAGTTGCCTGATTCCTATCCCAGTGATGGCTTTGTATTTCAACTTGGATTACAAAAGGGTAATTTTCTAAAAAAATCGGTCAGAATAATGGATTCGGACAGTTCATCTTTCTTCTCTCTTAGAAATTGAATTTACACTTTAGAAATGCAGTGATGTTTTTTTTCAGAGTACATGCTTTTCAAGAAGAGACTGAAAGAATTCGTCTTTAGACAGAAATCATTTCAGCTCTGTCAATCACAGTCCACTGCTTGAAAGTTATATTATCTGGCATTGCATCACATTCTTCAAACAGTGGAAACATTTCTAGGAGACCTTCCAGTTCGGGACATTGATCACATTTTCTCATCATTCAGTTGTAACTTTGCAAGAGTCAAGATGAAGGAAGCTGTCACAGCTGTAAAAAATAAAGAAATGGGCCTTCTGAAAGCTTCCAAAACATTTAATGTCCCATTCTTGTGAGTGGGTCACCATTCAAAATTGCTCTAATGAATTCTCTCAGCAAAAGGAAATTAAGTCCTAAGGAGCTGAACTTAGAAGATCCAAAGAAAAAGAAGCTCGCAACATCTAAAAAGAATTGCAAAAAGATTAAGAAAAATCAAAAAAATGCAAAGAAGTGCAAAAAAACAAAGTATTTAATGGTGTGGGCGATATTTGGAATACTTTCACAAAACTCAAAATATGTCTCTTGACAGAACAAAAATTGAGGAAAAATAAAAAATAATAGTTAATTCTATAATTGATTCAGGAACATGTAAGTGAAGGTTAATATGATATATTGTAATTGTTTGAAGCCACTGAGAAGATAAATGACAAGAATATGTGCAGGTTTTCTTAGATGGCGATATTTGGGCCATAAACTTTAGAACATGTTTCATTTTTTTTTAATTAAAAAAATACTTTATTTACAGAAAAATTATTATTGCATACAAAATTATTATACGTCCTTAATATTGAATCAAATATTGTAATTTTGTAATCGAAGAATTGTAGAACAATTTTTCGTTAAAATTATTCTGAAATTTCTTATTTTCCATCCGTAAAATCAACGGAGATTGCCAGGCATTATCATCATAATCATCATCGTAACTTCGTTAATGTGAGGATAAATCTAACATTTTTCAATTATTTTTTATTAGCTGTTGGTGATATCTACTCGTTGTAAATTTATTTGGTAATTTCCTACTTTAACCGAGGTAATGTAATTTTAAAAATTTTTCAATTTAAACATCCGGGAGTACGTCATACATCACCTTACCTAACCTACAGCTAATCGCAACACACGATTCGTCAGGCACACTGAATACACATTGGCTATAACTGTAAAATGCACTTCCAGGAGCAAAACGTTTTACTCGAACGTTAAGAACGAAATTACAATGAATGTACGCTTGTTTGCTCATGGACACTATTAAAATAAGGAATCGTGTAATGTTTCACCCTTAGAAATTCTAGCACTAAACAAATTGAAATCCAATTCAAGCATATTCATAACCTACTCAGATAAAGGAAACAAAAGCCGTCATTTTCAATAAAATGTTTAGGAGACCTTTTTAAGAAAGCAGATAAATAATAAGAACTACAGCTACATTGATCTTACTGTTCTGCAAATTCAAAGGATACTGAGAAAGAGCTTAGAGCACTGAGACTACGATTTAGTCATAGTAAACGAAAACGGACGATCTCCTCTTCAATAATAATACCTCAATATCGTGAATGCGCATTCTATCTAAAGTGCACAAGGATCAAAACTAGGATGGACATTTTAAGGTATATCCTATCAGAAATTGTAAACAAACCATTTTACATAGGGTATCAAAGTATGTTTATAAACAGCTAAACCACACTGCTGTAATTAACATTGCATCTCTAAAAATTCCCAATAATAATAATTATATGTTATCGTTCGATACGTAGAACATTTTCATCCGCTATTCCATCTAAGGATACATATTTCTTTGTATTAATCCATTACATTATTAATAATCAATATTTTACAACAGCAACAGAGTTATTAAACAAACCAACGGTATAGTCATGGGATTATCAGGATCCGCAGCTCTAGCGGGAGGTAACCCTTCAATACATAGGAAATAAAGTATTCATACAATATTTCAACAATGGAGCGGCTTGGCGTCCCTGACACGCAAGGCCCGCAAATCGATCGTAAGAAATGAAATTAAAGCAAAAACAAAACTACATTTCGAGTTGTGACTCAATTAAAAGGATTGAACAGATTTACTCAGTGTGTAGGTGGGATTCTTTTCATTAAACTCGGGCAGATTTCACTTCGGTGAATTTGCTTTAGCTCTCTCTCCCTCGACAGACTCGGGAAGGTTCCAGCGAAAGTTCCATTTAATCCTCGGAGAATTGTATCCTTTTCAGGCTATGGTTCGACGCTAACTTCCCTTGCTTCGTCGCTGCTTGTTTTTGTCGTCATTGTAGACTGCATTCACGCGCCAAACAACTAGACTGTCGTTCTCCCACGTGGACAGAGTCTCGAATTCAAATGCACTGAATCTCGCACTCAATTGCAAATGTCCAACGACACGCAGCCAAAGCCTAAGTCGGGCACTGCTGCGCACTCAAGGTTTAAGTCTCGCACTGATATGCACACATTAATTGAGTCTGGAACCCAATTTCTGTGTCCACTGTCACTCGCACAATAATTTAGCTTCGCACCCAATGTCTAATTCTAACCCTATTATTAAGCCACCCACTTATTTTTATTATTATTTTTTATTATTATTTCCCCCCACTTGAAATCGGCCTAGGATTTCACAAGTAAAATCAATATATACATATATATACAATTGCAGGATAATCTATTCAAGTTGAGACGGTGGATTACAAAACTAGAAAGACCAAAATAAGATACGAAAATTAAAAGAAATTTAGGAAATCGGAAGAGGACAAATTTTCACTAATCTACTGGTCTTCGAATAAGACCATGAGCGGTGCGTAGGGTGACCACTCTTGCTACCTTATCCTGGCCTAAATGCACTTCTTTCACACATCCTAATTTCCACTTCAATGAGGAAGATTAGGATCGACTACTAATACCAATTCGTTTTCTTGGATATTAAATTGGGAAATAAATCACTTATTTCTTTGCTGTAACGTATATAGGTAATCGCGGTGCAAATTGCGCGAAAAGCATTGCCAAAGGCATTTGCCATTTTGTATACAAATGGGAACAATCCTCAAGCGAAGGTTCAGGGATCGCGATTAAAGGACCACCGGTAAGAAAATGACCTGGAAAGACCGTAAGAAAATATATCTCTCTCGTTAGGGTCAGAGGAAAGTACATAAAGAGGTCGAGAGTTGAGTATTGCCTCAATTTTTGTGAAGACAATTGGTAACTCTTCGAACGTTAATACTTGTAACCCTACTACTCTTTCCACGTGATACTTAACAGATTTAATATCACTTTTATATATTCTTCCGAAGTGAGGAGAATCCTGGAGGCTGAAAAGTCCAAGTTATACCCCGCTGAGTCAACCCGACAGCGGGTTATATCTAATTATATCTGCTTGGTTGTCGTGTAACATTTTGAATATATCATTCAAATGTCTGGTTGCTCCTACAAAGTTAGTTCCACGGTCGGAGATTATCTATTTACATAAACCACGGCGTGCAACAATTCTATCGAGTGCAGCAAGGAATGCGTTACTTGTCGAATTTGTTACTGTCTCGATGTGAACAGCCTTGACGGGTAGGCAAACAAAGAGATATAAGTAGGCTTTGTAAGTTCGAGCACCTCTTCTACGACTTTCTTTGACAAGGAAAGGACCACCGAAATCTACACCCACATTTAGGAAACATCTCCCCTGCTCTAAGCTTGAAACAGACAAATCCCCCATCATAGGCTTTTGTTTTAAAGCAAGTGATGCATTTGGCTAACCTGGAACGGATTAGGTTCCGAATCCCTACAATCCAAAAATTATCTCTGGATTAGGGACTGGAGGATACGTGGGCCGTAGTGTAGATATACAAGTAGTTTGTGATAATAATCAACGATTAGTACTGATAAGTGGGATTGTTTCGGTAAGTAGAATGGGTAAGCACAGAAAATGAAAGTTTGGCATTTCGTTGGCATGTTGGATGAAGTAGTGTTCGCGGACCTAAACTCTCTGTCTCTCTCTTTCTCTCTCTCTCTCTCTCTCTCTGCCTGATGTCGTTCGGCGTCTAACCTCTGTCTCTCTTGTATCCTTCCGTTGTCTCCTTAGCTCTTGACTGTCTTTTACGTTCGGCTTAATTCTTTCGATCAAATCTGCCTGTTCTGCTCTTTCCAATCATTGCCTCTCAATATCTTTCACAACATCGTTTATAATATGTGATGTATGAAAATGTACAATCGGCCCGGGCTCTTAAATAACAGCCAATTTACATTCCTAACCTTATTTAATGTTAACAATTTGGCTTGGTGATTCTATGAATTTACAGAAAATTGAGTTTACAGTAAATAAGGTTAGGTATTTATTGGTTATTATTTAAGAGCACGGCTAATCCAAGTAGAATCGCTTCCAATGAAAGCGATTATGATTTGTTGAATAGTTGAGCAAATAGTGATATTTTATTCCTTTTTGAATGTACTCATTATTTGATAGCGCTCGCCATTGTTGACGGAGAGAACGCAACATTTTGAAGTTCAACAATGCTCATTTTGCATTTGCCGACTTCCTTGCAACAATGAAAACTGAACACCCGTTTTCCATTGTTGCACTACCATTGTGAATATTGGAAATCACAACAATCACAACAATTACGCCTTTTTAATTCGAAGTAATTCCATAGGCACACGCTTGTCCATTGTTGAACTGCGCCGGACAGACGGAAAACATTTTAGTAATATACAGATTATAAATTACAATATAAACAACTGACCTAATTTTGAAAACTTTTTGTATTTTTATTTCATGAAATAGAGTAAATTCATAAATCATTATTTTGTTAATCTTCGTCCATATATCATAACAGAAAGGAAAGCAATAGTATTAATAACATTTGGATCTTTGTTATAATAACACAATTTTCAATTCCAGTATTAAATTTTTTTGAACTCATTACAATGAGGCTATTCTTGCGATAGAGAATAGAATTATTTATGTTATGAATTATAGTTTGCTAAAAAGATGTTCACATTCAATTTTCATTTCTCTAACTCAGTTTTGGGCAATGAATAAAAGATTATCAACAGTTAGAATTCAAACAAAATTTAATTCTTATCGTCTACTAAACACATCCATGAAATTACTATTCACAATGAAACACGAAACAAAAAACAAAAAAAGAAATGCAATCAACAGAAATTGCTACGTTTCAAGTCAATAACTAAATAAATGATGAATCAAATGGAGGACAAATTTCTCTTACATTATTACAAAATCAATAAAATAATGTTATAAAAGAATTTTTCAGTAAGTTTTATTTGAACTAAAAATAGTAATACAAGTTACAGAAAAACCTAAAAGCTGTACAAATTTATTCGCAGTTGAACTGAAGTCGGCAGATATCTTCATTCTCACCATTTTGAAAATTCAGAATTATTAGATTTTTCCTGAAAGCATACAATATTTTATCGACATGATTAGAGTTTTACCAAGTCCACATGAGGTTTCGACACAGGGGAAATCTACAGATGCCTACAAAGGATTTCGTAAGTTAGCTATTGTATTGAAATTCCTGGGCTTTTTCCCTGTCAATGGATTACTTCGAAACAAAGCAGTTTTATCTTTTCACTGGTTTACTGTGAGTTTCTTGTGTTCCTGTATTCTCTGCAGTAGCTATTTTGCTGGTATGCTTTACTATTTAATTGAAAGAGAAAATTTAATGCAAGGCAGTTTAATTACTATATTAAGATACTACAACGAGGCTATTATATTTGTATATCACTGTATTTCAGCTATTGCAATAATGATTTTCAGTTGTAGATGTCCTTCTCATCTTCATAAATGGAGTATCCATGAACCGCAGCTGAAAAGGACATTTGGATCTTTGAATAAACGAACCCATTTCACATTGAGTACATTTTTAATTGCTACTATCACTCTGTTAAATATTGCCTTGGTAATAATATTCCTTTCCGTTACCCTCAAATGGGAAGCATACAGCATATTTATTATATCAACATATCCAATCGCCTTTGCTATTGATATACTAGCAGCCTGTTTTGTTTATTTCTGCCAAATTCATTCTGAATACGTCAAGCGCATGTGTAAAAGAATTGAAATTGATGTTTTAAACAGTAACCAATGGGAAAACAGATTGAAAGAGTTACGTCAGTGTTATTATTCACTATTAATTTTAATCAACGATGAAATTAAAATATTTTCTCCTTTTCTATGCATCATATTTATATTCCATGGAGCTTGGATTTGTTTCCTTAGCTTTTGTGCTCTTACTTCTTTTAGAGTACAGCTGCTTTCGTTAGCAATTAAGAGTGTAAGTATAGTTTTGGCTATCACCTGCTCAGCAAATAATTTGAAGAAAAAGGTAAGTTTATTTTTTAGTTTTGTGAGGTTTTTAAATACATTGCTTTGTTCTGTTTGGAATCTTTTGTATATATTTTTTTAAATGCAGGAAAAATACGAAACTTATTGGTACTTTAATGGTTTTCTCCATAGATGCTTTTTAATATGAATAATTTATATTGCAAATATTCAAAATTACATCGCACCAGCTGCATTTATACTTTTTTCGTGTTATCACATTTGAAAAACTAAACCTACATTTTCAACTTGTTCAATTATGCTTTAGGATTTCGTGGTAAAAAAGTATATATCCCAGTTATTTAACTGATGGTAATGAAAATGAATTTTATTCTGATTCATAATTTACAATAATAAAAGACATTGAATGTAATAAGCATTGAATGTGAAACTCTAACAAGGAGTCGACACGGTCTGTACCTTTCAAATGTGAGATGAAATGTGTCATGGCATTTTGTAAGATGAAACACATGAAGTACTTCAAATATATATATATATATATATATATATGGCCAACGCCCTACAGATTTCGAGATATTCAGCGTTATTTTCGTCGATTTTTAAGTATTTCGTTATTAGCTCACTGCTATTTGAGGAAGCAATTGTTACTGGAGCGTAACGGTATGTTATTAGACTGCTAATCCCGCGGTACGGAGTTTGAATCCCGTGAAAATCACAAGTAATTGTTTTTTTTTTTTAATTTCATTTTATTTTTTTATTTTTTTACTTTTTTTTCCTTCTTTCTTTATGATAGCCTAATGTAAGTTTTTTCCGTTTATTTTATGAATATTAGACAGAAAACCAATTTAAGATTAAAGATATTCATTTACTGTTTGTATTTAAAATTATTTCAGTTGTGCTTTTGTTTTAGGAAAAATTAAGTTTTTTTATAATAGTTTTAAATGTAAAACTTCACTAACTGAATTTTAGTTTTTCTTTATATAATTACTTAAATAATTAACCTTTTTTTTTAATATGCTAATACTCGTATTATAAGAAAAAAAAAGAAAAGTTATTTTTAAGTAATTATATACAGTACATGTTTTACTTTATTTTTTGTGAATTAAAGTAGTTCTAATTAAAAACCAAAATTAACGAGAATACTAACTTTTTTTTTTATGAAAAAAACATAAAAACTTAATGTTTCCTAAAATAAAAGCCCAACTGTAATATTTTTAAATACAAACAGTAAATGAGTATCATTAATCTTAAATTGGTTTTTTGTCTAATATTCATAACATAAACGGAAAAAAAATTACATTAGGCTATCATAAAGAAAGAAGGAAAAAAAAGAGAAAAAACAAAAAAGAAAGTAAAAAAAAAAAATGAAATTAAAAATAAAATAAAATAAAAAAATAAAAAATTACTTGGGATTTACACGGGATCCGAACTCGGTAGCGTGGGTATTAACTCGGTATTAGCAGTCCAATAACATACTCCTACGCTACACAAACAATTTCTTTATTCAGCTAGCAGTGAGCTAATAATGCAATACTTGAAAATCGACGAAAATAACGCCGAATATCTCGAAATCTGTAGGGCGTTGGCCCCAATATATCTATATCTATTATTTTTTTTGTATACTTTCATCTCACAAAAGGGCACTCCCATTTGAAAGGTACAGGCCGAGCCGACTCCTTGTAAGTAAATTATGCAGTCTGAGCTAGATATATTTCAGTATTTACTACAAGTAAAATGCCATAGGCCATACAAAACGTAAAATTCAAATGTGGATAGGAAAATATATTACAACATACCTTACATATCGGTAATATCATTTACATGTGATGCAGCCCCACAGTATTTTCTACTCGTGTTACTCTGTAAAGCCTTGATAGAACATTGTATAGAATGGAAAGCATTACTGAGTAAATTAGACGAATCTCAAGTAATGTTCCCTTTATCCAGTGTGCAAACTAAAGTAGTTGATATCATGGTCTGTATGACTAGCTATGGCGGCTATATAAAGGTAAAGAAACCACTAAACGTCTTTGGGTGTGCGGGAGGTTTCGATTCCCTATGAGCCTTCACCATGGACTAATTGAGTAAAAACCTTTACCCATTTTCCAGAGAGCAAGGTGAATCCTTGAATCCGTGTAGAGGAGACAACCGCCGGGTATTGAACCCGGGCTCCTTCAGCTTTCACCTGCTCATCGATCTAATGACCTTTTAGCCACTAGAGAAAATTAAAAAAAACATAATCGGAGAATCGAATTGCTGATAATCCGAGCAATATTTTCATTTTCCTATGGAAGGGAACTATTGGGTATCTGTGCAGCTCAGTAGTCATATGTCAAACTGCATAAGACTTGTAAGTCTTATAACTTTACTTGGTCTTCTGAAGCATGTATTGAATTTAATAACGTTACATATTGCTACCACTGATTAATGACTTTTATTTCGAGTAGCCCTTTTAGAATCAGCAGTAACATAATGTTAGAATCGAAGCTTTCGATCAAAGTTCAGTTAAATAATATATGAGATTGTTTTTAGAAAGAAATGTTTCGTTTAAATGTATAAGATTTAACCATGTTGAGACAGACTCTTCTCCGGGAATTAGGAACCTTCGTCGTCTTCGTCCTGATAGTGCTCCATTAGGCCATACGTTCCTTCCTGTTGTCACCTGAGGCCAGAGTCTGAGCAGGGCTGCTGCCTTTGTACCATCTTCTCGTTGGTAATCGTTCGGCTCTTGCAAAGTTACTACTCTGAACGTCCACACATTATTTACGTCCAAACATCTACTATTTGTGACTGCTATCCATCGCTTCTCCTAGTTTCCTTTTACAGACTTCGGTTGGCTCGGTCGGTCAATATCCGAAAAACTTGAAAGACGACACATCAACGCATCAAGCCATGAATTCTCATTGGTCATCTTCAGTTGCTGTCCATATATAATATTACGTTTTGTAATGTAATTTCAGTTTTTATTGTATATAAAGTATATTAAGCAGATGCATTGGCTTCACCGTTTCATTTCTAAAATAATAAAGTTTGTGTAAAATCTTATTAAAAGTATTTCTAATAATTCCGCTAGCAACTGGACTTTATTTCTTAATTTAATCCAATATAAACGTTATATGTAACAATTATTCTTTCGAAAAATAAATTATATAATTGTTTCGATTAAAATCATTCATGTATATAACAAGCAAGAGTTTTACCTTGTAGGGATTTCAGCATGCTCCAGTATTCCAATATTTTGAAAAACAAACAGCTAAAACGAGTAAATTCCCTGAAAACAAATTACCTTTCCATAATTGATATTATCAAAGTAATAAAATAGAAATTATTTATAAACTAACAACGTCATCTGAGATCAATGCATTAGACAAAAACATATTGTTGAGGTAACGCAGAGAAACTGTATCATGTAACTCTAGAGAAACTGTATCATGTAACTCTTGAGAAATTTGTATATTTGTAGTTTTTTTTGTTTTTGTTTTGTTTTTTAAAATAACTTTAAAGAAATATTTTACACAAGTTACATAAAATATCGGTTTGTTTTCTTCTGATCAATAACAGTTATATCTGACACGTCTAACGATAAAGAATGGTCAGTCACACACAACTTGTTAATTGCTGACAGCTTTTATTCCATTATAGAGATTGAGAATTCCTCTAGAGCATAATTTTATTTAAAAAGTATCTACGGTTTTATTCAGCAAAGTAAATTTTTAAATTTGTTTTATTTACTTTCTATAGTTCAGGCCGCGCGATTGGCGATGTCGCTAAGACACTGGCCTCTCACCTCTGAGTACCGGAGTTCGGTTCTCATGTGGGTTTCGTTGATGGTGGCGATCCGCGCTGGGCAGGTTTTCCCGGGGTTCTCCCGTTTCCCCTGCATTCTCACACCATCCTTTCTCAGTCTTTCTCCGTCTGTCCTTCTTTCCGGGGGATAGCACAGTAGATCTTTCAGGTCACGGTGCTCGGCTGTCAAGCCAGCCACGCTCACCACATTACATTACATTACATTCTATAGTTCAAATAGTTACAGCTTGATGTGAGGGGAAGAGAAGTAATACTGAAAAAGTTACAGTACAATTGGTTATATCAAAAACAAAATCTCTTTTATATATTTAAAACCATCTAAAATAAATATAAGATACCTAATTTTATATACATAATATATAGATACAATGATATAATTATTCTTTGAAACATGAAAAAAAAACACATCATAAATGTAAAAATTCATAAATGCAAGATTTTATAATGTAACAGTCTTTACTTAGAAAACTTTAATTTTTAATGTAAAATAAGGTGCAGAAAATCAATTAAATTGATAAAATGCTGGAATCTTTAGCATTGAAATGTTGTTTAGAAATAATATAATAGGAAATGTATAACAAATTAACAAGTAGGAATAAAACTGTAAGTTTTCAAAAAATCTGAAAAGTAAGCTAGGCCTACTTAGTGGTAATGAATGTTTTATAATGGATGCTATAATGGATGGTTGTACTAATAGATGGTAAATTTTAAATTGAGATATTTTCAGTGCTTTACAATGTCTTATTGGCGTGAATAAAATAGTCTATGGAAAATATAAAACTAACAGTTACAGAGAAGAATAATCGAACATTTGTCATGTTAGCGATATTTTAAAATAAAACATAAAATAAAATCTGTACATGAAAAACCGTGATGATTAAACAGTTTTCTTGTTCGAAATTGGTAATTTTGGTAATCTCAAATATAAAAAAGAAACGAATGATCGAATGTTCCCAACATGCTACAAACTTGAAATTTGGCATGTGTGAAGATTCCATAGTATAAACAATCTTAAAAGTATAAAAATAAACATTTCTATTTTTTGGAAAGAGGGGGGAGAGGGGTTAAATGACCATGAAGTATATGGCGGCCCCTTGAAACTCGCAATACATCTGTGTTAAAGGTCTGCGATGTATTCCCTTGCGTGGGGAAGATGTTAGGCTTTTCGGAGTTTAAATAGTATACATGAATTTAACATTAATTTGTAACTATCATTTAGAATATAACATTAATTAGTAATGATCACGTGGTGATTTACCAACTGAGTTTCAAGTAAGAAGGGTGTGCAGAAAGCCACAATGGACTGGGAAGTCGTACATTCTCCAAACCTCGATATTAATTTCTAGATAAATAAAGCGGTTTTTAAGTTACATATACAATGCTTCCGGAGCTAAGGGAAGGTAGCCGTCTAGCATTCAATATATTTTCCTCTCTGATTCAATTTCATTTTCCTGCGTTTTAATTACAAATGTTCCAACAAAACAAGTACAGTCTTTTCTTATATAACTGAATTATACTATTAATTCAGAAAACCATTTATAAATTTAGAATGTTTTGTTTACTGTATGCTAACAGTTCATCTAATCTTTTCGGATCCAGTCGAGATCGATGAAATGTATACTATACTGATAAAAAATGTGATATTTAAAAAAAATTACTGAGAAAAATTTAGCACTTTGTTTCACCCAAAAATGCTGTTTTTTCAGTTGTAGGTTGCGAGAGGAGCTTGTAGGATAGATACCGTGCGATGTTGCTCTGTCTGTTGCTTAATGGTTCCATTTAATTTAGCACTTTTCATGACAATCCCTTCTCAGTTGAATTACAAATCTCAGTTTGCACTGTTTAATTACACATTATTTTATATAATAAATAACTGTTTAATGATAAGCTTTTTCTTGGATTTACAGTTCGATGATTTCCATTTCGTATTGACAATGTTGGCAGTGAAAACAAAGGATTCAAGAAAACGAGATGAAATTCAGGTAAAATCAAAACCTATTCATTTAAATTTCAGCAAAGTTAAAGGAAACCTTTCAATTTTTGTGCAATTTGTTTGTTTACAATATATCTACATTTCTATTTTGAATATTAATTCTTCTTGTAATCTGTTGTGACTTTAAAATCATTTAAGATGAAAATATCTTAAAATATTCCCTTTCTGCAAAGTTACAAAAACTGAATTAATATTACGACGAAATTGTAGAAGATAACCTTGTTTGTGAGGTTATAATTAAGGTCTAAAATCATATCTTTAATCTATGAGGTCTTTGGTGCTAAGCTTCTCATTTCATAATGGAAGGTCAGGGAATCGATAGCGAAATCGAAAACAGTAGACTACAACTACTGTTAAAATTTCAGCTTTCTGAGATGAATGGTTTTCGAGTTATTATGAAACAACAAATTACATTGAATATTATTTTTGTTTTTGAGACCGTAATTGTAGCAATACAATAGATTAGAAACTTAATAGATATTTGGTTTAATAATCATCTAGTAAAAATATTAAGTTCGAATTACCAGATTTGAAGATGGATTATAGAGTAGCTAATCAAAGGAAACCAACCATATCTGTTGTTCGAATGAATGACGGTATATGCTCTAATAGAGGCCCCCGGCGTTTATTTGCAAAACTAGCCTCGGCTCCCGGCGCCTAATAGAGACCGGTTGCTATTAGAGGCCGGCCATTATTAACACAAACCTTCAGAACGCAATATTTTTACACATAAATGCCGACTAATATTACAAGCAGCTACTTTATTTGAATTTCACATGCTACATAAGACTGTTAAAGACAAATGGCAATGTCTTTCTGTATCCTTCGCTGCTATTCGTCGTCCGAATCCGAAATGACGGGCGGCCGCCTCACCGAAAGTTTCTTTCGCGTATTCCACCGCGCGAATCTTAAAGGCAATGTCAAATGACCGTTTCGGCGACATTTTGTAAGGCAATGTACCGTAAGGTATTTAGCACGACTATAAAAATAGGGACGCTTACACTAGTACCGGACCGGTAGGCAAATATCAAAGACCCGGCTACTGTTAGAGACCGGCTGCTATTTGGCCGTGTCCCCTCTGCAGCCCGGCGCTTATTAGAGACCGGCGACAATAAGAGCCTCGGCGTTTAAAAAATACCAAATTATGTAAATATATACAGTTGCATTTAAAATATGCAATTATTTATCAGGCCAAAAAAAAAAACGTGACTCTAGAAATTACTTATAGAGTAATCAAAAATACATATTTCCTTAAACTGAAGAAGAATAAGCACTTTGGAAATTGGGTTCATTTTATCAATCCATGCACGTTCATTTTAGTTCATGCACGTTCATCATGATTCTGTCAATTTATTTCCAGAGTTATTTTATTTTATTCTTGTCAGTATTGTTTGTTATTTGACGGAAATGGAAGTTTACACCAGTATTTTTATTAGAAATTGCATAGAACAGCAAAACATTTTTTTTCTTAATATTTCAGTGATTAATATTTTTCTTCCAGGCATTTTTATCAGTCGTGGAATTGTCTTTACCATCTACAGTTTTTCATGGATGTGGATTATTTAAAATCAATTTACAAACTATTACTGCAGTAAGTATTCATTCCAATTAATATTGATAAAGGATGAATAGTATTTTTTTTTGTTTCCTTATGGATTTGTTGTAATTGTTAAACATAATTTAGGTAAAACAAATATCTTCTAACTAGATCTGTTTTGGTCACTAAGCACTGAATACAAGATTATATTTCAAACCAAACTATTTTTATTTGTTAACGAAATTCAAGTTGAAATTTCCTTCATTGGTCACAGCGGGATAAGGTAATTTTGCTGTACTGGTTAAGGCGATTTTCCTATCGTCATTTGCTTTTGTGGGGTCCCACTGCCGGGTGCGCGAGAAGGATACATTGGCTTTCACGCGTTCTGAGATTGATCATCGAGGCAAAATCTGGCTGATGAGTCCCAGATTGCCGTCGATGATGGCTCAAAGGTGTGAAAGCTAATGAATTTGTGCATTTCTAATTTTTTTCCGTTTTTCATGTTACCCTTGATTCACTTTAAATCTTCTTGCATATTAATTTTTCGCCGATGCATTTGGCTTATCCTTTTATTTTAAATGCGTTTTGTGACCAGCGCTTAGCGGGCTAAGAAAATTTTGCTGTACTGGTTACAGCGATTTTTCTATTGTCGTTTGCTTTT
>JAFIDM010002131.1:28745040-28758999 GCA_023159025.1 Thereuonema tuberculata
TAAATAAATAAATAAATAAATAAATAAATAGTTCCATGTACTTGCTTAAGTTGAAATCTGATTAAAGTCATCCAATAAATTACCTAAAAGAGGATTACAATATTTAAAACAAGTTAATTCTAATAGGAAAAGAAATCCAATATTTAGATTTTATTATTTTTAATTTAGATGATTTAGATTAATTTGTCTCCTTCTACATTTTGAAAAGATTTCAAATACAAAAGAGAAATCGTCCTTAAATGTGTATATTAAGATTTAAGAAGATCCATTCGATGGTTCAAAAGTTATGACACAGACATACTCTTACTTCACAAGCAAAAGAGAAGGATTTAGAGACCATCCCTAAAAACGATTATCTTCTAAACCAGGTTCGAATCCTGGTCACGGCATTGGTCAAATTATTATCAATGTCACTTTACACGGTGCATTTTTTTATTGTTATATATTTTTTTATTATTATTTTAAGAATATCTTTCAGGGTAATTTGTTAGTTATTTTGTCAGATATTTTAAAACAAACTTTTTAAGTTTTTTCCATAAGTTCCTTCTCTAACCAATTAACCTATCCTAGTGTTGATGAAAAGGCAAATGCTGATTATTTTTTTTTTTTACAAACAATATCAGATAATAAGGGGACGTCCATTAATTACGTGAGGTGTTTTTTAAAAAATTTGGACCCCCCCCTCCCCCTTGGTGAGATTTGGTGAGATTTTGCCGGACCCCCCTCTCCCTCTTGGTGAGATTTCAAAAATTTTAACAACCAAAAAAAAAAACCGAAAATCTTGCTTTAACAACCCCAAAAAAAAAAACAAAAACGAAAATCTTCCTTTAACAACCAAAAAAAAACAGGAAATCTTGCTATAATATATATTTCCTCTGAATGAAAAAGTTTACGTGAGATTTTCGTTGACTCCTCCCTCCCCCTTTTGACCTCATGTAATTAATGGACGTCCCCTAAGTGTATTTTCATTGCACATTTGGAGGGGTTAATGATTTAAAATGCACATCAGAAATCTATTGTAAAAAATGAGACCCGATAGCACTTAGGAGGCGTCCATTACTTATGTGAGCTCCAAATGGGGGGGGGGGGGTCATACATATATTTATAATTTTTTTTTGCCTATGTATTGAAATATATTAACAGAATACACTTTTTTTTTATTTTACATATACAAGCACACATAATCCATAAAATTATTCATTGTTATCCATAATAATAATGAATAATTATTTACATATTAATTAAAGTAATAATTAAATATTATAATTTATTCATTATCCATAAAATTATCTGAAATTTTAAAAGCTTAATTTAGAAGCAATTATTTTTTGTTATTTGATGATATGTTTTAAAACACATTTAATCAAAAATACAATAATTTTGTGTCTAAAAAATGCAACTCATAATGAAAATTTCTTAAGTGCGGACAAGAATTTTACAAAGAATTAAAAAGGATAAAAATTCAAACAAATAACAATCACTGAGCTGCTTTTGGAATATTTGACACAGGGTTATCTTGTATTCCCAGTGTCAAATAACTCAACTCTTTTAGAACTTATTTATTGCTTGCATGCATAAGCCTCCAAAATCTGGCTGGTGGCTTTACCGCTTACACTACATTAAAGATTAAGAGGATTTTTGTTACAATAGTTATTTAAAAAAAAAAGTAAATAAATAAATAAGTAAAATATAACAAATTGAAGCAGAAAACAGCAAATACTTTGATTAATATTAATATAATACATATATCCATTTTCCTATAGGAGCCATGCACGATTTTGACTTCAGCGCCATTGGCGGCTATTATATCCCTAATGTATAGAACACGGCAGCCATATTTCCTTTTTCAATCGCTTATTCTTTCCTAAGACTTGCACTGTACAATCAATCTGAAGTAACTGAAATTTATTAATTGAAAAAGAAAAAAAAGCAGTAATTGCAGTGCCGGATTAAGTGGGGGAGCAAAAGGGGGCAACTGCCCCGGGCGGCACTTCCGGGATAGGGGCAAAATGGGATTGAAACAGTTATTTATTATTGCATTAAATAGTGAACAACAGCTACAGGGGCGGCATGGGGCTGACTTGCCCCCCTGATAAATTTCTTGGATCCGGCACTGAGTAATTGAAGAAAGAAAGAAGTTAGATGAATGTGAAATTCATTTCGCAGTAACAAAATAATCAAGAGTATCTATTTGTTGCAGACCAAATCGCTTTGTGCCTAACACATGAAAAATGAAATACAGTAATTAAAAAAATAATAAAAAAAGAACATCAATGTAATGAAAACAATCTGTTAATACGGCAAAACAAACATCTAAGAAATGAATATACTGTACAAATAAAATGGGAAAAAAAGTATATTTTTAGATGTAACTAGACGGCTACCCGTCGCTTCGCTCCGGAAGCCTCCCTTATGTAACGGAAAACAATTTTTTATTTATTAAAAAAAAACACACACACACAAACACACACAAATTACATCAAGGAAACTAAAACTAAAATTTTTTAAAAGCTTTTTTTTAATTTAATTTTTGAGGTCTATATTCTCTCAATCTACGACTGCTTTTAGAACCACCTTGTAAATCATATATCTATGATATATTTTTACTTTTTACAGAGATTAGAATGTAGGCCTAGTGGTCTAATGGCTAAGATGTCTAACTTCTGAGCAGTATTCTACTTAATAGAAATAGTGCATCTTTCTTTCTTGACTATCTTTTTTTTTTATTCCTATTGATACTTTTCAGTGGTTTTCGAGTTAGAAATAGTGATGGTTTTTGAGTTACAAATAGTGATTTTTCAGTATTCTACCTAATGAAATACTGCTTCTTATTGATTGACTCTTTTTTTTTTTTTTATTCCAAATGATACTTTTCAGTGGTTTCTGAGTTACAATAGTGTTCAGTATTCTATCTAATAGAAATACTGCTTCTTTCTTTTTTGAGTCTCTTCTTTTTTTCTAAGTGGCAGTTTTCAGTGGCTTTTGTGTTCCAAATATTGATGGTTTCTGAGTTACAGATAGTGATTTTTCAGTATTCTATCTAATAGAAGTATCGCTTCATTCTTTTTTGACTCTCATTTTAATTATAATTGTCACTTTTCAGTGACGTTTGAGTTACATTTATTGATGGTTTTTGAGTTGCAAATAGTGATTTTTTCGGTATTCCACCTCAAAAAAAGAGTGCTTCTCTCTTTCTTGACTCTGTTTTCTTTACTCCAACATCTGGCGTGTACACCCACATATTTTTCAATATCACATAGGATTTGGTTAAGTAAGAATATTTAAAATATTGCAACGTTTCGGCAATTATCGTTCTAATTGTCAGTTTCGAATTACAAATAAACTGACTGATGTGAAATAAATAAACAATGTTGATTCAAAAAAAAAGATTGAATACATTCCTTATTGATGGGGGAAAGGAAAGGAGATATAAGTCAAAAAACAATATGAAGAGAGTTGTAGTGCCTTTGGCCTAATGGATAAGGTATCTGACTTCGGATCAGAAGGTTGCAGGTTCGATTCCTGTCGCGGATGTTTCATTGTAAAAATTATTTCTATTTTCCATTCGCTCAGAAAATTGCGCCGGACAAACACACAGACAGACAGATAGAGAAATAAAAGATTTTAGTAATATAGATTGTCACTTTTCAGTGACGTTTGAGTTATATTTATTGATGGTTTTTGAGTTGCAAATAATGATTTTTTCGGTATTCCACCACAAATAAAGAGTGCTTCTCTCTTTCTTGACTCTGTTTTCTTTACTCCAACATCTGGCATGTACACCCACATATTTTTCAATATCACATAGGATTTGGTTAAGTAAGAATATTTAAAATATTGCAACGTTTCGGCAATTATCGTTCTAATTGTTAGTTTCGAATTACAAATAAACTGACTGATGTGAAATAAATAAACAATCTTGAGATTCAAAAAAAAGATTGAATACATTCCTTATTGATGGGGGAAAGGAAAGGAGATATAAGTCAAAAAACCATATGCAGAGAGTTGTAGTCCCTTTGGCCTAATGGATAAGGCATCTGACTTCGGATCAGAAGGTTGCAAAATTATTTCTATTTTCCATTCGCTCAGAAAATTGCGCCGGACAGACAGCCAGACACAGAAATAAAAGATTTTAGTAATATAGATTATTAAACTGAAAATAAAAAAATAAACATTATATTACTGTAGAATCTAATATTTTTTTGTGAGCCTTAAACCTCTGCAAAAGTAATTTCCAAACCTTTGAAAACCCTTTTACTAAACCATTTCTATGTTACTCTAAATTTTCCAGAGAAAAAATGAAATATTTATAGAAATTATATCTACCTGTAGGTGGTTTATTTTACTTATTTTTTTAATCAAAAAACATGAATGAGAAATTTTATTTATTAATTTAATAATAACAATAATAAATAATTATTTTTAAATTATAAATGTAATATTTATGCATAAAATATTTAATACATATTTTTTGTATCTTAAGTAAATCACATATAATAAATATTAGCCTGAAGAATTATTTCACATAATGTTAAAAATAACGGAAAACAAATTTAGATTTAACGAAAAACGTAAGGAATCATTATTTATTTTTTCATTTGCCAGCTTTGTTACAAATTATGTAACATATCTAGCTACTGTAATATAATTATTCCTCTCACGGCGTTTTCAAGAACCATTGGTCCTTCGTGGAACCAATTAAATAGTCACAAAAGTGTCACTGCACTGCTACAAAAGTGTCACACTGTTGAAGTATTCACTGATCTGAAATAAAACTGAAAAAACAAACGATTAATAACATCAAGATAAATAGATTTAGGCTGCATTGTTGGCGTTCGTAATGTTATTATCTGATAGCGTCAGGACGAGGCGTTCGCGTCTGTTTCCATAGTGACATTAATCATTAATTAGCTTGATTTTATTAATCGTTTGTTTTTTTCAGTTTTCTTTCTTACGAGTGAATATTTCAACAGTGTGAAGATATCTGTGCAGTGACACTTTTGTGACTATTTAATTGGTTCCACGAAGGACCAAGCCCCCTTTCCTTTGACCTACCCCCAAAAGAACCCTTTCCTAATACAATAATAATTATAACTATTGTTTTATTAATGGTTTCGGCGTGCTGTAGCTGCTTAGTTATAGATATTTAGTAAAGAGTTTTTCTTAGAGATGCATACCTAATCGGTTAATCCTTCATATGAAGGCAAACAATGGCCACTTCCGGTTTGACTTTCCTCATTTTTTACTCATATCTTTTTTTCCCGCACTTTCCTTCACTTAAGATAGGTGTCATTCGATAGCTCTTAGGTAGGACTATAAATTCGAGTAATCAAATTCTGGTTCCCTTTTGCCTCCTTAGGAGGGGAGGGGAAAAACCAGTTTTTTTCATAGGACCCCATGTTAAATTAACTCATAGAGTACGTGGTCGAATGGGTTCGTTTTTTCGGCTATAAGTAGCTGTTGATAAGGGTATTAATTGCTGTACTTTTGTAATCCCCGCACGGCTAGAATTGGGTTAGGGCAAGCCTAGAAGCCAAAAAAAGGCCACTTCCGGTTTGCCCCTTCTTCGTTTTTTACTAAAATCTTTATTTTCCCGCACTTTCCTCCACTTAAGATAGGTGTCATTCGATAGCTCTTAGGTAGGGCTATAAATTCGAGTAATCAAATTCTGGGACTTATTTTGACTACTTAGGAGGGGAGAGGAAAAACCAGTTTTTCCCATAGGACCCCATGTTAAAAAAACTAATAGAGTATGTGGTCGAATCGGTTCGTTTTTTCGGCTATAAATATCTATTGATAAGGCTATTAATTGCTGTAAATTTCGTAATCCCCCCATGGCTAGAAGTGGGTGGGGGCAATCGCCCATATATCGTGGGACATCTCCTTTGCAACTAGACTTGTGCATGATAACAATCAGAGAACGTATAACCTTCTATGTGACGTATGATATACATTTCATTCTTATAGTCATTCTTATAAACAATATTCCATAATTTTCCATAATTTATCTGTGAAGAAATCAACATCTTCACCAATAAATGTTCAAATTAACAAAATCAACTGGTGAACTAAATTTGAACATCATGCACACGTCTAGTTGCAAATTTTATGATTGTTATTATTTCATTCCGAATTATTTTCGGTAAAAGAAATGATTTATTTCTTTTCGGATAACTTGAAAAAGGAGACCGATTATGTCTATGAAATATTGTCATGGAGAATAAAGAAGATAAGAATTATATCATGGTAAAGTGTATTTATTTTATTCCTTTTTCTTCTTTTTAATTTATCGAGAAAATAACACTAGAAAAATTTCCATATAAAAGCATTGGAAACTAAAGAATGGAAAATATCCTATTCCTATTAATACTTCAATATTTTAATCAATAAATTTTAATAAGATTCAAGCTAATCCGATATCGGCCACATAATGAAGATTTATTTGTTTACACAGTTCTTTTCACAAAATTTGTAAGTTTGTATTCAGTAAATACTAGCATTTAAAAAAATAAATGTCGGCTTACAGTTTTTTCGCTTGGAAGACTTTAAAACTTTATAAAATAAATTTGGGGGAAATCACATTTTCAGGAAAGTACGCTGAAAGTTATTCGAATTTCTTCTTAATTTACCTATTCCAAATAAAAAAACTATTATATTGAAACATTGAATTATTTTATTTTTTTCGCCATCGAAAGCAGGATAGCAGAATCTGAGTTTTATCATCGAGGGTGGATCTGGCTGAAGAGTCCCAATAATAACAAAACGGCCGTTGCAGATTTCTCCGTGAATAAGCTCAAGCTTATTTATGAGCAGGCCTTTGTTTTTTTGTTTTTTTCTTTCTTTCTTTTATTTATTATGTGAATTCACTGTAAGTTAAATTTGCTTTTAAGTGATTTCGACGAAGCAAATTATAATATTATCAGAGGCGATGAATAAAGGCACAAAATTTGTTTTCTGTTTATAACAAATTAAATTTAATGATTTAAATTAAATAAAAACTCAGAAAAAAATTAAGCTACAGTCTTCTTTTATAAAGAGCCTTCAATATTTTTTTATTTTCTTACTGCATTAGCCAAAACTCGAAAAGTTTGAAAAAATTAACTGCAATTGAAAAGCTTTATTTTAAATGAAGACAAACACGGAAGTCTCAAACTTATTCTAGGCAACAAATGGCTGAGCTCATTCAGCCATGCTTGGCTGACAAAGTTAACTCAGACAAGTAGATCTGTGGTTTTAAGAAGATGGTTTGCGAATGACATCAGAAGTTGAGGTTAGCAAAGATCTCTATTTTCTGAGAGGAGAAAATCAGCCCGTGTCCTTAGCCGTGATCGTATAGTGGTTAGTACATTGCGTTGTGGCCGCAATAACCCAGGTTCGAATCCTGGTCACGGCATTGGTCAAGTTGTCAATGTCACGGCACACGGTTTTTTTTTTTCTTTACAGTGTTAATATTTGTTACAAATTTATTTTAAATTTTACACTTATTTTTCACAGAATAAAGGCTTTTTTTTTTTTTTAATTTTTCTGCCTTTTTTTTCTTATTACTTTTTATTAACAATAGAAAAATCAAACAAACAAACGAACAAACAAATACTGTAATAAATTAAAAAGCTTAAGAATATTTTTTAATATGATTTTTCTATTATTAATAAATTATCATAATGTTACTGTTACCCTTCATATGAAAATTAATTTATTCTACTTAGCTTACTTTGGTATTTGTGAAATTAAGATAAATGAATAAATAAGTAAATAAACAAATAATCTAATTTTTTTTTTTTTTACTAAATACCAAATTATGTCAAATTGTCAATGTGAAGGCACAAAGTGATTTTTTTTTTCTACTTTATTCTATTTTTTTATACAGTAAAACCTCGTTAAGTCGTCACTCCGTTTAAGTCGTCGTTTTCCTTTGGTCCCGACAAGGTCTCATACACAATAATGTAAAATAATCCTCCTTCACCAAATTTAATTCTACTCCGGATAACTCGTCACCCTCAAAAATGGCCAAAAGCATCTTTCTTCTCTATTTTGCAAGCCATCGTGTTGTCTTTTCATCCCCGTCCCTTCACTTTAAGAAAGCCAAGCCTTTACGGGGAATTTTCGACCATGCTTGTCACTTCATTCCTTTCCTACTCCTTCGGTGGATTTGGGTTCTTGGAATCTCGCTGCTAATCATTCAAAACACACTTCTCGCTGCGACTCTGTTGAGTCTAGAAGTTTTTCTTGACCGCTCTTGAGTGTGACTTCATTTCATAGTGATTAAGTCCCGCTATAAGGGCTATTTTTTCTGTTGCAATTTCATGGTTCGATTACGTTTTAAACATGCCACGAAAACTTACCTCGTTATCTTTCAAAGAAAAAAAAAGAGTTAATTGCACTTATTGAAAAATCAAATGTTTCGAAAACAGCTTTTGCCAAAGAACAGCATATTCCCAGGACTACATTAAACGATATTCTTTCATCGAAACAAGTAATTGAAGAAGCTGACTGCAAAGACAAAAGAAAGAGAATGAGGAAATCGAAGTTTGACGAGATTGAGGAGGTTTTAGTTCAATGGCTAAAACTTGCCAGATGGCAAAATGTGCCGATTTCTGCTGTGAGAACGATGGATACAACACGTACTCGGTCCTGCCTCCACTGCTTCTGGAGCTGGTGTGCTAGGTCGGTGTATTTACTGATCTTGTCTGAGAGTGAATCTGATACGCTTTGTGGTGTGTACTTGTAGTACGAGACCGTGTTCTTAATAAGTGTTTGTGTGCTAGCTGTTGATGAACGATGGCGCTACCTGATTGTGTCGCTGGAGGTAGTCTGTTTGGGAGAGAAGGGGACAGTCTGATATTATGCGGTCGATCGTTTCATGCGTAGTGTGGCGTTTCCTGCATCTGTCGTCATGTGTGTTTGCATCGTGTAGAATGTGTTTCTTGTAGTTGCGTGTGGAGATGATTTGGTCCTGTATCGCGATCATGAACCCATCGGTCTCCCCAAACAGCTCACCACTCGTCAGCCATCTATTAGAGATATAAATAACTTTAAATTAGAATATCTAAAAAATTTTAATAGTTACGAAGAATGCCACACAAGTACATTATTACAAGATGTGATAAATAAAATATATCTAAAAAATTTTCTAAAATTTCAAAATTAAAAAAATATTGATTAATAATAATTTCAATCCTTTGGTTGACTAGAATTAAAAATTCTAGATATTTTTTTCTCACTTAGGATAATGATAATTGTTACGCATTAAATATATTTAAAATGTAAAGTTGTTGTTTTTTTTTTCTAAAATTTTGATTAATGAGTGAATCGTTTATTCCAATGCTACATTTTAAACATTCTAAAAAAAAAAAAAATATTTATTTATTACTTTTTAAAGACAGTTGTATACAGTAGCGAACTGGGATTTTCTTTTTTACAGAGAAAACAAGAAAACTTACCCCGAAGTTCCTCGAAAAACTCACTTGCTTTAAATAGAAGCTGTTGTAATTCTGGAGACAGTTTCACTGGTAAGCATTTATCAGGGTGTTATGCTGAGAGGCTAAAAAATTATTTGCTTCCAAATACCCCTGTTATCTGCTCATCCATGACTTCATCCACCATCTTCAGTTCTTCCAGTTTTCTTTTTTTTTTTTTCTCTCTCGATAATTGCTGTCGGACATTAATTAATCTCTTCATCAATTCGTCGGACGCCATTTCGAATCGCGTTATCAACGAGAACAAAACATGACTTGATATTCGACATGAGATACTGCAGGTGACATGAAACACTTTTATTTCACAGAATAACTAAGTTCCCTTGATGAAATGTTTAGGCTGCATCAATCAGTAGTAAAGTTTCATGGCCTAAAATGAGATACTGCATGTGACATGAAACACTTTAATTTCACAGAAGAACGATCAATTGGCGATATACACAGCGTGCATTCCTCTCTCTTACATAATTTTCCAGATAACTTAATTCATTAAACAAATATCACAAATTTAAAATACCTCAAAGGTTTGGCAGCATTATTCATTTATTATCTTATTATAATAAAAGATAATTCCTCATTATCTTATCTTGCATAAAAACAAATGATTCACTTACTAAGCAAATATTTTAGTGTAATTTTTATCTTAAATGTATTGAGAATAATTATATTAATTTATTATTCAGTTGTTCCTTAACTTCCTAACTCATTGAAATTGAGAGTTAACTAAATAATTCACCTTAACACTTTATTGTAAAATAAATAACTGAATAAATAAATAAATAAATAAATAAATAAATAAATAAATAAATAAATATGTTTCCATTAAAAAAAAAATAAGCAACATGAAAAAATGAAACAATGTTTGAAAACAAAAACAAAAAGAAATCCAAACTGAAATTTAGTTACATTGGCACTTAAAAATTGATTTTAAAATTGACAAGTAGATAATAAATAAATAAATTATAGAATAAAAGTACAGAAATCAGTAAGAAAAAAAAAAATACACCGTGTGCCGGGACATTGACAATTTGCCCAATGCCGTGACCAGGATTCGAACCTGGGTTATTGCGGCCACAACGCAATGTACTAACCACTATACGATCACGGCTAAGGACACGGACTAACAAAACACCTTCTTAAAAACAAAGATCTCCTTGCTGGAGTTCAATTAACTCATTTGTTCATTCATGGATCAATGAACTCACGTGACTGAAATCGGAGGAGCTTATTGGTTCTTTATCAGAACCTTCATAAACTTAAGATTGTACAATTTGCCAGAATTATTTTATTTTTCCAAATTACAAAATGAACTGTACGAATTGATGAATTTTGAATAAAATTTAAAATTATTTTCACTTTGCTTATTATAGTATTCTGTAATATAAGTAAATAAAGGCCAGAGATTAAACTGGATAGAAATAAAAAGTAAACTTCGTAACATTGAAAGAAGTTTTTAATTTTCAAAAATTTATTTTCCAAGTTTTCTTTTCTTTCTTTTTTTCTACTGACAATATTACAATAGTATCCTCTTTCATTTAAGATTAAAAAAAAGTAGAAATATAAATAGTTAAAGCTAATGAGAATAACGAGATTAATAAATACTTAGTAAAAGAGATAATAAATAATTTAGGAAAAAATTTAGAAAAATACTTTTTCAGGAAAATCATTGAATAAAGTGGAGTAAAATAATTGTTAAACCAATATTAATAAATTACTAATCCATGTATCTTCTTTAAATCTCTTCTTCTGCTTATCATAATTTAAATAAATACTACTTCTAACTCTCAAAACATTAAAAAAAATATTTTTTAATGCAGACGAATTCGAAAGCATATTTCTTGCTTTCTTTTTCAAGTTTGTTTGATAACAATATGTTCTCAGGTGAACTTACATTGCGTATACATAGTTATCAACAATCAGAATACTGTAATAACATCTACAATCTTACATTAATATTACAATAATTGATAATTTACAATTGATTGAATTCATCGATTATTACAGTTTTTTTGTTTCCTTTGATGCATTTTTTTATGATATAATTAGCTAATTTTACAAACATACTCTCTACTTCTAAACCACTACTTTTATTGAAATTTATGTTCAATAAAATTTATCGGGTGGCCTATGCAATATTTTCATGAATTTTTTTGAAAATGAGATATTAAAAGAATCAAAATTTAATTTAGAATACTACAGATATGCTGACGATACATTGGTTATATGATACGGAACAAAAAGGCAATTTCAAAATTTTTTTAACTTAATAAATAAAAAGAATGTTGACATAAAATTTAAATTAGAAGAAAAAGAAGAAAGATTAACTTTTTTAGATGTATGTCTAATAAAGAAGAATACTAGTAATTTATATGTTAAACATCATCGGAAACAGTTCCAGAGCGACCACATTTTAAATTTTAAGTCTAGCCAAAGCTTTGTAATCAAAAAGAATATTGTAGATAATTACATTTATAGATTGGACAGAAATTCCAGCCAAAATTTAGATTTTGAAAATGAAATAAGAAATAAGAAAAAAATATTAAAGAAAAATGATTATGAAGATAAGTTTGTAAATAAAGTAATAAATGATTATAATAAAATTAAAATGAAAGAAATGGGGAAATATGATAATAAAAATAGGATAATAATCCCATATTTAAACAACAGCAGTAGGGAATTAAAGAAAATTTGCAAAAGACATGGAATAAATGAGACATGTGAATAAATATCAGAACAAATTGAAAAATATTTTATGCCATAAAATAAATGAAAATAGTCAAAATGCAAACATGGGATTAATTTATCAATTAGAATGTCTTAATTGCCGTAAAATTTATATTGGCGAGAGTAAAAGAACGACCCTTGAACGAGCAAAAGAACACATATACTGTATTAAAAATAAATTAGAGTACAAATCTGACGTAGCTGATCATTGTTCTCGAACGGGCCACTGTATTAACGATGAGGTCAAAATTTTAATGTTAGAAAAAGATTGTAAAACAGAAAAATATTGGAGAGCTTCATAATACGAAATAATTATATAATTAATAATTATTAAACATAGCGGTTTTGAATTTTCGCTCCACTTCAAAAGAATGACGCGTTATTACACATTTATTATAAGTGCTGCAAAATTATGCATTGATATGAAACAATATTTTCGTTAAAAGTTTTTCATTGAATGCAATGACCCAAATCTGTCAGCAAAAACACATCGCAGAGAAATTCGGTGTTCAGTGAAATGGTTGGAAACGATCTCTTTCATCGGTCGGTCATTTTTCACTCGCATTTAGTTTAAACACGTCGTAGGAATTCATTTCATTCTCTTATTTTCATTAATTTATTTATTTTTATTAATTTATTTATTTTTATTAATTTATTTATTTTTATTAATTTGTTTATTTTTATTTTTAATTAATTAACTTATTTTTACTTTTATTAATATATTATTTATTTATTAAAGATTTTTTTTTTCTTTGTGGTTCTTCCGACGGAGTGAAGATTCCTTTTTTTTGATTGAGCGGCTAAATTTCCTAAAATTTACGAAATCATAAAATAAATGGGTCTTCGTTTAAAGTTGGATCATAAATAAATTAAGTATCAATTATTATGGAAATTCGCATGCTTCGCATTAAGTTACGAGCTCAAATGTATCCAGATCTCAAGAATACAGAATCTCAAGAATTAAGCAGTTAATACATCTGACACTTTATTTACAAAAACAGGGTTTATAAACAACTACGTGGAATCTCGACTTAGCCGCCAATTTCATCCAGGTCCGTCTGTGTGGCAGAGCCAATCACACAGTTGTTAATCACAGTTGAGTTGTTAATCAGTCAATCACAGAAGGTGTTCACGAGCTAATCAGTGGAGATCTCAATTCCAGAAACAGCTTTAATCCTAGGATGCCTATCTAAGACTCCTTAATCCCTTGTACTTGAACCTCCTCTCAATATTGTTTAAGTATGAAGATGACGGAAAATAAGCATAAAAACGCACATATTTAAAGACTCACTGAGCTTTTTTTGGAAATTTCTTTCCAGGAACCAAAGACAGACTGTTTCGAGGTCTTTCCAAATTTCCAAAAATAGCTCAGTCAATCTTTACATGTGTCGGGTTTTATGCTTATTTTTCTTATTATATATGTATCATGCATGTTAAAGTTTGCTGTAAAACTTAACAGTTAAATTGGCCTATCGTCAATTTTGTTTGCAGAAATTTCTGTGCTTGTAGCCATTTCTCATTCTATTTTTCTTGATATTGAGTTCTATTGCAACTGTAGAAGTTATCAGAATTATGTTTTTTTTTTTTTTTTTAAGTTTTATTATTAAACAAAAGAAGTATTTGAATTCATGAATCTTATCTGATTAAATAAATAAGTAGTATTCTATTTTACTGATTATTTTTTCTATTCTCAATGTCACGACACACAGTGTATTTTTTTTTTCTTTAAAATTTGAAAAATGTCACAAAATAATAATAT
>JAFIDM010002131.1:28773585-28784680 GCA_023159025.1 Thereuonema tuberculata
TAGGTAACAGCTGTTTCGCCATTCAAGTGGCTCTTCAGACCTAACCCTTATCGAGGGAGGCGGGTTAGGTCTGAAGAGCCACTTGGATGGCGAAACAGCTGTTATCTAATCCTCCCCGGTAAATGAATCAGAAAAAGGCAATTTTGTTGCTTATTCTGTGCTGGGCTCCTGATACAATTCAATGAATTTAATCAGCACGTTTTCCTTTTTATTATATAATAATATTTTATTTAACAATTAATTGTTGACAGTTAAAAAAAAACAACTGTTTAAATACAATCCCGTAAAGTTTCTCAGAACATTAAAATATAAAAATTAAGACTTGGCATTCGCACTTTTATTAAAAATAGAAGCAGATTGGCAATATTATTATTATTATTATCATTAATATTGTTATTATTGATAATAAATGTCGTATTTTATATCAGCAATTCCTCCATGTTATAAACAAGAAACGAAATCTGTTTCTTGCAATTTGCACTGAAAATAGAAAAACAACACTGACCCCTCAAACAGATTTATAGAACCGTCGTTTACCACGTGACGTAGGCGTGGCCAAGTCCCAACTCCTGGTGGCCGTACAATATTCACGCGTTCTAAGCTTGATCATCGAAACTAAATCTGGCTGATGAGTCCTAATAAGGACGAAACAGCTGTCTCAAATTTACGAATTTGTGCATTTCCTTGTTTTTTTTTTTATTTTATTTTTTTTTTTTTTTTTTAATGTTTATCAATCCTATTAGGTATACTTATAAGCGGTATACCTGTGTTATAGGAATTGAGCATTTTAATATATTTTTTTTTTTTAAAGTTATTAATTAATACTTAATTTTTCCATCTACAACATCTGAAATTATATTTTGTTTTATTTGCTTAAAAGTTACATTATTTTTTTTATTAGGATCTATTTGTTTAAATATTTTATATTTTACATAATTAGTTAATCTATATCCATAATTATTTTTAATTCTTTCTATTTTAAATATTTTATTCCAATTACACCTACTTTTTATTACTCCTTGTTGGTAATTTATTTCTCTTTCCACTTCAAAATAGTTCATAATTATTGTTTTATATATAAATTTTTCATTTATTTTTAATATTTTATGTTTTTTCTTATCCTTAATTGTTCATTTTTTGATTTATATTTATAATTTTTATAAACATTATTAAATATTTTTAATGTTTTCTTATTGATATTTTTTATTTGTTGTTTATTCGTATTTATCCAACATTCTAACCCATAATCCAAGATTGAGTCTACAAGGGATTTGTATACTATGAGCTTTTGTTTAAACGGAATGTGATCCCTAATGTGATAAAAGAGAAAAGCATATGAACTCAGCTTCCTTATCACATAACCATACTGTTCATTCCAGCAGAATCTGTTATCTATATTAATTTCTAAATATTTATAAGTTGAGACAATTTCTATTCTTTTGCAGTTACAATCTTTCGTTAAGATATTGTTATTCTGTTCTATATTTAGACATTCTATTTTATGTAGATTAATAATTACATTGTTATTTATTTTCTTATTTTTGTTTTTGATTATCATTATTTTTGTTTTTTCTCCATTTACTTTCATTTTATTTTTAAGTGACCATTTATTTATATTATTTAGATCTTTTTGTATTTTATCTTGGGCTTGAAGTTGGTTTTTGTCTGTTGTTATTAATATTACGTCATCAGCGTATAGAAAAACCTCTGAACTTTTTATATTTTTGCTTATTGAGTTTATGTAACTATTAAATAAGAGAGGACCTAAGTTTGAGTCTTGTGGAATTCCTCTGTTGGAGTTAAATAGTTTACTTACATTATTTTCAATTTTAATTCTAAATTTTCTATCTCTCAAATAATTTTCTATCATTTTATATATGTTCCCTCTTATTCCCATTTGTTTAATTTTCTGTAATAAAATTTTATGATCTATAGAATCAAATGCTCTACTAAAGTCAATAAATGCTATATATATTATTTCTCCATTGTTTAATGATTTGTTTATATTTTCATTAACATGATTCAATAAATTTATTGTTCCTTTATTTCTTTGATATGCATACTGATTTCGATTTAATAGCTTCCTTTTACTTACGTAGTCATAAATACTTTTTGCCAAATAACTTTCTAATATTTTAGAAATATTTGAAATTAGTGAAATAGGTCGATAGTTATTTAGATTATTGGAACTTCCTCCCTTATATATTGGTATTGTATATGTTATTTTCCATGCATTTCGGTATATACCTGATTTATAAATTTTTTGAAGAAATATTTCGAGAAAGATGGATATTGTTTCTTTTATATTGTTTATATCAATTAATTTTATTCCATCTGGACCATATGAATGATTTTTTTTTGATTATTTATTATTTCAATTATATCTTTTCTATTTGGCAACATTAAAACCATTGAGTTTTTTTCTGATTCCTGTTCTTCATTTTCCATTTTTCTTATCTTCTCTAATTTTTCATTACTTTCATAAACATTTTGAGTAAAAATTTTACTCAATTTACAAAATAATTTTTTAATATCATAATTTTCTAATAATACTTTTAATTCATTTGTTTCATTATTTTTTTTCTGTTTTCTTATTATATCATTATTTATAATTTTCCACACATTTATATTGACGTTAGGATCATCTTTAATCAATTTTCTAAAGTATTTATTTTTTTGTTTTTTAATTTGATTTTTTAACCAATTTCTTTTTTTCTTATATTCTATTTCCAATTTTGTATTGTTTTTATTTTTTATGTATCTCCTATAGAAGTTATTTTTTTCTTGAATCTGTTTCATCAACTGAGGGTTCATCCAATTTTTTTTGTATTCTGTATTTGTCTCACATATATCCTTTCTACTTTTTTCTTTTATTGTTTCTCTTTTTATTTTATATTTTGCTTTTTTTATTTTTTTATTTAACTTATTTATTATTTTATTTGGATCTTCTTCATTTTTCTTTATTATTTCTTCGATTAAAGTTTTCAGTTCTTTCTTTAGTTTCTCTATATCTATTTTTACATTATTTTTCTCTTTATTATTTTTTTTTCCATTTGTTTTATTTGTAATTCTTTCTTTTCTATTTCAAGCAGGATTCCGTAGTGGTCAGAAATGTCCCATTGTATTATATTCGCGTTAATATCAATATCTTCTGCATTCGAGAAGCAATGATCAATACATGTGTTAGTAATTGATTTAATAGTTTTTACTGATCTTGTTGTTTTGTATACATTATTTAAATATCCAAGATTATAAAACATGTTTTTATATTCTATACTTATTTTGTTATTAATTTTTTCTTCTATATTTATGTTTGTGTCACCTATATATATTATATTTTTTTTCCCATTTTCTTGTATGTGATTTATATTTTCTTTTATTTCTTTTATAAATTTATTTTTGTTCGTTAGTGGAGGTTTGTATATTATATATATAATTAATTCTTTTGATAGAAGTGAATTTTTTTTAAAAGTGCAAATTAAATTTTCATGTGTTATACTATCTTCATTTTTTGTTAGGATATTATATTTTTCCCTATACCATATCATTATGCCTCCTCCTCTAGAATTTATTCTTAATTTTTGTTCTTTTTTAAACCCTTTTATATTGTATAAAAAGGCTTCCTCCTCCTTTATATTCACCTCTACCAATATTATTATATCTATATATGTTATTTTTTTATCTATATTAGCAATTAGATATGCAAAGTTAGACCTTAAACTTCTTATATTTAAGAAGAGAATATTATTATTATGTTAAGGGTTCCATGTGCTTATATTCTCTGTAATAGTTAGTTTACCTAATTCTACTTGGTTATAACTATCCATCATCACTGTTTTTTTTTTGTTTTTTTTGTTTTTTTTTACATTCTTTCAAAATCCTCTTCGCATTTAATATTCATAATTCTTGTGTTTTCGCTTTTTCTTACTAGGATTTTGTTATTCTTTATCCAAACAAATTTATAATTTCTTGATTTAGCTTCCATTTTTGTTTTCCATAACAGGTTTTTTAAGTTTTGAGTTAAGTTTTCATTTATGTATATTTTGTTCTTATTATTATTGTTGAAGATTTTCATATTTGTTAAATTTCTGTTTTGTTTGTACTGCGTAAGCCAGAAGTCTCTATCTTTTCTGTTAATGAATTTTACTATAATTGGTCTCCATTTGTTAGCATTTGATTTGCCGTATCTATGAGCTACGTCTATTTTGTCTGAGGGGTTTCGTATATTGAGCTCTTCTCCAATGACTTGTATTAATTCATTTAAATTTTCGCTTTCTTTTTCTTCTACTCCAACAATTTCTATGTTATTTTTCCTTTGTTGTAATTCCAATTTTTGAACTGTTTCTTGTAATTGCAATATTTTTTCATTTTGACGGTTTTTATCATTTTCAATTACTTTCATGTTTTCCATTATTCTCTTTTGGTTATCTTGATAATTTTGTAATTTGCTTAAGATGTCTTCATACTGCTTACTCACGAAATCAATTGATTTCCTAATTTCTACAATTTCATTCAAAATTGTCTGACTTAAATTCTGATCTTGAAATGTGTTGGGTAAGTCTATTTTTTCTGTAGGGAGAGCTGGTGTTTTTTGATTTGAATCAGGTTTCGACTGTATTTTTTCTTCTTCTAATTTAGAGTCTTTTTCTATTTTTTTTGCTTCTCACTATTATTCTATTGCATTTTGCACACTTCCTTTGTTTTCTTTTTGATGGAGTTCCATAGTCTGATAATTCACTTTCTGTGGCGCAGTTCACGTGTTGTTCAGCGCCGCAACTCAGACATCTTAATTCTTCTAATTTTATTAGCTTGTTGCAAATTATACATTTGATTTTTAATTTAGCCTACTCACTCATTTGTTGCTTGCTTTATTGTAGAAGCGGAATCTATGTTGAAATTTTCGTTTTCATATTACATTTAATGCAGAAACCGTTGAAACCTTCTTACTTAAAAAAAAAGAAAAGAAGTGAATTTGCATTAAAAAAGAAGTAAAGTCAAAAACGGATTAAATCACGTGCACGCTAATAGGATTAATACCCACTGTTTAAGACATTGAATAGAAATCTATTTTTATTTTAAAGTTCTAATGCTCCTATGAATATTCTATGGGAATTTTTAATTATCTTCTCGAGTTAATTTTTCGACATGAATCCATTTTGAAAGATGTCAGATATAAAAGTTAGATTGTCTCAAGTCCTTAAATGTAATTACTAAGTTTTAAGAAGATCCATCTGGCTGTTCAGAAGTTTGTAAGGGAAAACAGACTGCCTGAGTCAGTTTTCTAGGATAATAGGCTGAAAATGAAATGGGATAAGAAAAAAAAAAACTTCAACAAAGGATTTTTTTCCTAAGATTACTCTTAGAATTTAGAGTCGATAATCAGCATTGTATTTTAAAGGATTTTTTTTTCTTCTTAAATGCATGGAATAAGATGGGACCTTTCACATCTCATCTAGAAGATGATCTAGAGTTTGCCGTAAATTCTACTTAATTCTATAAGGCTTACATGCAAAATTAATTAGAATGACTGAACATGCGCCTCTAGAAATTAATAAAAAAGAAAACAAAATTGATAAAAATAAACAACAAAATTAATGAAAATACTGTGATTGGACGTGAAATCATAAAAGAAGTACAAAATTTTACTTATTTTGGAGTAAATGTCAGTGCAAATGGTGAATAGGTGTACTGTCGAATGCATTTCCAATGTCACATTGCGAAGTAGTGCTTTCTTGCATTGCTTTCCTTAAACCAGTCTAATAAGGGAATGGTTCGGTTTGTCAGATCGAAATATCCCTTAAAATTTGTATCATTTATTCAGGATCTTAAGGAGTTAACGTATACCAAATTTTAGCTCCTTTTTTTGCACTGAAAGGGGGTTAAAAAAAATTGTAAGATCTGAGAGCTTTTTGTACTGCGGGGAAGCATCGGGCAGCTAATGTAACATTGGAAATGCCGGCAACAGTACAAGGAATGGAAGAGGATATGATATTTATAGTCTCAACCAAAAAAAAAAAGGCTCATCCTTTTGCGGATGGGAGAATGGAGGTACAAGTAAAACAATGAACTCTCCAACCAAAGAAAAGGGTCCAAAATTCTAGATTTCTTTCATTCTCAGATGCAGTTAGGGGGGGAGTGTTACAATACCTATCTTCCCTCTCTCCCTATCGGTAATCCAATGAAATGATGATGTAGATTATGATTTACAACAAACCTAAACTATATGAGGGCGTCTCCAAAATATAAAATAAATAGAAATACATATTTATTGTAATGTGATGTGATTTATTGTAATGTAAGGGACTAAAACATGGAAGCTTAAAAAACTCAGGAAAATAAATTGAACGTGTTTCAGACGCAATGCCTTAGAATAATATTGAAAATATTTTGGCCAAACCAAATCTCTGAGATAGACAAAAGAACAGGAGTATACAGAGTGTAAGTAACGTAATAAAACTTAGAGGATAGAGACGGGTTGCCAACATTCTACGAAAAGAAAAAGATAAAATTAACCGAGTTGACATGGACACCGGAGAGTAGAAGAAAACATGGTAGACCAAAGATAACCTGGCGAAGGATGATGGAAGAAGAGAGGATAGCTGGATGGAAGCAAGAGTAATCGAATAACAACAAAACAGAGGATCTCAGACTTAGGTGCCACGAAGAGAATTTGTATATTTAGTATTTTAACAACCAAGCATTTGATGGATTGCAAATTATACGTGGTCGGTTGGTTTCGTGTTCACTTTAAAACTGTGAATTTACTTGTTTATATTGATATAAGAAGCTTCCCAATTTATTCTGATTACGGTAATAATGATCTTATTTTTGTTTATAAAGTGCATACATAGAAGATTTTTAATTCGTGATAGTCCATGCTCTAATTACAACATTATCTGTTGGTTTAATATTCTAAAGTGAATCATTAATGTGTTACGGATGTAATATATTTTTGCAGATACCATTTGCTAATATAATTTCAAAGCCGGAACGATGAAATACAGGGTGGGCAAGAAATAAGATTCGCTATGAAACATACTGTACAGTGAAGACAGTTGTTCACAGAGATCTAATTTTCAGGGACAATGATCTCAGAAGGTCGGCAAACTTACCCCAATGAAAAAAACAAACAAAACAAACAAATCAATTAATTCTAAATTCTGTTCACAGATGTCACCAACTGCTTGGGTACTGTATTTAAACATCTGTACATTGGATTCCATCTAATCTGGCGAAAATCTTAACTGAACTAGTCTAGTTTTAAGGGTGTAGTCAGTTCAAAGTTATAAAAACAAACAAAATCGATTCAATTTGCATTAAAAGTTATAGTTCTGAAAAGAGTTTTTTTTTTTTTAATAGATGGGTGTGGAATTACAGCCGACTTCCTCATTGGACTATACATTTTTGAGGAAGATGGGCCACAAGATGTAACTATTACAGCAATCAGGTGCACAGCGATGTGGCCAGACCTAACTTCTGTACCGAAATGCACAATAACTACTAAGTTCATGCACTATGGCGCGGCACCCCACATAGCTCTTCTCGCAAGTGATTCCTTATCACGCATTTTTCCAGAAGACAAGGTTATTGGTAAGCATTTTGCAACACCTTGGTCCCCACGTTCCCCTGATCCTTGTAATTTCTTTTTCTTGTTATACCTTAAAGACCAAGTAACCGGGGATGCGTGGACAATTGAAGATCTGAAAGTAAACATCCGATGGGGAATGAGGTTGCAACGGAAGAGCATGCAGTCCGCATGTTTAAATTTGTGATGACTCACAAGGTGGCCCACATACATCTTTTTGAAATAGAACTTAGCATTCTAGATAACCAGCCAGCTGCATAATCTGTAATCAGTATTTTGCAAAACTCACTAAGATAGTAAAAAATAATATTACTATTGATACACCTGTGATTAATTACTAAATAAAATACTAAAAAGATTAAAATTAATGAAAGGGAATTAAACTAAGTAATTAAACTGTGTAACCTTTTAGATCCAGTCGCATAAGATCAATTTTTAGTTTTATATTAAGAACTGCTCAACATTACAGAGGGTCGCAAAGAGATAAAAGAAAATTAAAACCAATAATAGCTGTAATAACAATATTAATAACTAAAATAATAAAGGAATAGAGCCTACACACAAGAATAAAATTAAAAAGCATGTATTTAAAAATAAAATGATACAACTAGTTTCGATCTTATATAAGACCTGAATCATTTTATTTGTTAATATAGATTTTTTTAAATTTTATTCTTGTATGTAGGCTCATTTCTTTATTATTATAGTTATGAAAGTGGCACTTGTAAAAAGTTTTTTTTTTTAAAATTTGAATAAAAAGTCAACACACTTGAATAAAGCTAATATAAAGTACATTAAACACAATAAAATTACATAAAATACGACGTTTCGCCTCGCTCTGCAAGTCGTTGACTAATAACTATAATAAAATTTAGTTATTAGTAACTGTATTTTATGTAATTTTATTGTGTTTAATATATTTTATGTTAACTTTATTCAAGAGTGTTGATCTTTTATTCAAATTTTACAATATTTGCACACGTTATATTTGTTTTTAAAAAGGTTTTACTAACAAATTTTAACGATCATGCTTATTTAAATAATTATAAATATAATAAAAAAATACAATTTCTAAGATAATTTCTCCTGGAAACTTTTCATTTTCATATAACTTTTTATGTCGTACACAATAGACACTAATTTTTGAGTTTAATCAAGAAAACACCGTTTTTGAAATAAAAACCAGATGTGTCGTATCAACCTTATAATATTATAATAAAAACTACACGACGCCCAAGAATTTGGAGCCTCCTCAAATATGATTAAGGAACAATAAACTTAATTAGATATTTACTAAAAACAAAACAAAAAATTAAATAGAATTATTGAAAAGGTTTATAGAAACCTAAACTTTTTTGAAGTAAATTTTCTTCAACGCAATTTGAAATCACTACTTTAATATTTATTATTTTAAGATTAAGTAACTAAGGCTAAGAAAAATATTAAAGAGTAACATTTCATAATAACTAAATATTAAGCAAAGAAGAGAGAAAGAAAAATTAACTTTGAATTCTTTGAGTCATTTTTCACGTGAGTAATTAAATAAGAATGAAATAATTTTAAAACATTTAATTTAATTCAAATACATAATAGGTTGGACAGAAATGTGGAATTTATTAAAAACCAATTTCAAAGATCAGATTTCTGTTCCAGCAAGAATAAAGCCAATTTATTCCTGCTTCGTCAGCGGCATCTCACGAAAACACTAAAGCACCAGTAATTTAGAAATTCAAACTTCAACGCAATAATAACTTAAACTTTGCTCTTTTTAATTTAAATATTAAAACAAAAACATATTCATTCAAATCACAATTGCATCAATCTTTTTTTTTTCATTTTTTTATATGTATATTTTTAATTTTTAAAATTTATTTATTTTTAAGTTTTACATATACTGCAGTCTTTTTATCTGAAAAAAACTTTTTCAGATCGAGAAAAATTTTCCCAATTTGAATGTGGATTCAACCCTAAAAAATCTACATGAATACCTTTTTCCTTATGGTTCTTTCTTATTTCATTATTTTTTTTTTAAATTTCTGATCTAGAAATTGCTCTTCTTCTTCCTTTACCAATTATTTTAATTTTCTCTCAATTAATCTCTACCTTTTTAACTTCATCCACTTTTATTATTATTTTCATGTTAGGTCTTTGGTTTAAAGGAGTTCTAGAATGAAAATCATCAGAACGCTTCATTGTTAATGAAGAACTTACAATTTATAGTCTGTTAGTGTCTAAATTATACTAAATCCTCAACTATTTAACCATAATAACATAAAGTCAATCTTTACACTAAACTATCTGATTAATATAAAAATAAAACAAATACTCACGAATCCTAAAACCCCTAAACCCATAAAACACTATGACCTTCCCATGTTGAGTCAATGAGAAAAGGTATAATCTATATACAGCACTAAAAAAAAGATAAAAAAAATTAATAGTCAAAATGTCACTTTTGATAAAAAAAATATTTCAAAAAAATTTATGATTCAGATTATTGACAAGATGCTCAGCCACGCTGAATTATTTTCCGTTGTTTCTAACATACAAATATGTGCTGTTTAAAATTCTTATAAATAGCACTTGTTGCGTTATGCCAATGTATTTTTATTGCACGTGGTAAGGTAATTTCTTACATAAAAACCAAATTGTTATATTTTTTTTGAGAACTTATCGTTTTCATTTGAGAGATTTTTATTTACAATATTTTAAACAATTTGATTTTTTTTCAATGTGAGAACAGAGTAATATAAAAACATTGCAAATATATTGAGAAAAAAAAATAGATAAAGATTCTAATATAATAAAATTAAAACAACACTAACTTTATTTATTAAAAACTCCAAATTTATTCTCTAGAAAACAAGAAATTCTGGAAATCATTACATGTCTCGACATTTCTTTATTGTAACTTAATAAAGAGTACTTAATGTAGGACTATATTGTTTTAACAGTGTATATCAAACTCATCATTGATTTACATTATTTTATTCGAAGTCATATATTCTATTATTATTTTCAAGAAATTTTTTATCTTTGAAATACGTGATCTCCTACCGCAAAATGTATGAAATATGTAAAAGTTTACGTTATAATATTACGTTACGTTGTAATATAACGTATATTTGCACTTAATATAACGTTTGTATTACGTTATGTTAAGTGTAAATATATAATATACCTATGGATTAAATAATTATCCTAAAATATGAAACCATGAACTTCTTCAAACATTTACTCAAATTTTAATTTCACTTTTTAACTCAGTAGGCCTATGAATTAAATTCGGAACTATAAAATCAGTTTTTTTTAATGTAAAGTAAAGAATACAAAAATTATATTATATATTTAAAAAAAAAATTTTTAATTATTAAACGATTTAAAATTCAATATAATTTTGTTCCCTTAAAAAACATAAAATTAAAATATAAATATCTATATAACAATAACAGTTATTTATTATTATTATTAAAAGTAATATATTTATATTACTTCAAAGTACAGTAATAA
>JAFIDM010002131.1:28784780-28799457 GCA_023159025.1 Thereuonema tuberculata
CGGATAACCGATCATTTATGAAAACAAGGTAGGGATAGTGATTAGTAGACCAATCACAGTGCTTCGCAACAGTTTCTGAATCTTTAGAATAGATTGCGCCGGGGTGGTCTAGAAAATGCTCGCGCGAATCTGTTTGCGACCCCATGCTATCTTACCCACCCCTATTTATATGGAATAATCATGATTCTTAACTCAAAATTTGTTAATACACTGAATTCCTAATAATGATTTTAAAAAAATTGCCCAAGAGGGAATCGAACCCACGACCTTCGCGTTATTAGCACGACGCTCTAACTGAGCTAACAGGCCCCCTACAACTGAGCTAACAGAAGCCGTTGCGAAACATTGTGGGATACGTGTCCACAGACAGGCAAATCAGGGATATAAGGCTCTTTCAGAAGCCTAAAATTGTAGCAGTATCATAGGAGCAATATGAAACACAGAAACAGTGATACATATTAAACACAAAATCTTATATTGTATATTAAACATTGCTAATTAACATAACGACAAAAACAGCGCAACGAAGTCACAGGACGGATTTAAAATAAGATAATTTGTTTTATTGTCTTTTGCTTCAGATCTAAGATTCTCTTCTTTATTGCTAAATCGAGCACACATTTTAAAGACAGCAACTGGAAGCTTCACAATCTTCTTGTTGTTCTAACCACTTCATAGCAGTCTCAAGGCAGTGAAAACCTTCCTTACTGGATGGTCCTTTTCCAGCACGATTGTCACCGCTAAGCTCTTCCTCAACATTGCAAGGTTCTTGGTCATCGATGATACTGTCAATGATTTCATCGTCCGTCAATACTTGACAGCCAGCTCATCGGCATCACATTCGAGCCAGTCTTGAATGTTTTCCTGGTCGCATTCTTCAAATCCTGAAGATTCTTTAATCAGCCTAGCAAATTGGTTGTTATACAAATTGGCTAGCCAGCAGTGATAGACTCGTGCAAAGGTACAGTAATAGACTCATCTGATAGAAGGAGCTTATTCCAAGCTTTTGCTAGTGTAGTGTCCTTGATAGTAGCCCTAGGTTCTGCTGCCATATAAACAGCAACATTCAAGCTAATTTCGATATCCACACTTGCTGAATTGTTTTTTCATGTTCTGTCCCGATCAAAACCATATGAGTAATTCCTTTTTGTAATAACGATTCTAAAATTCTAAAATTCCTTTCAATGACCACCTCGTCCATCGGTTGGAGAATTGAAGTAATGTTAGGAGGCAAAAAAAACAATTTTAAATTTTCCGTGAAAGATTTGACAGATGACTTGAGCATTATCAATCAACAACTAAACATTTCCAGAATTCCCAGTTGTAAGTTGATACTTTTCGCGCAAATTAATTTTCTTAATTTTTGTCTACTAAAACGCCTTCGATTAACCGCTGTTTCGGTTGATTGGTTTTCGGATAATCGATGCTCTACTGTATACTAAAACTAAAAAACTGAAATACCATTCTAAAACTGACACAATATAAAAGGTAGTGAAGCGTTTAAGTAGAAAAAGAAAGAAAAAAAATTCACCGGCTAAGGACACGGACTGACAAAACACCTTCTTAAAACAGTTATCAAGAGTGACTGCGTTGAATGACTTAAATCATCCATGCATGGATCAGTGAGCTCACGTGATCAAGAGAAATTTAAAAACAACAATATTTATTTCCTTCCTATGAAATAATGTAATTAACAGTAAATCTATACATGACCCTAATATTGTGAACAATGGTATTGTTGTTTTTAGTTTACAATATAAAATAAGTAAATCTTAAAAGAAAATGTTCATATTTTGAGCTATTTTAAATTTCCGATATACCTAAATGTCACTGAGACTTTTTTTCTGGAGGTTTCTATCTTCAATAATTCACCAGAGGCCTTAACTCTGCAATTTCTTTCCTGAGATATGCTACAGATTTATTTTTTTTCTACCACTTAATCTAGAAGCGTTACAGGTTTCTACGAGTATTTTTCTTCAGCAGCCAGGGCCATAAATGTTTTAGGCACATACTTTCAGATATCTGAGCTGACGAAAAAGGATAATTGAAATAATTTAATTAAAGATTTCACTCCATTGCTATGGAGACCATTGGGTGTGCAGGAGAGCATATAAGCGCATTTCACATGAATCCGAAAATTGGACATATTCTATTTCAGATGGCCACGAAATTCTCTCCGATGTCGTCTGTACGAACGATTTGAATGTTAAAATATTGTCGCTGGCACATCTATATGGAATGATCGTCCTTATGACGTAGTACGAACAACGGTTTTCTGAACCAATCAGTGATGAGATTTCCTGTAGCAAGATGCCTTTTTTTTCATAGGTCATGAATTTTGACGACCCCTCTGACCTTCCGCCTAGAGCGGCCGTTCTTCTCCCCGTATGGTAGGGCCGCCACTGGAACCCACCATCTCCTTTCAATCCTTGATCTTTCCCTTTCGTTTCAAGAAGACGGTGCCAATGCAGCAATACAACTCTCTGCAATAAGTATCGTATACTTTTATTGAATATTTAGAAAACGATAACGCGAAACTGGAGCTTCCATTTTCATCTCCATGAAATGGAGCTTCCATTTTGTTTTCTTCGCTTCGCTCCAAAGGAAGTAATTTCCGCTTCCTTTCAATACCGGATATGAACGTTATTTCCTGTGAAAAATTATCAACGATTTCGGAGTCATGTGAAATGGCCTCCGGAAATACTCAGAAGATAATCCATACGATGAATTTATCGTCCGATTTTCAGTAGTATGACTTGCCACGTGAAATGCGCTCTCGACTGCTGCTATCCTCGATCAAGGGTACTAGTTGACTTCTGATGGTCATTCCGACGGAAACCCACCTTAAATCCCGAGTAAGAAACTGTTTACTCGGGAGGGCTGGGTCATTTGACAGAGGGCTGGGTGAATCCTAGGTCCGTCTGGATGAGAAAAACCGTGGAAATCCCCAATCACCGCTGAGAGTTGAATCCGGATTCCTTCTTTCTGCTCCTAAGCCACTGATCCACTATAACATTAAGTAAATTCTTAAATAAAAAAAAAAACGGACATCAATCATTACGTTAGATTAGGAATAAACGCTTCGGTCCATTAAGTGGCCTTCATTAAAATTATATTTCAGAATTGTTATATTAGTAGGAGTAATTTAATTCTTTTCATAAATCTGTAAATTTTATGTCACTTTTCTTTGGCTTATCTATTAAATTATAAGAAACGTCTGTTTAATTACAATTCTACTCTAAATTTCATCACGGGAACCAAGAAAAGAAAGATGAAAGACCTGGAAGTTTTTTTCACTTATAATCTTTCCTTTAATTATCATTTTGAATGTATAACAAATAAAGCCAATAAACTACTTGGCTTCGTAATTCGTCAAGGAAGTATCTTTCGCAATATTTCTACACTAATCTTACTTTATAATGCTTTTGTCTGCTCGTAATCTCAAATATACTTCAATTGTGTGGCCTCTATATCAACGATACTCTATCAAATTAATTGAAAAAGTGCAAAAAAGATTTCTTAAATATCTATTTTTCAACAATTTTGGTTTTATCCTGATCTTATTTGTTATGATACTTTATTATCTTATTTTAAAACTGAATTATTAACGTAATAATTATATGTTACTAGGTCAAATAAATTTCAATGTAACTACACACAGAATCGAATTAGATTCCTTTTCTATAAACCCTCTGTGCGATCTAACAGACACAAAAATTCGCCTGTTGTTAGAATGTGTGACGAATACAATCAGTGTCATAATCTTGACATTTTTAATATAAATCTTAAGTCTTTAAATTAGCCATTGTTAAAAATAAATCATCTGATTTCCCTGCTAATTCCTTTTCTCTCTCTACTTCATTTTTCTTTCCTACAACTTCCTCTCTTTCTCTCTCCTTCTTCTTTCCATCATCACTTCTAATTTCTTTATTTTTCCCAAATCCCTTGATGGTGCTATACTTATTCTTACATTTTTCTTTGATTGTGTTTATACAAATCTTTTTATACATTTTTTTTTAATGTACCGGTATTCTTATGTATCATTATTCTTCTATTTCTTTTTGCATATTTTACACACTTAATATATCTATTATATTCGGTTAATTTGATTTTTTATATTTTTCTATTTGTATTTATATATTTGTATGTACATTGTTTATTTCCATATATTTTTGTTTAGCTTTTTTTTTTAGAGATACTGTAACTGGATGTAGTTCCGTTGTATTTTACCTACAAAATAAAAAAAATAAAAAAAAATTAAAGAAAATTTTAAGGAAATAAAGTAAATAAACTAATTTTTAGTAAATTATACAAAAAAGGAGTCAATCGCCTTATTGCTTTATCTAACACATTCATTTCTCTTTCAACGCAGTTTATAGTCTTTTCTCTTACAAGTATAGAATAAGATTAAAATAAATTAAGATTAAATTATGCACTATAAATTAATTACTATAATTAATCTTAATTTATAAATTAAGATCAGGCAATTCAATTTTTACTTTTGGTATTTTTAATTCCAAGTTTTATATATTGCACATATTTCTCGTACATTTCTACATTTGTTATATCTACATCCACATTTTTCATTACTACTACATGGGAAGCTTGGCTGTCACATTGCAGTCATACGTAACTTAGTAAAGCAAGGCTTATCAAATCAGTCAGTCTGTCTGTGTGTGCATTTATGTGTTTTATAACTTTTGAACTACTGGATGGGTCTTCCTGAAACTTGTTATGTCTTAATATTACAAACGGGTTATTCCACGTCAAGTCATCCAGGCCATGTCACCCACTACCTAGTTGAGAACTGAGATTTTGTGTACTGCTATTATACTTAATTTCATGAACTTTTGCCAATTTTTATTGCTTTATATACATTCTGTTGGTAATAATAGCAGAAAGTTTGATGCAATGTGGTACTTCAAAGCGAATTGTGAAAATTTGAAAATTGGCTGCAGTTTTTAAATGGAAACAAGTAGGATGACAATTTTTTCCCTAAATATGCGTTGTGACATGTAGTTTATGAAAACATAAAAGAATTGGCCGTATAAAAATTTTTTTAATTGTTTTATAATTTTTTTTGTTTTTTTTTTGGGCTAATTTAAAAAAAAAATTTGGACATTTGCTCTACTCTGAAAATTTTTGAAAAAATTAGAAAGTGATTTACAAATAGTAAAGTTTCATCACAAAAAAAATCATTTTGTAGAAATGAATTGTTCTTACAAAAAAAAAATCTTGAAAGAATTGGCCAAAAAAATTTTTGTAGTTTTATGTTTTTTTGGTTAAATTTCTAAAAAAAAATTTGGACACTTGCCCCATCTGAAAATCATTGAAAAAATTACAAAGTGATTTACAAATAGTAAAGTTTCATCACAAAAAAAATCAGTTTTGAGAAATGAATTGTTCTTACCAAAACAAAATCGTGAAAGAATTGGCCATATAAAATTTTGTAGATTAATTTTTTTTTTGGTTAAATTTCTAAAAAAAAATTTGGACACTTGCCCCCATCTGAAAATCATTGAAAAAATTTACAAAGTGATTTACAAATAGCAAAGTTTTCTCACAAAAAAAATCAGTTTTGAGAAATGAATGGTACTCTCAAAAAAAAAAAATTGTGAAAGAATTGGCCAAATAAAATTTTGTAGTTTAATGGTTTTTTTGGTAAATTTCTAAAAAACAATTTGGACACTTGCCCCCATCTGAAAATTCTTGAAAAAATTAGAAAGTGATTTACAAATAGTAAAGTTTCATCACAAAAAAAATCAGTTTTGGGAAATGAATTGTTCTTACAAAAAAAAATCGTGAAAGAATTGGCCATATAAAATTTTATAGATTAATTTTTTTTTTTGATAATTTCTAAAATAAAATTTGGACACTTGCCCTTCTCTGAAAATCATTGAAAAAATTACAAAGTGATTTACAAATAGTAAAGTTTCCTCATAAAAAAAAATCAGTTTTGAGAAATGAATGGTACTCTCAAAAAAAAATTCGTGAAAGAATTGGCCAAATAAAATTTTGTTGATTAATTTTTTTTGTAAAATTAAAAAAAAATTTGGACACTTTCCCTCCCCTCGAAAATCATTGAAAAAAATTAGAAAGTGATCTGCAAATAGTAAATTTGCATCACAAAAAAAAATCAATTTTGAGAAATGAATGGTACTCACAAAAAAAAAAATTCATCTGGAATTTTGAGAACATTTTCATTCAGCCATTAACATTCCCACAATATCACAATAATAGAAATACTGTTAACTACTCAAGAAACATTAACAATATGAGTGAGCATAAAAATATACAAATGTAAAAAAAATTGCAATATAAAACAAAGCTACAAACTATAAAATATACTGGTACATTATATAAGATATGAATCTGCATTCAAGTTCATTTGGAACTATATATATATGACAAGACGATTTAATGCTTCACATTTAATATTTTTTTGTACGAGGACCAATTTTCTTCCACCAATCTAATAGAAGACTTTTTGTTTAGAGAATAAGTATGGCCTGTTGCTGTGGTGATATCAACTTCCTATATAATATGTGAGAATGGGACATCACAAACATCATTATCAGGCCAATAGAAGGACGGGGATGGTCCATGAGGATGCATGAACCTTACTGTAACATCTCCTTCTACACCATTCACTTTCTCAACAATCCCCAAATACCAAGAAGAGTCATATACAAATGCAACACAGCAGTTGGGCTGCACAGAGCATAATGGTATTAATGGCGGAAGTGCAGAGAAATCATGAATGATATTAAAATCAGTATCACAGCTTAGCCTTTTTGCTCCAATGTTTGGTGATCGTGGTATAATGTGATGCATAGATCATGTTCCAGGTACAGTTTTTGCACTTTCAAAGCGTGAAAAAAGAAAATTTCTGATTTGAACCATTTCATCTTTTGAAACAAAGAGAACTGAAATGCCTTGTAGGTTCTCCCGACAGAATTCAAATACCTGCGATGCAGTAAGTATTTGATCTTTATATAGTCTTTGCAAACTTGTTTTTGTGACAAGTCTTTTGACAGTGCCACCAATACCATCGCAGGGAGATTTGCCATGGCTGGTTGCAAAAAAAATCAGTAATACCAGCTGCATTTTATATTGAAATCGTGTTCATGGTAGCAGATATTTCTGAAATTCTTACAATTTTTATATTGTGCAGCACATCCGTCAGTGAAATATTCAGCATAAGCAAGTGAAATTTCAGGAAATTCAAACTTAAAAAAATTCAATACAGTCTTCTTAGTCTGATACACAAGGGCCACATCATGTTCTAGATCATCAGAAATGATACAAAAATTTTTTGCTTGCAACTGTTGATCTTACTTCATATTCTATCTTGTACTATTAAATTAAATTAGAAACTCCATCTACGGATAAATTTCATTTTACTACTGGTGATATTTCGCGGAGAATACCATCTTCCCGCTTTTTCAAACCGTTTTAAATAACAAAGATTAACTTCCATTACATTCACTGGTTTGCACGATACAGACATATTATATTACAATAATTAAAGACATTTTTATAAAGTCAATTGTTAATGATTTAACACAACCTATATTTACTAACAATGTAACAATGTATTATAATTTTAACACAGCCAATTTAACACAGAAACATTTTAACACAGCCAATTGTTGCTAACAAGGAATTGGTTCACTGAAATTTCTCTCTCTGATTTTTTGTCATGTCCTGGAAATACGACAGTGTGTTCGGGTTAACCATGTACCCTTTGTCTTTATTTATGCATTGGAAGGTTTTTATGACACATGCTTCGATTAGGTACCTAGTATGTTTGTAATACTAATAATTATTAATTAATTTATTATTATTAATTCTTTAATTATTGTAATATAATATGTCTGTATCGTGCAAACCAGTGAATGTAATGGAAGTTAATCTTTGTTATTTAAAACGGTTTGAAAAAGCGGGAAGATGTTATTCTCCGCGAAATATCACCAGTAGTAAAATGAAATTTATCCGTAGATGGAGTTTCTAACTGTTGATCTTTTTTGTAATATATAACAACAGTGTGAAGAGTGCAGCTACCATTGTTCCAATGGTACCCCTGTACTTCATCTTGAACAACAAAATGGAGATTTTCACTGAAATCCATTAACATCAAGTGTTTCCTTCTTCATTTTCAGATAATCAGACTGTGATTGAGCAATAAAAGAGTGTGGAGTAATTGTGTTTCAATTTTCTTAATTAGTGTGTCGCAGAATTCTGATAGAGTGGTGATTTGAACATTTAAAGTCATTCTATCAGTTGATACCCATTGACTGTACTGAACCATCACATCAGGATCATAGTCTTCTATTTCATTTTTTTCAAGTGTGTTTGAAGTAAAGAACTGGGAAGGGGAGGGGGTCATTTTTTGCAGAGACGGAGCATACAGGCTCGGTTATTTATATCATGTTACTGTTTTCATTAGATCATGGTATGTTACTTTAATAGAAATGGAATTTAGAAGCAATTAACATTTTGACTATAAGTGTTGAAACATACGGTAGGTGTTCCTGATGATCCTACGAGTATACACTGTTTTGGTCGAAGAGATTCAAATTTTGAAAATCCTACTTTGTCTTCAGGATACTTCTTTTTATAGAGAGAATACATTTCAGCTAAATTACATAAAACAAGACGTTTCTGTTCATATGTATTTTTTATGGTGCTCATTTTACAGGTGACATGATAGTCAGAAATTATCAATTTTTTTTTTTTTAATATAGCAATTTTTCTACACTTCCCATCATTTCTACAAACTGATTTTTTTTGTGTGACATAAAGAAAGATTTATAATAATATTGTAAAATTTTCAAAGGAATCTATGATGGAGCAATACCTTAAAAAAAAATACAATGCCCAGGTATCAAATTTATTTAAAAAAAATATTTACATTTTTTTTTCTAAAAAAAAACTTATGATTACTCAATAAAAGAAGCATGAACATAAAAATATAAACATTCCTCTTTAATTTAAAAAAAAATCAAGGTTCTACTGCAAAAACTATAGGAACTATTCCATTTTTAAATTATCAAGCAGCTCGTCCATGGAACACCTGAGTTCCTGGATCCATGTAACTTCTTGAGACCATTACTGAAAAATTACTTAACCTGCAACATTTAAATTTTGGAAATGTTCATATATCTAGGTAAACTTCAATTATACAAAATTTCAAAGTTTTCTGTGAGGGTGGGTGACATTTCCTAAAATTTCTGGATGATTTGATATGGAATGACCCAAACCTTAATACAGAGTTCGCCCCAAAAATGTAAACACACTATAATACATGTTATGTTGAAGTGTGTGTAATTTACATAGTATAGTATATTAACTATAGTTTATATCTTAATACACAGTCCGACAAAAGATATCTACATAAATCCTTTGTCTCATCCATTAATTTGCGCGTGATTTGAAATAAATAAAATTAGTCCTATTTACTGATGCAACTGAAGTAGATAATGCGAAGTTTTTTTAGAAAATGAAAAATTTATAAATGTTGTATTCTGCAAGTTTATTATAATTTGAATAAATACAGGCTGGAAAAATCCACTGGATATTCCTACTAGATGCTGGGATTATTCCACTGGACTATTTTATTAATATTATTGTAAATTGTGAAAAATGACTTTTTGAAATATTTTACATGTGAGATCAAATATTTGAAATAAACAAATATTTATAAACACACAAATTTTCAATTAAAAATTTTGTATTTAAAATCTTAATAATAATAATAAAATATATACAATACGAATATAATTGAAAAATTTTTTAAAAAAAGGTCCTTGGACGTTTCAAAGGAACATGGCCTCCATTGAAAGAATAAATAAATAAAATAAATTTTAAGAAACCAATTTTTGAAGGAAAGTAGGATTTAAGTTCTTCAAACTTCTTGCTAATTTATCTTTTTCCAGTTGTAGTAAAAAAAAACAAAATAAATTTTATAATGTGAATTATTTTTTTTAGCTCAATAATATTCTAAGGGGATTCAATGAGATTCTAAGGGGAAAAAAAGAAGGGAAAAAAAGAACGAAAAAAACAGTATTTTTATTAAAAATTAATTTTTTAAATAAAAAAAATTAATGATTTACAGTTGAATATAAGCTTAAGAAATAGAAGAAGAAAAAAAAAAAGCCGTATGCCGTGACATTGGCAATTTCAGCAATGCTGTGACCAGGATTCGAACCTGGGTTATTGCGGCCACAACGGAATGTACTAACCACTATACGATCTCGGCTAAAGACACGGACTGATTAGGCATCTTCTCAAAACAGTATATCTGGGTGGCTCCGTTCAATTACTTAAATCACGCATGCGTGGATCAACGAACTCACGTGACCCAATGAATTCAAATTTATTTTCCTTCTTTTATTTCTTAATATTTAATTACCATTAAATGTTACTAATTAGTATTTAACGGTGTATATATTATTTAATATGAAAATAATACTTAACATATTAACACTAATGAATAATTAAGTGATAATGCTATTAAATTGCAAAATCGTATATTTTTTAAGTCATTTTAATAGCTGAAATAGAAACTGAATATTTAATATAATCTTAAATTTAAAAGAACATATTTTTTTTCTATTCTTTATTTTGGATGATATGATTTTTGTAACTAATAATTTAATTCAAATTGAGTTAGAATTGATATTAAAATTTACTTATAAATTTCTCTTTATCTTGGCAATCCTTACAAAGTTAGTTAAAAGAACTGGAAAAAATTATTAATTCAATTATATTGAAAATTCTGGAAATTATTTGCTATTTGTTTATTTGTTTGCTAACACGGAAAATTCAAAAGTATTTTTCAGTCTTTTTATAGTAGATATCAATTCAAATTTAGGGTAAAATGTCAATTATCCGAATTAATTTGTATTTACTTTCCTATTTTAGTTTTTAGTTCCTCATTTCCATAAGTGAAAGAATAAAAACCAATTCTCAATAAAAATCTAATCCTCAGAAGTAAAAATAGGATTTCTTAAAGTATTTATAAAATAAAAAAATACCATTCAATCGGTTAAACGTTTTCCAGATACATTAACAATAAATTGATTTCATTTGAAATGATGAGCACTAGAAAACGTAACTGAAAGGTCACAATTTCTTTGAAGCATCAACACAGTTACATGGAGATAATTATGAAGCTTAAGCATGGAATTCACATGACTTAAAGAACAATTTTTTTAGATTTCATATCATGTATTTGAAGAATAAAATCCAAGACCATTATATCTGTAGGATTCATATTAAATATTGTAGTCATTTGCTGCTTATAAGTTTACTGATCATAATTTGCTGTTAAAATTAAATAACCAGCTGATTAATTATAAAAATGTTATTGTACAATAATATACAATAACCACGACCTCCTTTCAACTTCAAAGAGAATATTTTTCAAGTGCTTCTTATGTTGGAATTATTTTAATTGGTTTTAATAATAGAAATTTTATTGATATTACAGTACTTTATTCTAAAATAATATTCTATTATTATTTTTAAAAATCCCTGATCACGTACTGCAAAATGTACGAAATATGTAAATGTTTAGGTTGTTAATTTTTAAATAAATATATTAAATATCTATGGATTAATGAAATCATTCTAAAATATTAAACTATTGGGTTCGTCAAACATTAATTCAAATTTTAATTTCATTTCTAACTCAATTTGAATTACATCTGAATTACAAAAACAGTTTTTCTGAATCTAAACCAGGGTTTCTCAACCTTTTTTTACCCGTGGACCCCTTTTCCCTTCTTTTTTTTTTTTTGGTGGACCCCCTCATAATTAAAAAGTAAAGGGGTTCTATTAATAATCAACGAATTACTAAATGATTATGCTTTATTTTGAATGAAAACTAATTTAATGCATATAAATTATTCTAAAGTGGTAAATAATACATATTCTACACACTGGTAAATAATTCATAATAAACCATTTTAAAATAAGTGTGATATAATGAGATCCCTGTGGACCCCGAAGAATATTACATGGACCCCCCGCCCCGGGTCCATGTGGACCCCGGTTGAGAACTCCTGATCTAAACTGAAGAATTAAAAAAAATTACATTATATATTTAAAAAATAAATTTCAATTATTAAAACCAATTAAATTCAATTAAAAAATAAAATTCGATCACAAATATCTACATAAAAATTCTGTAAATTATAATTTAAATCGAATAGTTTTGAAAACCGTCCATAAGAATAACATCATTTTAAGCTAACATTTGATTTCCCTGCTTCTGGGATATTATTTACCAACCAAACTAACAAAGCTTACTTACCAATAGATAAACGAGGCTTAGATGAATCAGTGTGTCTATATATATGTTTGTATGTGTCTTTGTGTGTCTGTGTATATGTTTGTATGTATCTGTGTTTGTGTATCCCCTAATAAATTTCTAAAATGTTATGTGGAACTTCTTCAAACTTTGTATGCATATTTGAACGACCAACTGTTATATCAGGTCGCAGTAATTAAAGCATCGTTATTCAGAGCTCCCTGTAACTTTAACTGATCAGCGAAACACAACCCAAACTAGAAAATAGACTAGAAAGTAAATATAAATATAATTTATAGGTAAATTAGTTTTAAAATCTGCCAATAGGGTGAAATATGGCGCTGTTCAAAAATAAATTCATGACAAAGTATCAATAAATGAATAAAACTAAGATGAAAATTCCATTTTTTTATGGGTTTTTTTTAAAAAAAAAAAAAAAAACTGATACAGAAACTCAATTGACCTGAAATTTTAGTTTCGAAGTAATGCGGACTGCTCCTAAGAGATAGAAAATTTACAATTCCCAGCAGCAGAGAGCTATGAAGCGATATTCCATGTGTATTTTGTTCGTTTACTGTTAAAAATGCGTCTCAGTCTCAGTGTTTTAATTGTGAAGTTCTTTTATCTTAAAGCATGTAATGCAGTAGCTACTCTGCGTTAATTTCAAAATTAAACAATAATATCAAGAATATATTTTCCCATTATAATTCATTCATTTTGAAAATAATTTCTCACAATTTCTAATAGTAAAGTAATAATCTAATTTAAAAAATGTATCAAATTAGACTATAATATATAGTGATGTAAATGAATATATAGACAACAAACTTGTAAAGCGTATAAGGCTGTGAAAATGGAAGGCTTTTTTGCTAAGGAACTTGGGTCCCGAAACGCTCCGATTCTTTTTTTGCTAAGGAACTTGGGTCCCGAAACGCTCCGATTCCCTTTCACACCCCTATTTTATTCACTTCAATAGTTTCAACAATTTGGCATGTTGTACTTAATGCAGGGCAGTAGATTGTTGCGTATACCATTGTCACTGTGAATACAACAAATAAAGATCACGTGCAATCAGTTAGCGTTACGTCACACTCATTTGTCTGTCATTGTTCACTGAAGTTCTATTCAAGAACAAATTGATTGCGTTGGTTGTCCAAATTTGAAGGCCAATGCCACGCAGCAAAATAACGATAAAAGCTCATAGGAACATGGGTAAGAAAATGCTTTATTTAGATGTTATACTACATAAGCTTACTCACTGCTCAATGACGTTTTAACCGCGTCTACCTTTGGATTGGTAGAGAACGACTAAATGCTTGGCCTGCATGTTCTCCCGACCTAAACCTCTGCAATTTTTGTTTGGGCTATTTGAAAACAAATAGGGTATGTTACATCAGTTTCCAAATGTGACTGCATTGATTGACTACATTGTGGATGGGTGTTCAACGAGTCCGGGTATTTCTGATATGTTTGAGCGTGTCCGGCAATCCTGACGATGAAGGTGTGAGACATGTGTTGCTGGAAGCCACTTGGAAAACTTCATCTAGGAGTGGCTAACATCTGAATAAAGCAGTTCCGTCTTACAGCAAGTCTTTGCTATAAGGTCCTCAAGTTTCGCCAACCATTTCAAGACAACCCTGAATAAATCGTCATCAACTGCCTGCCTGTGTTTCTTTCTCTGTTACAGTTAATGAATTTGTAAAGATGAAATAATTATTTCAAAGTGTTAACAATCACTAGCGAAATAAAAAAGCAAAAAAAAATCTCTTCAACTTGAACATTTTTCTTCTTTGTTTTTGCCTTTGTACGCGTATCACGTTAAAACAGCTGAACGGATTTCTATAATATTTTTACCTTGTTTATTTACGGTCCAATAAAAAAAATCGTTGTTACATTTTGGTATCGTTCCCTCCCATCCTCAAAAAAATATCTCTAACTAAAATGAACCTCTTACTAAATATCTTGTTACTGATCTGATTTTGTTAAAATGTGATATGAGAGTTATTCATTGTCCAATTTATTGTTTATCTGTCATCCCTTACTACAGACGCCCCCCTCATCCCAATCACTGATCACTCAGTCCCACAAAACAGTCGACAGCTGAGACCCAGTGTAGATTCCACGGGAAATTTATGAATAATAGAAACTACGAATTAAAAATCAAAAATTTAAAACATGAATTATATAATCTTCCTTTAATCTGTCAGAAAGGATGAACAAATTGACTTGAAAGAAAATGAGTCTTTACTGAATGAGAGGAAAAAGAACGCGAATATTGTTCCATTCCTAAAAAAAAAAAAAAAAAAAAAAATATGATAGATAGATAGATAGATAGATAGATAGATAGATAGATAGATAGAT
>JAFIDM010002131.1:28808006-28829835 GCA_023159025.1 Thereuonema tuberculata
ATTAGTATTTTAATAAATATTTTAATACTAATGCAATGTATGGAAGAGTGTGTTTCTATCTAATATTTTTGATATGGAAAGAAAGAAGATTGTGGAAGAATTTGGTTTATATATACAATACGAATATAATTTAAAAAATTTAAAAAAAAAGGGTCGTTGGACGTTTCAAAGGCACATGGCCTCATTGTAAAGAATAAATAAATAAAATAAATATTAAAATAAACAAATAAATAAATAAATAAAATAAATTTTAAGAAACCAATTTTTGAAGGAAAGTAGGCTTTAAGTTCTTCAAACTTCTTGGGGGCCGTCCATATATTACGTCATCGATTTTTGCCGATTTTTTATCCCCCCCCCCCCACAATCACCCTACCGTCATAATCCAATAACCCTCCCCCTTTCTCGCAAAATGACGTCATTTTCTAAAGGCTAAAAATGTGATGGATTACTTCGACAATTAAAATCCACTAAAATTGTAAAGAAAATTATTTATTTAATACTAGCCATGTACCGTCGCTTCGCTCTGGAATCCTTGCATACATAGCATAAAAAAACAAACAAACCTTATTTACTTAGCAAATTAATATCGAGATCGGAAAATATACGAGTTGCCAGCCCGGATAACTCAGATGTATTGCGGGTTGGCGCCACACACCTAAATATCGATAAGGCAGCTTTAAAGCGAAAATGTAAATGCTCTTTATTCCCTGTCCCATGGGAATTTCGAAAAACCCGGTCTTATTCCTTGTCTACATCGTAAAGGGAATCTCTGTGCAACATTTCAGCTTTCTAGGTCCAAGGGTTTGGGCTGGGCGTTGATGTGTCAGTGAATGAGTGAGTGAGTCAGGACTTTTCTTTTTATACAGGTAGAATATCCCATGGGGACTTCACCCATTCCTCCAAAATCTGAATGACAGGCATGGGAATCGCAGTAGATTCTCCAGTTGAGCTCGGCTCATCCACGTCCACCTCAGCCCACTCGACATCAAGTATCTGCCCCGTAACGCTGTCATTCACGAGGTGGAGGACTTCCTTTCCTCGCCGCCCAAGGATTCCAGCACTACGACGCAGAGGCGCCGAAGTATGAGTTGATACTCAGCTGTGAGCTGAATCTTGTCATGAAACGGATTGAAGGTTTTTAGGACACCTTTCCGATACAAAACTATGCTTATTATTACGTGAAATTACATAATTGTTAAAAAGTAAATATGAATTTTGAAATGAAAATCTAAAATGATTGTTGTTATTCTTATCCGATCCTGGTGATCGTGTACAGACTTCTTGTGCTCCTTTATTGAGGTTTGTGAAGCGAAATAATCGCCACATCGGGAGCAGCATCTCTGTATTAGATGGCCTTGCAATGTCGACAGTAGAAGTCATATAGCAATTTCTTGAAATCCCTGAGAGGTACTTCCACTTTCAGTGCCAACTGAAGGTAAAGAGGACAGAAGCTGGGTCTTCTTTCAAAGGAGGCTTCCAGGCTTGATGTAAGAAGAAGGGGTGGTGGCAGAAATCCATCAGGGAGGATCCATGAGGGACGTAATTTGCTGCGTGGCTTGAGCAGCAGAACAAATCAGAGCATTTGGAAATCTGTAGCATGTACAGGGACTCCTTTACATGCTTCACATACCATTCTGGCCCAGGATGGCTACCACTGTCAGGAAGGATTTCATTCGAGCTTATATTGTATACTCTGCCACGACTCTCTCTCTATCTACGACCACCTCACTCCAGACTTCGGCAAGCGCCTCCCCAGCAAACTGAAAATTTCTTTTCTCCAAGTTGTCATCTGTAGTGCGCCGTTGGGTATCGAGATGACTGCCAAATTTATCGTGTGGAAGTAACAAGCCAGCAAACTGATGACTCAGCGGAGCCATTCTCCTTTCCCCACGATTAAATGCACTGCGTCCAGGAGCATTGCGTGCTGCTGCAAAGTAATCTAAATTACAGTCCAGGAAATGACGCACAGCTTGGACGATGACTTTCTGATACCGTGGATTTTCGTCTGGTCCTCCATCAACTGTGAAAATCAAAACAGGCTTCACCTTACCAGACGAAGTTGTTAAGATGCTCTTGAAATTGTCAAGATTCAACAATCTTTCAAAGTCCCGGGCGTGAGTGGCTGCAGTTGAGGACGAGTGCTTCCCACTCCTGATTTCAGCATATGTTGGGCCGGTGTAGAACACTCCGTCAGGCTGGCCGATTGGCTTTGTTGCATTAATCTGGCATCCTGCACAGATGCTTGGGATTAATTTGTGCCCGGGTTCTATAACAGAGTTGTGATCAGGTAGATGCACCAAATAGTCCACATGCATTAGAAAATGGACTTGTTTGTTAGCTGCAGTTAAGCCGATTGGCTCCCTTGCCTTGTCGTCTTGAGACATGAAGCCAGAATCCTCACCAAGCAGGGATGCAAGGCATTCCTTATAGACGCAACGGAGAAAGCAGTTTTAAGGCTCCTGAGCCTTAATTCTTGGGCCCGAATGAAGCGCACAGGAGCCGTTTTTACATGCCTTTTATCCTCCAAAGAGACGGGTCTACGGGGAGTAAGTATAATATATGTTACTTAGCGAGAAATCTCAAACCCCATATCAGTAAATTTGTGGTGAAGATCATCTAAGGTGCGGCAGATACGTATAATCTCGCTTCGACGTTTCTCATCTGCTGAACTTCCAAACATAGCAATTTCTGTGATAGTTTTAATTATTTTGAACAAAATAAAACAAGAAATAAGATCAAGCACATGCCTAAACAAATTTCCTTTCTGATTCGATTATCGAGAAAGAATCGGGAACGGCCGTTTCGTCCTACAGGGGACTCATCAGCCCGATCTCCGTCTTCCCCGATAAGAGACTCAAAGGCAAGATCATAAATGAAGGCCACCCTCACACCTGGCAGTGACCCCCGAAGAACAAAAGACAACATAACAAATGTTGTGCTAACTTGCACAACTAATAACCGAAAAAGGACGAAACGGCCGTTCCCGATTCCTTCCCGATAATCGAATCAGAAAGGCAATTTGTTTAGGAATGTGCTGATCTTGTTTCTTGTTTTATTTTGCTCAAATTTCTAGGCACGTTGAACTTTTTTCAATTAATTTTCTTGTTATTTAGCTTTCAGTCCTGTTATTGTTAGGAAGAGGTTATTAGTTGTGCAAGTTAGCACAACATTTGTTATTGTTGTTTTTTGTTCTTCTGGGTCACTGCCAGTTGTGACGGTGGCCTTCATTTATGATCTTGCCTTTCTGAGTATTTTATCGGGGAAGTGGAGATCGGGCTAATGAGTCCCTTGTACGAAGAAACGGCCGTTCCCGATTCCTTCCCGATAATCGAATTAAAAAGGCAATTTGTTTCAGCTTGTGCTGATCTTATTTCTTGTTTTATTTTGTTCAAATTTCTCGGCACGTTAAACTTTTTTCAGTTTTAATTATTTTATTTTAATTTATTATTTTTATTATAATTATTTCGTCTTCATTCTCTGGCCATGGGCGACCAGGACCCGCGTGAAACGGCACAATCGATCGTGCTTCCGGGTTTCTAGCAACTAAAACTTGAATGTCTTCTCTTTTTTCCAGTCGATATTTTTTTGCAACTTTTTTGTGCTAAGTATTAAAGCTTATTTTAGGGACATCTCAGATTAGCAAGTGATGACGTCATTTTTGGCAAGACCCCCCCCCTCCCTATGCGTCATGTTACCGTCATCCAAATACCAGACCCCCCCCCCTAGTTTTAAATGACGTAATATATGGACCGCCCCTTGCTAATTTATCTTTTTCCAGTTGTAGTAAAAAAAAAAAAAAAAAAATTTTATAATGTGAATTTTTTTAGCTCTATAAGATTCTAAGGGGATTCAATGAGATTCTAAGGGGAAAAAAAAAGAAGGGAAAAAAGAACGAAAAAAACAGTATTATTATTAAAAATTAATTTCTTAAATAAAAAAATTAATGATTTACAGTTGAATACAATCTTAAGAAATAGAAAAAGGAAAAACAGACCGTGTGCCGTGACATTGACAATTCGACCAATGCCGAACCAGGATTCGAACCTGGGTTATTGCGGCCACAACGAAATGTACTAACCACTATACGATCACGGCTAAGGACACGGACTGACAAACAGCTTCTTAAAACAGTTATCTATATTCAGTCAAACCAAAGGTCGACCGTGGACACCAGATGGCGCAATAGTAGAATTTGAATCGATTGTATATGTCAGTGCTTTTGGCGGAAAAGTGAACATTTCGGGGAAGTTCGAAGATTACGGATAAAATGATATTCCTTTTATTGAACTATTCTGATTTCTCATGAAATATAATTTCAAAAATATATTTATTTTCAATCATTTGATTCAATATAGAATGTAATTCTTAAAAAAAAATCACCCATGCGTGGATCAATGTTCTCACGTGACCCAATGAATTCAAATTGATTTTTCCCTCTTTTATTTCTTAATATTTAATTACCATTAAATGTTACTAATTAGTATTTAATGGTGTATATATTATTTAATATGAAAATAATGCTTAATATAATAACATTAATGCTTAACATTATAACATTAATGAATAATTAAGTGGTAATGCTATTAAATTGCAAAATCGTATATTTTTTAAGTCATTTTAATAGCTGAAATTGAAACTGAAATTGTAATACAATCTTAAATATAAAAGAACATATTTTTTTTTCTATTCTTTATTTTGGATGATATGATTTTTGTAACTAATAATTTAATTCAAATTATAATTTAGTTATAAATTTATCTTTATCTTGGCAATCCTTACAAAGTTAGTTAAATGAACTGGAAAAAAATTATTAATTCAATTACAGTAGAGTCCCAATTATCCGAGTTAATGTGGACCAAGCCTAACTCGGCTAACCGAAAAACTCGGTTAAACCGAAAATTGTAAATAAAATAAATCGTCTAGGTTTAAATGTATATTTTAACAAATACAAAAGTTATTCAGATGCACCACATGTAATTCATAATGAAAGAGTTCTTTTACTTAAAAAAATCCTTAATTGTTTTTTGTTTTACGTTATTTTGGCGTTTTTCTAAGGATAACCCAGGATTGTTGGTGTCGAATCCATTCCCCGATTCCAGGTAGGGGTTCATATGGCTAGACGAACGAAGATTAATTTGAGAAAAAAAAAATCCTAGAAATATTTGATAGCTCGGTTAAAGCGGAAACTCGGATAATCGGGGTTTTACTGTGTATTGAAAATTCTAAAAATTATTTGCTATTTGTTTATTTGTTTGCTAATAAGGAAAATTCAAAAGAATTTTTCAGTCTTTTATAGTAGATATCAATTCAAATTTAGAGTAAAATGTCAATTATCCGAATTAATTCGTATTTAGTTTCCTATTTTAATTTTTAATTCCTCATTTCCATAATTCAAAGAATAAAAATCAATTCTGAATAAAAATCTAATCCTCAGAATTGAAAATAGGATTTCTTAAAGTATTTATAAAATAAAAAAATACCTTTTAATCGGTTAAACGTTTTCCAGATACATTAACAATAAATTGATTTCATTTGAAATGGTGAGCACTAGAAAAAGTGACTGAAAGGTCACAATTTCTTTGAAGCATCAACACAGTTACATGGAGATAATTATGAAGCGGTAAGTATAAGAAAGAAGCCAGAATAATGAACAATTTTTTTAAATTTCATATCATGAATTTGAAGAATAAAATCCAAGACCATTATATCTGTACGATTCATGTTAAATATTGTAGTCATTTGCTGCTTATAATAAATACTAATTTTTTTACGTTTACTGATCATAATTTGCTGTTATAATTAACCAGCTGATTAATTATTAAAAATGTTATTGTACACTAATATACAATAGCCACGACCTGGTTGCAACTTCAAAGAATATTTTTCAAGGCTTCTTATGTTTTTTGTTTTACGTTACTTTGGCGTTTTTCTGCAGCAATGTTTCGGCATTTTTTTAAGGATAACCCAGGATTGTTGGTGTCGAAACCATTCACCGATTCCAAGTAGGGAGTCATATGACTAGACAAATGAAGGTTAATTTACGAAAAAAAAAAAATCCTAGAAATATTTGATAGCTCGGTTAAAGAAAGAATAAAAATCAATTCTGAATAAAAATCTAATCCTCAGAATTGAAAATAGCATTTCCTAAAGTATTTATAAAATAAAAAATACCTTTTATTCGGTTAAACGTTTTCCAGATAAATTAACAATAAATTGATTTCATATGAAATTATGAGAACTAGAAAAAGTAACTGAAAGGTCACAATTTCTTTGAAGCATCAACACAGTTACATGGAGATAATTTATGAAGCGTTAGTGAGACACACAAAGATGAATTTAGTAAACAATTTTTTTAGATTTCATATCATAAATTTTAAGAATAAAATCCAAGACCATTATATCTGTACGATTCATATTAAATATTGTAGTCATTTGCTGCTTATAATAAATACTAATTTTTTACGTTTACTGATAATAATTTGCTGTTAAAAATAAATAACCAGCTGATTAATTATTAAAAATGTTATTTACACTAATATACAATAACCACGACCTAGTTTCAACTTCAAAGAGAATATTTTTAAGGCTTCTTATGTTGGAATTATTTTAATTGATTTTAATAATAGAAATTTTATTGATATTACCGTACTTTATTCTAAAATAATATCCTATTATTTTTAAAAATCCCTGATCACGTACTGCAAAATGTACGAAATATGTAAATTTTTAAGTTGTAAATTTTTAAGTAAATATATAAAATACCTAATGATGAATGAAATCATTCTAAAATATTAAACTATTTATTTCCTCAAACATTAATTCAAATTTTAATTTCATTTGTAACTCAATTAAAATTACATTATATATTTAAAAAATAAATTTCAATTATTAAAACCAATTAAATTCAATTAAAAAAATAAAATTCGATCACAAATATCTACATAAAAATACTGTAAATTAAAATTTCAATCGAATAGTTTTGAAAACCGTCCATAAGAATAACATCATTTTAAGCTAACATTTGATTTCCCTGCTTCTGGGGTATTTACCAATCAAACTAACAAAGCCTAATTTCCAATAGATAAACGAGGCTTAGATGAATCAGTGTCTATGTATATGTTTGTATGTGTTTTTGTGTGTCTGTGTATATGTTTGTATGTATCTGTGTGTACGTATCCCCTAATAAATTTCTAACTGTTATGTGGAACTTCTTAAAACTTTGTAGGCACATTTGAACGACCAACTGTTATATATCAAGTCGCAGTAATTAAAGCATCGTTATTTAGAGCTCCCTGTAACTTTAACTGATCAGCGAAATACAACCCAAACTAGAAAATAGACTAGAAAATAAATATAAATAAAATTTATAGATATATTAGTTTTGAAATCTGCCAATAGGGTGAAATATGGCGCTGTTCAAAAATAAATGCATGACAAAGTATCAATAAATGAATAAAACTAAGATGAAATTTCCATTTTTTTATGTTTTTTTAAAAAAAAAAAACTGATTCAGAAACTCAATTGACCTGAAATTTTAGTTTCGAAGTAATGCTAATGCTCCTAAGAGATAGAAAATTTACAATTCCCAGCAGCAGAGAGCTATAAAGCGATATTCCAAGTGTATTTTGTTCGTTTACTGTTAAAACTGCGTCTCAGTCTCAGTGTTTTAATTGTGATGTTCTTTTATCTTAAAGCATATAATGCAGTAGCTACTCTGCGTTAAATTCAATATTAACCAATAATATCAAGAACATACTTTCCCATTATAATTCATTCATTTTGAAAATAATTTCTCACAATTTCTAATAGTAAAATAATAATCTAATTTAAAAAATGTATCAAATTAGACTATAATATATAGTGATGTAAATGAATATATAGGCAACAAACTTGTAAAGCATATAAGGCTGTGAAAATGGAAGGCTTTTTTGCTAAAGAACTTGGGTCCCGAAACGCTCCGATTCCCTTTCACATCCCTATTTTATTCACTTCAATAGTTTGAACAATTTGGCATTTTGTACTTAATGCAGGGCAGTAGATTGTTGCGTATACCATTGTCACTGTGAATACAACACATAAAGATCACGTGCAATCAGTTAGCGTTACGTCACACTCATTTGTCTGTCATTGTTCACTGAAATTCTATTCAAGAACAAATTGACTGCGTTGGTGGCTATCATTTGGAGCATCTCTTGTAAATATGATGCAATGAAATAAAACAAAAACCTCCTGTTACGCTTACTACTTTTCTTTCATTGTACGTAACTGATGTGTATCTAGGAGCCATACTTTGTAACTCCTCTTCCCCAAAACAAAAACAAAACTAAAATATGATGATGTTAGAACATATAAAAAAAATGGGAATGTAATTACTGCCATTCATATTTTGAACCTGGAATTAAATAATTGCTGAAATAAGGAAATCTCCCATAATGCACCAATATAACAAAAAACCAATTCATGCTTCTAATTTTGCCATTGAAGGGGAATCTGAAACAGCTGTCTCACTATTGCTATGAATCTTATAAATAATTTGCGTTTCTACGTATAATGAATTCTTTATTAACATTTAAGGAATTTCAGAAAAAAATTACAAATGTATATATTCAAGATCATTCGAAAATTTATAAAAATTTTAAACAACTGTTATATTTCCCAAGGAATCGGTTTAACGAACACATCGAATAATTTTCTATAAACTTTCAAATAAGAATTATTCTGAATTATCTAAGAACTTACTGGAAGAAGAAATAAACGAGCGAAGGATGCAGATATAATTCTAAAACATCAATTCTATCTGAATTTAATTAATTGATCAGAAATCAATTATTTCTAAAACTTAAAATCATCTCCTGTGGGTAGCGAAGCATCATAAGTTCTCACGGAGCATATTTCAAATATTTTAGATAAAATTTTGAATTATAATGTTAAACCATTTCAATCTCTGTTATAGCTATTGAAAATTGTTGATCAATATTTAAAATGATGTAAAATTCTTTTATCATACATGTTTCTTTTTGAAGCTTTTCTTACTTCTTAATTCCATTATATAGAGTGGTTGACCAAATTTGAAGGCCAATGCCACGCAGCATAGGCGGATCCAGAGGGGTTAGTGGGGCTATAGCCCCTCCCTTTAGCTGTGAATATAGATTGGATAAAATTGGGTTTATAAAGGGTCCTGCCTGATAGATATTAATATTGCCATGATGACGATTTCAATTGCGTTTCAGACTCACAGGTATAGAAAAGTTACCCCCCCCCCTTTTGAAAAATCCTGGATCCGCCCGTGCCACGCAGCAAAATAACGATAAAAGCTCATTCGAACATGAAAAGCTTTATTCAGATGTTATACCTACATAGGTACTGTTATATCTACTTACTCACTGCTCAATGACATTTTAACCTCAATCTACCTTTGGATTGGCAGAAAACGACAAAAAGCTTGGCCTGCACGTTCTCCCGACCTAAACCTATGGAGTTTTTGTTTGGGGCTATTTGAAAACAAATATACTCCTCGAAATGAGAGTTGGTCGCCCTGTTTTTGTGAGATCTGCTCATGTAGCATCGATTAGTCTGGTCAGGCACTTCCGTCTGATTTTTTACAGGAATCCGCCATTGTGCTAATCGCTGATTACTACTCAAAAGAGTATTGTATTTAGAAATAATATATATTTATTTATTTATTTGTATAAATACTTATTGTTAGCAATTAGTATTGAAATAATGCTAAATAATAGAGAGAAGTTTTAATTTGGCGTTATCAACATGTCAGCGGAGAAAAACAGCCGTGGAAGCACATTTCAAGCAAGAGAAATAGTTGCCTGTGTGAAGGGATACTTTCATAAAGAAAAGGAATGTAAAGAACCACTTTTTCCATTCGTTCAAGTTTTGAAACGAACGGAAGCAGCTACAGGAATCACTGAACGAACTGTCCGCAGAATTGGAAAGGAAATAGCAAATTCAACTGAAGGTACCATTATGGCGCCCGGCAAACGACGATCTCGATAGTCACCAGTCACCGATTTGGATGAGTTTACCGTTGCAGCAATACGAAATAAAATTTATCAGTGTTATGAGAATGGAAAAATACCCAGTGTATTCAAGCTTCTGAATCAAGAAAGATCTTGATTTTCGGTGTAGTGTGGAATCATTACGAAGTATACTAATAGGTAAAGTAGGTTTTAAATTTTCGAAATTTAGAAATAGACAATTGTTAATGGAACGTCATGACGTTGTGCGCCTACGTTATCAGTACTTAAGGAATATATTTCAATTGCAAGAAGATCATTCGGTAGCATATTTAGACGAAACGTGGGTGAATGAAAATCACACAACAAGCAAGTGTTGGAATAACGGCACTAAAGAATCCCAACGCCAAGTACCTATAGGAAAAGGTCGCCGTTTGATTATTGTTCATGTTGAAACAGAAAATGGGTTTGTTTCAGATGGTCTAATGGTATTCCAATCCAAGGAGCGCAAAACGCTCAGCAATAGCAGAAAAGCTGAAATGTTTGATTGGCTAAAAAGAAAAAAACATTCCACACAGTACTGCAATAATCAAACCAGAACTATATAATATCACTAAAAAATACAAAGTAGAACATAAACTTTATATAATTGATGAAATGGCTCGAGAACATGGCCACCAAGTACTCAGGCTACCTCCTTATCATTGTGACTTGAATCCAATTGAACTGATATGGGCTGAAGTGAAACGATACGTAGCAGTGAAGAATTGTACTTTCAAACTTGCTGATGTACAAAAACTGTTATTGGAAGGTATAAAGCAAGTTTAATCAGATAATTTGAAGAAATGCAGTACAGCATGTGAAACAATTACAAATGAAGTACTGGAATGACATCAATATTATGGAAGATAGAGTTGAACAAATTATAATATCTCTTGGAGACAATGACAATTCTTCAGAAGAAAGTGACTTTAGCCCATGTAGTGATGATGAATGTGAAATAAATACAACAGATCTAATGGAGGAACGTGATATTCATCCTTCAGCAAATGGTTCTTCATCCATAACAAATTTAACTTGTTCTTAATAAAGTATATATCTTTGAAATAATATTGCAAACAGCTTATTACGTTTGTTATCCATTATAGAAATAATTCAATACTTTCACAATCTTTCACAACAACACAACATATTTTAAAAGTTTTTAATCACTATATGAAGTACAGCATATTTTACTTTGCTTTCCTTCACAAGACAATGTCAGTGAACCTAGTCTGGTTAGTGTAATAGTTACGAAAGAAAAAAGCTTTTATTTTATATTTTTATTACAATAAAATTTTTACATTCATCTTCTATGACTTTAATCCTATTTCAGCTTAAGCAAGTTATATGAGCTATTTATTTATTTATTATTTATTTCAGTAAATGCAGTATTTATATTTTTTTTATAATCTGCATATATTAAAATTTGGAAACAACTTTTATAATAATAATAAATAAAAATAAATGAATAAAAAAATAAATGAATAAATAAATAAATAAAATAAATTTTAAGAAACCAATTTTTGAAGGAAAGTAGGCTTTAAGTTCTTCAAACTTCTTGTTAACTTATCTTTTTCCAGTTGTAGTGAAAAAAAAACAAAATAAATTTTATAATGTGAATTATTTTTTTTTAGCTCAATAAAGTATTTAGTAAAATGTGAAGCGATAAAATTCTTTAGATTCTAAAGGAAAAAAAAAAGAATGGAATAAAAGAACGAAAAGCACAGTATTGTTATTAAAAATAAAAAAAAATTAATGATTTGCAGTTGAATATAATCTTGAGAAATAGAAAAAAGAAAAAAAAAAAAACCGTATGCTATAACATTGGCAATTTCAGCAATGCCGTGACCAGGATTTGAACCTGGGTTATAGCGGCCACAACGCAATGTACTAACCACTATACGATCACAGCTAAGGAAACGGACAAACAAATAGTTTCTTAAGACAGTATATCTGGGTGGCTCCATTGAATGACTTAAATCACGCATGCGTGGATCAATGAACTCACGTGACCCAATGAATTCAAATTGATTTTTCTCTCTTTTATTTCTTAATATTTAATTACCATTAAATGTTACTAATTAGTATTTAATATTGTATATATTATTTAATATGAAAATAATGCTTAATATAATAACATTAATTCTTAACATTATATCATTAATGAATAATTAAGTGGTAATGCTATTAAATTACAAATAGTATATTTTTTAAGTCATTTTAATAGCTGAAATTGAAACTGAATATATAATATAATCTTAAATATAAAAGAACCTATTTTTTTTTTTCCTATTCTTTATTTTGGATGATATGATTTTTGTAACTAATAATTTAAGTCAAATTGAGAGAGATTTTCCATTAAAATTTACTGATAAATTTCTCTTTATCTTGGCAATCCTTACAAAGTTAGTTAAAAGAACTGGAAAAAATTATTAATTCAATTACGGTAGAGCCCCGATTATCCGAGTTAATGTGGACCAAGCCTAACTCGAATAACCGAAAAATTCGGTTAAACCGAAAATCGAAATAAAATAAATCGTCTAGGTTTAAAATGTATATTTTAACAAATAGAAAAGTTATTCAGATGCACCACATACAATTCATATTGAAAGAGTTCTTTTACTTAAAAAAATCCTTAATTGTTTTTTGTTTTACGTTACTTTGGCGTTTTTCTGCAGCAATGTTTCGGCATTTTTTTAAGGATAACCCAGGATTGTTGCTGTCGAAACCATTCACCGATTCCAGGTAGGGAGTCATATGACTAGACGAACGAAGATTAATTTGAGAAAAAAAATATCCTAGAAATATTTGATAGCTCGGTTAAAGAAAGAATAAAAATCAATTCTGAATAAAAATCTAATCCTCAGAATTGAAAATAGCATTTCCTAAAGTATTTATAAAAAAAAAAAATACCTTTTATTCGGTTAAACGTTTTCCAGATACATTAACAATAAATTGATTTCATTTGAAATGATGAGAACTAGAAAAAGTAACAGAAAGGTCACAATTTCTTTGAAGCATCAACACAGTTAGATGGAGATGATTATGAATCGTAAATAAAATTCTGTAACATTCTAAAGAACAATTTTTTTAGATTTGATATCATGAATTTGAAGAATAAAATCCAAGACCATTCTATCTGTACGATTCATGTTAAATATTGTAGTCATTTGCTGTTTATAATAAATATTAATTTTTTACGTTTACTGATCATAATTTGCTGTTAAAAATAAATAACCAGTTGATTAATTATTAAAAATGTTATTTACACTAATATACAATAACCACGACCTGGTTTCAACTTCAAAAAGAATATTTTTCAAGGCTTCTTAGGTTGGAATTATTTTAATTGGTTTTAATAATAGAAATTTTATTGATATTACAGTACTGTATTCTAAAATAATATCGTATTATTATTTTTTAAAATCCGTGATCACGTACTGCAAAATGTACGAAATATGTAAATTTTTAAGTAAATATATAAAATGCCTATTGATGAATGAAATCATTCTAAAATATTAAACTATTTATTTCCTCAAACATTAATTCAAATTTTAATTTCAATTCTAACTCAATTTGAATTACATTCTGAATTACAAAAACAGTTTTCCTTAATCTAAACTAAAGAATTAAAAAAAATTACATTATATATTTAAAAAATAAATTTCAATTATTAAAACCAATTAAAATCAATTAAAAAAATAAAATTCGATCACAAATATCTACATAAAAATACTGTAAATTAAAATTTAAATCGAATAGTTTTGAAAACCGTCCATAAGAATGACATCATTTTAAGCTAACATTTGATTTCCTTGCTTCTGGGGTATTATTTACCAACCAAACTAACAAAGCTTACTTAACAATAGATAAATGAGGCTTAGATGAATCAATGTGTCTATGTATATGTTTGTATGTGTCTGTGTATATGTTTGTATGTATCTGTGTGTATGTATCCCCTAATAAATTTCTAACTGTTATGTGGAACTTCTTGAAACTTTGTTTGCATATTTGAACGACCAACTGTTATATCAAATCGCAGTAATTAAAGCATCGTTATTCAGAGCTTCCTGTAACTTTAACTGATCAACGAAATACAACCCAAACTAGAAAATAGTTTAGAAAATAAATATAAATATAATTTATAGATATATTTGTTTTAATATCTGCCAATAGGGTGAAATATGGCGCTGTTCAAAAATAAATGCATGACAAAGTATCAATAAATGAATAAAACTAAGATGAAATTTCCATTTTTGGGGGGAGTTTTTTTTTTTAAAAAAAACTGATACAGAAACTCAATTGACCTGAAATTTTAGTTTCGAAGTAAGACTGCTTGAAGAAAAACTATCATTAAAAAATTAATGGTTTATTGCGAAACAAAAAGATTGGTTTTAAAATTAAAATATCAGTCTAAAGTAATAAAATTATAAATAAAAAGTGAAGGTTTATAAAGAAAAAAAAAATACACCGTGTGCCGTGACATTGGCAATTTGACCAATGCCGTGACCAGGATTCGAACCTGGGTTATTGCGGCCACAACGCAATGTACTAACCACTATACGATCACGGCTAAGGACACGGACTGACAAAAGAGCTTCTTAAAACAGTTATCTAGAGTGACTGCGTTGAATGACTTCAATCACCCATGCATGGATCAATGAACTCACGTGATCAAATGAAATTGAAAAATACATTTCTTAATGGCTTCGGTTCCTTCAAATTTAAATACAAACTAATATAATAAATAATAAAACGATTAAATAATAATGCTTCTGATTTTCTACTTATAGCACAATAATGCTATAGTTTAATGTTAAAATTTTAATCTTAAAAAGCAAAATTTCATCTTATCTGGAGTCTGATCTATTTCTAACTTTCACTCTTTTGGAGGTCTCAAACCTAAATAATTCACTAGATGCTTAGTATTTTTGTTTTTTGAAATATATTGCAGGAACTTTTTTTTTTTTCCGAAGACTTCTTAAACTAAAAGCGATATGGGTTTCTTGTCTTTTAAGCATTGTAGGATAGGTCTGTTTTGAGATATCTGTTGTTACATATCTTAGGTAAAGGAAAATATGATACGAATCTGACAGTTTCAATTCGCATTTGTTTTTATTTGTTGACTTTCATTATTAAGTCCATTTTTAATGAGTTTCTTGTAGCACGGTGGAAATGTATCAGTTAACATCATCAAGACGTAGTTTAAATTAATTTAGCAATTCTAATATTTAATAGTTCTTTTTGTAATTTAAATTTGATAATTTAAATTTAGATAATTTGGTAGAATTTAGCTATTAAATTGAATAGTTTAATTTTAATTTTGAATTTAAATTTATATGATTTGATAAATTTCAATAAGCAATAGAAAGGATCGTCCACTTTTTGTTGCTTCATTTTATATTTAATCAAATTAATCATGTTGATTTGTTTTTAAATTTTAGATAGTGAGGATAAAATCTTTTAATTTTAAATTTAGATTTATATTTTAATTTTTAAGATTAATATTTAGGTAAATTTTAAATTAAATTTAAATTTTGAAAGAGCAAAGTCTTATTATGTTGCGCTTTAGTTTCTAAATTATTTCCAAATTACGCCACTGAAGAAGTGGGGATATTCAAATTATATCTCCATGGAAACAGCGATTTGTTTTTTGATATTGGCATTTTTAAGACAGTGATTAGTTTTTTTTGATATTGGTGTTTCAAATCACAAATCACTGTCTGGCTTATCATAGGTTTAGTAATATAAGTTAATTTTTATTCTTATATTCTACGCTTCTTGAATTCTAAATTGCAAATGATTAATTGAAATCTTTGCTTTACGAGTAGCTTAAGTATTGTTAATATCTCGAGAGGTTATTGTTGAACGTTTGGCGTGATGTTTTTCGCGAATCGGGGGAAATCCTATAAGACATGGTTAGTTTAGGAGTCGGTGTCTTTTTTTCCTCACTGAAATTTTACCTCATGGAAGGTAATTTTTTTTCTCCAAACCTAGGGAAAAGGAAGAATGAATTATTCCTCCGTAATTTTACTAAGAGTTGGGTTTTTTTTTTTAACCCTTCCCACATCCTGTCCGAATGAGTTTTTATTTTCTTACATTTTGAAAGAAGAAAAAAAGATTTCCAATGTATAAGCTTCAAGTTTACTGATCGCTAACACTGGTCCCACTAAAGATGAATAAAGATATTTTCATCCATGAAATCCACGTTGAATCTACTACCCCTACCCCGGGAATCACATAACGACCAGCAACAATGCATCCAGACATCATCTGCAGACGTAAACATCCAGGTAGGGCCGGCGCCAGGAGGGTGCGGGACCTCGGGCAAGATGAATTTTCCGGGGTCCCTGACAATCCTATTTTAACAACCCCCCCCCCAAAAAAAAACCGGAAAATCTTATTTTAACAACCAAAAAAAAACTGACAATAATCCCATTTTATCCTGTTTCTTCTAACCAGGCGCGGGGCCTGGGGCGACCGCCCCGTTCGCCACCCCTTAATGCCGGCCCTGATCCAGGCCGAAACGATGAATGTCCATCGATGGCCAACCATCGACTTCATCCAAATGGGAGCGTTCTATTCGTCCACCAGCGTTTCAACAAGTTATGGTATGTAGACTTGAACATTATTTTAAGACCGATAGGTTGGCGAAAAGGCAGACTATTCAAAAGAACTTTTTAGTTAATTTATCTTTAGGATATCTTATAACTTCTTAGAAAAAATACTCAAAACACCTTTGGCAATATTTCGACTTATATTTCAAAGTCTAATGCCCAAGTGCACCAAACTTCAATTAACTTTGACGGCTGCATTGTGGAGCTAAAATTAGTGGGGGGTGCTGCAGCAGAAAAATTTTAGCCTTTGCTTTAAAATTGTGTGAAAGGAAACAAACATGTACAAAAAGAAAATTTATTTATAAACTTGATAAATTTCTTTTTATATATGTTTGTTTCCTTTCACACAATTTTAAAACAAAGTCTAAAGTTTTTTTGCAGCAGCACCCCTCACTAATTTTAGTTACGTCCACAATGCAGCCGTCAAAGTTAGTTGAAGTTTGGTGCACTTGGGCATTACTCATACTTTATATACAGTATAAAGTATGATTAAGACTTTGAAATATAAGTCGAAATATCGCCAAAGGTGTTTTGAGTATTTTTTCTAAGAAGTTATAAGATGTTTTAATGTTTGGTATCTGAAGAAGATATTATTTACCTTCAAGATGTTTGTGCTTCAAATGTTAAAAACTATTAGTCCGATTGTGACCAGAAAGAATTTAAGAAGTGGGAACTTTCTGTGTGTTTACTTTAAAGATTAGCTCAAACTCACTAGAGTTTAGTGATATTAATGTATGCTGAGGGGTAGTTGCAGAATGCATACTGGTTTAGCAAAGCACAAATAATCAGGAGAAATAGCTGGGTTAAAATTTTAAAACAATTTATTGCATTGGTCATTGAATAAATCTTTTGAACAATTCTGTACAATGGTTCTGTTCATTAAACTTAGAACTTCTATATAATACAACAAGTACAGTTTCACCTTCAAACTTCGATACTTTAATCGCCTTAATCTTCTACACTAATCAACTTAATTGACTTTTCACTATTGTGTGATCTTTTTGTTCTTTCACTTTGAATTCTCTGAATAACTTGAAATAGCACGCTTCCGCACTTTAATAACACTGGTATAACATTATCACTAATTACACTAAACGCTTCTTGCATTTAATTCACTATTCATAATCACGGAGCAGCACTTTTATTCTATGCGAATAACTTTCTATTCTACTAATGCTTTTTCACTTGTATGAATAATTTATTAACTCACTAATGGCTATTCTACTATTAATCTAGTATGATAATTAGCACTATTATAATCGAGTGATTGCCTAACAATAACGGCTCAATTTATTCACCTTATGTGACTAACTAATTATACTCGATGTAATATCACTAAGTTCACGGTTATCACTAAAGTGCTTGAATTTTCACTTCTCGTTGACACTTGATTGTCATTGATCCGAAGATCAGTTAGATTTCTGGACTTGGTATTATCTTGGAATTTACAAGAAATCTTAAATCTTAAGTCGCCTAAACGATCCACGTTTAATATTGAGGTTTTTAACCAGTTAGTGGGCGCTACCAATGATAACTATAAAATTCACTACAGTTTTAAATAATAATAATAATATTTTTGTGCAATTAAGGGTTGAGATTAAGGTAAAGTTATAAGTTATTGAAAATTTTGATGTTAAAATACAATATTTAAAGCTGTTCATGAATGGGAAAATTAAATATTATACAATTCAAGTTTAACGTTTGGGTTTTAATTTCCAGTTATTATGTATCCTAAACAATTCTCTATCTACAGTAATGTTCAACTATTCCATTGCATAAGGATTAAACATGCAACGATGGGTCAGTTATTTGTCAGAACTAGGGAAAAGATGGAGACAAAATAAATATATATATTTAAAATAAATATATAAATAAATGAATGAATGAATAAAATAAATAAATTTCTATTAATATTTTCAATTTAAATTTAATAGAAAATTGAATATTAACACAATAAAAAGATGAGATACGGTATTTTACTAGATGAGAACTCAGAATAACTATTATCAGATGAGAGTAAGTCACCAGTAAAACAACAAGGTCTCCCTATTTTCTAGGCGGTTTATCTAATTATGCATAAAAATTACTAGAGGCTAGCGGAGATTGGCACATGAATTTTCTAAATTTTATTTTTAATTTTAATTATTTAATTTTAGTTTAATTATTGGAGGTTTCACATTTCTGCTGATTAAAATTAAATATTAATTAAAAATAATATTTAATATAAATTTAATTTTAATTATATTTAATTATGTATATATATATATATATATATATATATATTATAAAAATAATAATTAATTATTTTTATATTAATTAAAATTAAGAATATGTATTATATTAAACATATTAATAGATATAAGTATTTATATGTAAGTATTTATTTATTTATTTTGGTCTCCAAAATACACAAATATATGTATGTTATTAAAAATATTTATTCATTAATGTAAATATTTATTATTAAATTTAAAATTTCAATATACTTTACAAAATATATATTTTATTTACTTATTTTTAATATTTTGTAAAGTATATTCAAAATTTTAAATTTAATAATACATATTAATTAAATAAATATTTTATTTACTTATTTTTATAATATAATTTTTATATATTTTTGTATATATAAGGTAAGGGAACCAGTTGTGGATCAAGTCGTTTACCGTCTTAATTATCATACTTATCAACAGATGGCTCAGATATATAGAATCCCGATCCCTTCCTGAGCTTCGTTTTGGTATTATAGTTTGTTTGGAGTTTCAAGTGGAGCCATCCTGTGAATTTGTTAAATAATTTGTCAGAATTTCAAAAGAAAATTAAGGTGAGTTACCCTGAAAGTTATTTGTAGTTATTCTAGAATGGATATTCCTTAGAATTAATGGATGTATGATAGTACAAGGTTTAATATAACCGGTGAAAAATAAAACATAGTGTTTTCTGCCTCTGGCCATGTTTGCGGGAAATTCAGCGGTTCGTGGGGTCCAATTGTGGATCAAACGTCACAATACAAATGAAGACTGTGCAAATGCAGTACATATTTTTTTATCGAACTGAGGTAATACAATGTCAATTATAAGAGCTTAATAAAGAAATAAATGCAAAAACTAAAATTATTTAGCTATTTCTCGTGGTTTATGCTTAGGCCGATCCACAACTGGTGCCTTTATCTTATATATATATATATATATATATAAAAGTTATTTTAAGGTATATAATTTAAAACAAACTCACTATTTAATTCATATATATTCCACCATAAATAAGCACCGTAATTAAGGAAGAAGTTCAGAAGTTTCATTACTGTAGAGCAGTGGTTCCTAAATGATAGCCTAACTTAGCTGCCTCCTGCTTGCGTCTAGGCCTTATCCTTCGCTATCCATTCATTTTTCACAAGATTTAATATCCACTGCCGCTCCTTTCCCTTACCTCTATTGTAGAGCCTATGACACTTCGCTATCATTAATGATTTTAACATTTTACATTTAACATATATATTTGATCTTAACACCATAATACAAAGAAAAAAATAAAGGAAGATGATAATGAATCGTGTAATGTAATTAAGAAATAGAAACATTTAAACATTTTCAAATAGTTTTTAGGTCATTTTAAAGAATTGGTGAACAATTTTCTATTGCTATAATGAAGTTATAATTATAATTAAAAATATTACAATAAAATATCAGTGAACTTTGAAGATACGTCGTAAGAATTTTGCTGTCAGATTCAGATGATTCGAAATTTTAGGAATAATAAATTTGATTGAATGACATCTACGTCATTCTTTCGTGTACTTTCCATTCCAGAAGATTCTTCTGTAATTTAGAATAATTCTTATTTGAATATTTCCATAAATTTGCCTGAACTGTCCCTTCCACCAAGTCCTTGGAAAATACAACAGATGTTAAAAACATTATTCAAACTCTTCGAAGGTTCTTGAATTTACTATATTTTGAAATTCAATAAATGAGAAATAAAGAACTGCACGAATAAAGAAAAGTAATATGCACTCCAAATTAAAAATTTCAATATTAAAAGTTAAAGTGTCTACAGGCCTGGACAGGCCTTTGGGGCGCGGGAGTCAGGCTCCCAGCGTTTCGTGACCAACGGGACGAAGTTGAGGTCAGGTGGTCAGCCCGATGCCCGCCCGCCTTTAACTCCCGGGAAAGAAACCCTCCACAGAGGGCTTGGGTAGACCCTAGGACCCGTTTGGAGATGAAAGGCGCGTGGAAAAATCCCTGCCCTCCGCCGAGGCCGCGAATCGAACCCGTTACATCCAACCCGCAGCCAAGCGCCCTGACCACTTGACTACCGGGCCCACAAAAATATCAATATAAGGTGATTTTATTACGTCTCAGAATTCCATGGATTCATCGTAAGATGGCTACTAACGGCAATGACGTATAATTTCTTTCTATTACGTGAAGGAATGAATAGAAATGAATAAAACAATGAATAAAGCAATTAGAATTCATTATTTTTAAGAGTGAATAAAAACAGAACTTTTTTTGCGAATATAGACCAGTGCGACAATGTTCCTGCACGCGCCCTGCCTTACAGCAGAAAAAGGGTTTACAGAATTACAACAGCGAATTACATAAACTTAATTAAATAAGCTACCTTGAAGATTCAATTGAAATCAGATCAGATATTTTAGGGTGGTATTCGTACAAACAGATACACGGGCAAAAAGAGAAACAAAGGAGACAAATATTCAAATAGGAATCCGCTTCTTCAGTCAATTACAATAAAATTTAGACTGAAAAAGAAAAGAGAATAAATTATCTATGAGAATAATTTTGAAAAATAGATTTTGTTTTTTTATTTTAACTTTAAATTTTAAATAAAAAACAAAGAAAACAATTACTTAAAATTAAAAAAAATAACCTATTTAAAAAAATAAGATAATTGTATTCCGTAATAATTTAAACAATAATTTTAAAAATATGAAATTATTATGAAATACGTAAATATATATAAAAAAAACTCATTAGAAATAAAATTTCATTGAGAAAATTAATGATTTATTGCGAAATAAAAAGATCGTTTTAAAATTAAAATATAAGTCTAAAATAATCAAATTATAAATAAAAATTGAAGATTTACTTAGAAAAAAAAAATAAACCGTGTGCCGTGACATTGACAATCGGACCAATGCCGTGACCAGGATTCGAACCTGGGTTATTGCGGCCACAACGC
>JAFIDM010002131.1:28836463-28857637 GCA_023159025.1 Thereuonema tuberculata
CATAACATCTATGTTTATGTTTTTACATTATTTGGGCGGACTCTGTATATTAAGGATTGTAATATTAAGCATACCAAGTTTCAGGAAGACCCATCCAGTAGTTCAAAAGTTATAAAACACATAAATGCACATACAGACAGACCGATTGATTTGATAAGCCTTGCTTTCCTAAGAAAGGAAGCTACCTATATCTAAAATGAGATAGCGAAACCTCCCATCCAGAAATAATGTAAAATGTGGATGTAGATATAGCAAATATAGATATGTATGAGAAATACGTGCAATATATAGAACTTGGAATTAAAAAGTACAAAAGTAAAAATTGAATTAACTGATCTTAATTTATAAATTAAGATTAATTATACTAAATAATTGTTAGTGAATAAATTAATCTTAATTTATTTTAATCTTAATTATAAATAAATGTATAATTATTTATAATTTAATCTTAATCTATACTTATAAGAGAAAAGACGATGAACTGCTTTGAAAGAAATATGAATGTGGTAGAAAAATGAATGAGGCGATCTACTCCTTTTTTGTATAATTTACTAAAAATTAATTTATTTCCTTTATTTTCTTTAATTTATTTTATTTTTATTTTATTTTATTTTGTAGGTAAGATACAACGGAACTCTTATCCACTTACAGTAACTTTAAAAAAAAAGCTAAACAAATATATATGGAAATGTACATACAAATATACAAATACAGATAGAAAAATATCATAAATATTAAATTAACCGAATATAATAGATATACTATGTGTCTACAATACGCAAAAAGAAACAGAAGAATAATGATACATAAGAAAACATAAAAAAAAATTGAGAAAAATATTTGTATAAACACAATAAAAAAAATATAAGAATAATTACATCACCATCAAGGGATATGGGAAAAATAAAGAAATTAGAACTGATGATGGAAAGTAGAGAAGAGAGAAGAGAGGAGAGAAGAGAGGAGAGAAGAGAGGAGAGAAAGAGAGAGGAAGTTGAAGGAAAGAAAAATAAAGTACTGAGAGAAAAGAGAATCAGACGACTCTAAACAATGGCTAATTTGAAAGATTTAAGATTCATATTAAAAATGTCAAGATTATGACCCTGACGATTACATTCGTCAAGCATTATAACAACAGGCGAGTTTTTGTGTCTCTTACATCGCACAGAGAGTTTGTCGAAAAAAGGATCTATTTCGTTTTCCGTGTAGTAGTTACATTGAAATTCATTTGACCAAGTAACATGGAATTATGAATTTTTATTATTAAGAAGCTTATAAAGAAATCTAACAAAGACAACGTTAATCATTCAGTTTCAAAATAAGATAATAAAATATCATAACTCATAAGGTCAGGATAAAAACCAAAATTGTTGAAAAATAGATATTTAATAATTTTTTTTTGCACTTTTTCAATTAATTTGATACAGTACTCTTGATACGGAGACCACACAATTCAAGAATATTCGAGATTACGAGAGGTCAAAGGCATTACAAAGTAAGATTAGTGTAGAAATATTGCGGAAGATACTTCTTTGATACATCTTGAATTACGAAGCCAAGTAGTTTATTGGCTTTATTTATTATGTATTCGAAATGATAATTAAATGAAAGAGTATTAGTGAAGAAAACATCCCGGTCTTTGATCTCTCTTTTCTTAGTTCCCGTGATGAAATTTTGAGTAGAATTGTAATTAAACAGTTGTTTCTTATCTATTTTGTAGATAAGCTAAAGAAAAGTAACGTAAAATTTACCGATTTATGAAAAGAATTAAATTACTCCTACTAATACAACAATTCTGAAATATAATTTTAATGAGCACCACTTTTGTTTTTTTATTTATTTAAGAGTTTACCTAGTGGCTTAGGAGAGATTGAAGGAATCCGGATTCAACTCTCAGCGGTTGTTAGGAATTTCCACGGTTTTTCTCCTTCAGACGGGCCCTAGGATTCACCCAGCCCTCTGTCAAATGAATAACAGTTTCTTACTCGGGATTTAAGGTGGGTGACCGTCGGAATGACCATCCGAAGTCAACTAGGCCCCTTGGCCGAGGATAGCAGCAATCTAAAGCGCATTTCATGTGGCAAGTCATGCTACGAAAATCGAACGATAAATTCATCGTACGGATTATTTTCTGAGTAGTTTTCGGAGGCCATTTCACATGACTCCGACATCGTAGATAATTTTTCACAGGAAATAACGTTAATATCCGGTCTTAAAAGGAAGCGGAAATTATTTCCTTTGGAGCGAAACGAAGAAAACAAAACGAAAGCTCCATTCCATGGATATGAAAATGGAATTTTGAATGAAAATGGAAGCTGCAGTTTCGTGTTCTCGTTTTCTAAATATTCAACCAACGTAAATTATACTTTTACAAATTCTGAGAGTTGTACTGCTTCATCGGCACCGACTTGAAAATGAAAGGATTGAAATGGGATGATGGGCTCCAGTGGCGCTTCTACCACAGCGTCACTACCAGGCATCTACCAGGCATCGGACCAGAGCTGGTGCCAAAATTCATGATGTCTAATGAAAAAGAAAGGGATCTGAAAAGAATAGCCTTCGATTAAGAGGCGCCAATATAAGATATCGCTGAAAACACGCTTTGGCCGCCGCCGACGGTTTATCTGGCATGGAGGAACTCTCGTTTGACGCCATGTTTTCATTCCATGTTGACGGAATGATTCTCACCGTCTGCTTTCGCAGGAGATCATGGGACTACTGGAAATCTCATCACTGATTGGTTCAGAAAACCGTCGTGCATACCACGTCACAAGTACGACCATTTCATTTGGACGTCCCAGAGACAATATTTTAACATTCAAACCGTTCTTACAGACGGCGTTGGAGAGAATTTGAATAGAATTTGCCATCTGAAGTAAAATATGTCCGATTTTTAGTTCCGCCGCCCGATTTTCGGATCAATGTGAAATGAGTTTAAATCTCCAGCACACCCAATGGTCTCCATAGCAGTGGAGTGAAACGTTTAATTAATTTATTACAATTACAGTAGAACTCCGGATTATCCGAAAAAAACATATTTGTACTCTAAAATGGTATACCTATACACTATACAGTTACAGCTATGGTATTAGCTCCCACTTGGCAACGTTGCGCATCGGTGAGACAGCAGAATGAGGGTTGTTTGACCTTGTGGGGTGAGGAAAAGACAGCGCAGCGATTGCTTGCACTGTGAAAAGACAGTAGTTGATCACATGAACAGTAGCGGTACCTGCAGTACGCATACTTTTCGGTTGGCTTTTGTTACCAAAAGCCTACAATGCAGAGTAAATCTGGACGAGTTATAGTTAGATATTTATCATTTTTAATTTTAAATTAAGTGAATACAAATCTAGTATTTCGTTGTTGAAACAGGTGACTGTATCAGTGATACTTCTGCAACACTGACGCAATATCGCATCATCTAGTAGGTTTAGTTCCTTATGCCAGAAGAATATTACTGATTTTTCTAGTTAAAGTTACTGTTTTCATATAAACGTGAGCGCAACATAATTAAAAGGCATTCCGCTAAATACTAGTTTAAAAACTGTTATTTTAATAATGTGTATAGTGCTATGATTAAATACTGTATTTCCTGTTCATTGCAAGTGAGATTTAAATTTTTTCCTGCATCATAGATTCTGTTCGGATTATGCGAAATTTCGGATTTGCATACTACTGTATTTTCTACTGTATTTTTTTATGTAGATATTTGTGTTTGAATTTTATGTTTTTAATTGAATTTAATTGGTTTTAGTAATTGACAATTATTTTTTAAATATATAAGTTTTTTTAATTCTTTAGATTAAGAAAAACTGTTTTTGTAATTCAGAATGTAATTCAAATTGAGTTAGAAATGAAATTAAAATTTGAATTAATGTTTGAGGAAACCAATAGTTTAATATTTTAGAATGATTTCCTTAATCCATAGATATTGTATACTAGCAGCAAAGCCTGTCGCATGACAGGCATAAAAAAAATCTGAAAAATCATTTTATTATCAACTATCAAATATAAAGTCAATGTAATCTAAATACTGTGCTAACTTGTGAACGAAGTTTCTATGGCAAAAATGGTTTTGAGTTTCGAAATCAGCGTAAACAACTGAGTAAGTATGCCAAATGTCATTAAAATGGATGCAGTGGTAACAAAATTATTTGATTTTGAACGTATGTTTTGTTAGAATTTCAGTTATCGAGGTTAGTTCCCAAAAATAAAATTTCATGGAAACAACATGGAATGACACAATGAACTAATATTTTCATCCAATTGAGTACTTTTGATTCAATGGTACCATTGAGAACCGTTGGATCTATCTTAACAGCTTAATTATATCGAGTTAAAGACAGACAGACAGACGACCTTAGCCAATTCATATATATATATATATATAACCGGACGGCTATCTGAAATTTAAAATCCCAATACAAATTTAGAAGACACAAAAACGCAATATCTAAAAAAAATTGCTCTTTTTTATTGTATATATTCTTTTTTATTTTTTTTTTAAATTTTATATCTTTTTTTTAATTTATCTGAAATTATATATATATTTTTTATATAAATTAAATATATATTTTATATTAAATTTTATATATAAAAATATAAAATTTAAAAAAAATTAAAAAAGACTATATACAATAAAAAAGAGCAAATTTCTTTAGATATTGCGTTTTTGCATCTTCTAAATTTTAGTTCCAAAATTTTACACCAGGTGCCGCTGATGAAGTGAAAGTAGTTTGGCCGTACTTTCACAGAAACAGTTTTCTGAAATTTGTATTGGGATTTTAAATTTCAGATAGCTGTCCGGCTATTTGTTTAGTAATATAAGTTAATTTTATTCTTATATTCTTTACGTTCTAAATTCTCTAAATTGCAAATGACTGATTGAAATCTTTGCATTGCTAAACTCGAATTTGTGGCATTTGAGTATATATATATTTGATTCGATTGATGATTTGATTTGAAATTTTTTTTTTTTTTTAATGTTTATCAGACCTAGGTGTACTTCTTACCTGTACACCTGCAATATAGGTTCTGATCATTTTCCACCCAAAAAGAAAAATGAAATACCAACCATATCTAAAGTTTAATTTATCTAAAGAATAATTATTATTTTTGACTCATAACGCCGAAAGGCATTTAAAACTTTATATAATCTAAATACTGCGCTAATTTGTGAACGAAGCTTCTACGGCAAAAGAGTTTCAAAATCAACGTGAAAAACCGAATAAGTATGCCAAATTTCATTAAAATCGGTGCAGTGGTAACAAAATTATTTGGTTATTTTGAACGTATGTTTTGTTAGAATTTCAGTTAAAATTTCATGGAAACAACATGGAATGACAAAATGAACTAATATTTTCATCCACTTTGAGTACCCTTGATTCAATGGTACCATTGAGAACCTTGGGTCTATCTTAATAGCTTAATTATATCGAGTTACAGACAGACAGACAGACAGATGAAATTAGCAAATTATACAAGTTGATATACACTTAATACAACTTAAAAATTTACATATTTCGTACATTCTGCAGTACGTGATCCCTGATTTTTAAAATTAATATTAGGACTAGTTGACCCGTGCGAATAATTCGCACCAAAAAACCACTTTTGAGAAATAATAAACAAATCCAACATCTGTCGTGCATGTTAGTTAAACCCAATGTCAATAGATGGCGCCTTCTCCATTTTTATAAAAAGGTTGACCCGTGCGAGTAATTCGCATGGCATCTTGATCAGTCGCCGAATGGTAATGTGGAAATAAATAAATGAACAGATTATCAATAGATGGCACCTTCTACATTTTTATAAAAAGATTTTTAAAATAAAGTTTTTTAACGAAAAGAATAATTTAAACAGTTTGTTTATTTTTCGTCATTGCGGTGAACGTAATCTTCAAAATATCTCAATCATTGATTTTTATGAAGTATTAAGTGAGATAAAAAAAAAAAAAAACACTTTTGAGAAATAATATATGAGAAGTTGACAAATTGTTATGTTTTTTATTGTAATAAGTCGTTTATATTTATTAAAACATAAATCTTTGTTTGTTTTTTATCTGTTCTTATTAAATAAACGATGAAATATATTTTTAAAGTGCATTTTTATTCCAAAAAGGATGTATTAGAAGTTACGACGCTACAGCATTATTTGAAATTTTGTTTTGCTTTCGAAAAATAAGTCGCTTCTGTAAAAAGCGTGTGTACATTTTTATAAAAAGGTTTTTAAAATAAAGTTTTTAACGAAAACATTAATTTTAAACAATTTGTTTATTTTTCGTCATTAGCGGGGAACGTAATCTTCAAAATGATGTCTCAATCATTGATTTTGATGAAGTCTTAAGGGAAATATGCCGTACCGACACGAAAACACCTTTGAGAAATAATATATAAGGATATTTTTTTCAAATAAAGTAATGTAATATCAATATAATTTCAATTATTAAAACCAATTAAAATAATCCCAACATAAGAAGCACTTGAAAAAAATTCTCTTTAAAGTTAAAACCAGGTCGGGGTTATTGTATATAATGAAATTTTTAATAATTAATCATCTATACCGGTTATTTATGTAAAACAGCAAATTATGATCAGTTAACGTAAAAAACTAGTATTTATTATAAGAAGCAAATGAATACAATATTTAACAGGAATCGTATAGAAATAATGGTCTTGGATTCTATTATTCAGATTAATGATATGAAATCTACAAAATTTTATTATCTCTATTACTACATTGCTTACGCTTTGTAATTATCTCAGTGTAACTGTGATGATGCTTCAAAGAAATTATGACCTTTCAGTTACTTTTTCTAGTGCTAATCATTTCAAATGAAATCAATTTATTGTTAGTGTATCTGGAAAACATTTAACCGATTAAAAGGTATTTTTTTATTTTATAAATACTTTAAGAAATGCTATTTTCACTTCTGAGGATTAGATTTTTATTGAGAATTGTTTTTTATTCTTTCACTTATGGAAATGAGGAACTAAAAACTAAAATAGGAAACAAATATGAATTAATTCGGATAATTGACATTTTACTCTAAATTTGAATTGATATCTACTATAAAAAGACTGAAAAATACTTTTGAATTTTCATGTTATCAGAGAACGTAATGTAATGTAATGTAATGTAATGTGGTGAGCGTGGATGGCTTGAAAGCCGAGCACCGCGACCTTAAAGATCTACAAAAATTCAATTATCAGAGAACCTAAAGAAATATCTTTTAAGCAAAAAATATAATCAAGTATTCCTGAACCTTTGTTTCTAGTTCAATGTTTAGTAGCTTCAGCGATTGTTAAAAATTTTTTTTTTTAATTAATTAGTTTAAAAATTCAAATTACAAAAGATATTTTGTCATACTTTCTAATCAGATATTAATATTATTAATATTTGCTGTAAGGTATTTCGGCCATTTGATTACCATGAATGTTGAAAGATTAAATATTAAAATAAATCAAAATTGGGGCCGTGCTGGCGTGGCCGTGTCGTTTAGCCGGCGGGCTGCCGTTATAGTTGATGCGCCAGTACCCGGGTTCGAATCCCGGTGGTGGCATGGCTGTTTCTTTCTTTCTTCTGTGTTTCGTCCGTTTCCCACCTGGGACTTACTATCTCAGGGTTATCCTGGACGGGATATAATTCTCGTCCCTCCTTTCTTGAATTTCACTAGCCTCGCCCTGACGTTGTCAGGTTGAGCTAGTTACGTGGTCCGTAGTTGGCCAAATTCGATAAAAAAAAAAATAAAAAAAAATCAAAATTTGACAGAGAGATATTAATTGAGAAAGAAGTTCAGTAATATACATTAGGAATGGAAGAATTCTTATGGTTTTCTTTCGAAGTCGATTTCAGCTTTAATATCGAAAAGTCAATCTTCTTTGGCATTCAGGCACAGCCTTGTGGTCATGCCTTGTAGGCTTATTAGTCTGAACCCAGACGGCCATAGATGTTTTCTTTCTTTTCTATGATATTCTATTTCTTCTTTTTCCTTCCTTTGCCATCTATGGTATATTATCTTTCAGAGTTATAGGTTTTGTACAGAAGTCTGCAAAAGGCGAGGTACCTGAGAAGTACACATTCAGTTGCAGAGAATAAAATATATGTACAAATTGAAAGCTTAGAAATTGTACGATTGGAAATACAGTTCTCCTAATTATAAATAGGTGACAATTCAGATTAAATACAGATCTTTTAATCACATTCAAGTGAAAAAAGAAAATTACTTAATTACAGCGATTACTTGGATGCGAGTGTATTCAACCACTTCCTAGTTGTAGGAGGACGAAATAACAAGGATCCAGGAGGAGTCAATTTTTTATGACAATTTCTTTATTCAAATTATTCTTTACAAAAATCAATACGCTACGGCACGCCTCCACATCAGGACCTTTAATTTGGTACCACATTAACACCTGTGATTCCCGAGATTAAGGACTTTCAAACTCTATATATGTATAGTCAGACCTCGATATAAGGTCACCCCGCAGATAAGATCACTTTTCTAAAGTCCCGGCTCATGGAATAAAAATTCTATGACATGAAATATCGGATATATGGCCAGGTCTTAAATACCGTAATCGCATATAAGGTCACTTTTGTCTGTGATTTCAGTGCCACACTGATTCAATTCCAAGAATTTTTCCATGGGTGCGATCTTTTATCGGCGTCATTTCTCCTTCTGACGGAAGGGACAGCTTTCCCATGCCTGGACGACTGGGAAGGATATTTTTCCGTTCCCATCGCGTCACGTGTCCATCGTTGTTCACCAGGAAGTCGAAGGAAAGGATCTCATTCCAATCGTTTCTGTGCTTGTGTTATGATGTCGACAAAAAGAAAAACGTTGTCTCTATCAGAGAAAAAGAAAATCTTCGACGATTTTGAAAACTTTTGAAATGTATCGAAAGCATGTTTTGCCAAAGAGCGAGGGATACCACGAACGACTCTCAACAATATTCTGTCCTCGCATACTGTTGCAGAAACATGTAATGGAAAGAGAAAAAGGAAGCGTTTATCACCGTTTGAGAAAGTTGAAGAAGTCCTTCTCCAATGAATAAAATTTGCTAGAGCCTAATGTGCCTATATCGTGCTTAGTACTGAATAAAAAAGCTCTACAAATAGCCGCTGAATTAGGAGAGAACGATTTTATGGCGAGTAATGGATGGATACAGAGATTTAAATTAAGACATGACTTAAATTTTAAAACAGTGTGCGGTGAAGCCGGTGATGTGGATGATAGCGTTTTGAGTGATTGGAAGAAATCGGTGTTAGATGACATTTTGAAGCTGTATGAACATTACGATATATTCAATGTTGATGAATGTGGACTATTTTTCCGGGTCTTTCCCGACAAACTCTTACTTTCAAGAAAGAAAAATGTATAGGGGGAAAAAAAAGTAATGAAATACTGACAATTTTTTAGGAGCTAATATGGATGGCTCTGAAAAACTGAGACTGCTAGTTATCGGAAAATTTCAAAAGCCACGTTACTTTATAAATGTCAAGTCTTTATCTTTGGATTATGATGCAAACAAAAAAGCATGGATGAATGCTAACATATTGGAGAAAACTATACGGCGTTTCGATAGATACTTTTTGAAAAATAAAAGAAAAGTTGTTTTCATCGCAGACAATTGCCCTGCTCATGTCAACATACCTCAGTTGTAATCAATGGAGCTTGTTTTCTTACCCCCAAATGTTACCAGTGTTTTGCAACCTTTGGATCAGGGAGTCATTCAAAATCTGAAATTGAACTACAGAAAGCTCCTTCTGAAAGATTTGATTTCAGCAATTGATGAGAAAAACAATTTTTACATGTCTGTGTTAGATGCAATTTTTCATATTCATAAAAGTTGAAGCTTGGTGTCAAACACATGCATTTCAAATTGCTTTCGACATGCTGGTTTTCAATTTTCTACAGATAGTGTGGATGAAATAACAGATCAAGATGATGAAGACGATATTCCTTTAGCTGAGTTAATACAAGATCTCAGAATCCCTGCTGTGCTATAGTGAAAGTGAATACATGAGAATTGATGATGAAATTGCTACCACTTCTCAAGCTTCTATTTCCGAAATTGTTTCGCTAGTTTTTAGATTCCAATGCAGCAGAAAGTGAGGATAACAACAGTGATATTCAAAGTGAAGTGGTGACACAAGCAGAAGCGCTCAGAGCATTAAATGTCGTAAGACATTTTTTAACGAGCCTTGAGGGAGCTGAAGAACTTTTCAGAAATTACAAAACTTAAAAAACATTGTACAAAAGATGAAACCAAAATCAGGACAGTCCTGTATTATGGATTATTTTAAGTAAGGTCAGTTGTACATCAGTACTTTGCTTGAACATACTAGTACTATTTCTAAAAACGTTATTCCGAATTAAAATTTTTTTAAATAATTTCTTTCTGATTCCTAATTTTAATTGGTTCAACTAAATTAAAAAATTATAACATAATAAACTGATATTTTTGTACTATTAAATTTTACAAAGAATTATACTGTATTTATATAATGCTTATAATTTTATTGACAAATGCGTATGAATCGGTTATAAGGTCATCCTGCTTATAAGGTCACTTTCGTGAGGTCCCAAGGGGACCTTATATCGAGGTCAGACTGTAAATAGAAATCCTACTTATTCTTAACAATCAATACGCTACGGCACGCCTCCACATCAGGACCTTTAATTTGGTACCACACTAACACCTGTGGTTCCCGAGATTAAGGACTTACTAACTTCTCCTTTTATATATATGTAAATAGAAATGCTATTATGTATATATATATGTATTATTAAATGCTACTCTTTAATATTTTTATTACTGGCTATTACTTAATATTACAATAATAAATATTATCACGTAAATCAAAAGAAAGTGCAAACACTTTGATGAAATTAAATTTATTCTTATGTAATCTTTTTGATTACAGGTGTTCCTTGTTCTGCCTTTTCTGGGCAACCACTGGAGTTTATATTGGAAAATTACTCGCCAGGTAGATCCTTAAAGAAGTTTCCTCTGGCTTCGAGAAACTTCTAGATGCATGCAAATTGTAAGTACAGTTATTTGACTGTTATTAAATAATTAAAAATTAATACAAAAGTAGTCAATAAAAATAAATAATAAATAAAATATCATCATAATGAAGTTTAATAACAAATAATTTGATATAACATTAAATTAGTTGTTTGATTTCAAACAGTGTTGAAGAAAATTTACCTTCAAAAAGCTTAGGTTTCTTTAAAGCTTTTCAATACTTACAATTGAATGTTTGTTTGTTCGTTTGTTTGTTTTTCTACTAATTATCTAACTAAGCTTCTTGGATTATTTATGTTAAAAAGTTTTATATGAACGCCTGTTATAAGATCTATAATCAAACTCGTTCAGCATTGTTTTATTTATAATTTATCTATTTTTTACTATTTTTATCAAATAAAATTAATGGAAATGCGAAGGTGCAATGTCTGGTGAATACGGTGGATGAATCAGAACTTCCCAACCAAGCTGTAACTGTTTTTGCCTGATCATCAAATAAACATGCGATCTTACGTGCTTATTTTCTTCCTCTTCAATATTAAATTGATGACACAAAATTCATCAATTTTGATCAGATTTTGTTTTAAATGGGCGCTGATAAGACAGGTGTCACAATACAATCTAACAATATGGTGTCGAATAACGTTAAAGACACATAAGCGCTATTAGAGCCAGGATACGTAAAAAAAACGAACGAACTTTTTGTCCAACCGAATACCTAACGTTGTGGCCACAATAAGCCAGGTTCGAATCATGTTCACGGCATTGATGAAATCAATGGCCACACGATTTTGTGTGATTTTTGATATGATAAGTGCGGAAGAGAAATGGTAAATTTGTGATGTCAAATTGTGTTCTATTCCGTATTAAGAAAATAAAAAAAAAATAAAAAAATAATTCCGATTTAAGAAATATATGAATGAAGAAACACAAATGGAATAAGACAAAGGAGAGATGAACTTTGACGAAAGTGTAACAGAAGTCACAGAAACATTGTATAATGTATAGTATACAACAATATACAGAATTTGTAAGTCTTAAATATTTAATTAGGTAAATGTTGAAATATTTTATACTTACGCTTAGCATTACACAGCGTAGTGGGGATTGAGTATGCGGCGCAGAAGGAAGGGGTGCATTTGGAGAAGTGAAATGGTGGAGACGAAAATATTCTTGCTCGTATTTTAATTTGGAACATAAATAAACCTCCAATCAAATTTGAGAGATATCCGTCAATTCAGAGAGAAGGGAGGGATGGAGATCAATGTATAAGTGTTAAGTTGTTTTAAATTGACTATAAATCAGTTACTTACAATATGGAGACAATTGTACAAAAAGACAAACACCAAATGTATCAAACTGATAAAAATCACCCCTGTTAAATGAAGTCGTAAGTGGAATAACACAAAGACAGTGAGTTATTAAAACTTATTGAATTATTTATAACATCAGAATAAATACAGAAACGGCCGTTCCAGATTAAAAGGGAATCAGGAATTTTATTATTGTGCTTTTTGATTTGATGTTTCTTAATACATATACGTTAAACTTTTTTTTTATGGAATGTTTTCATCTCACAAAGGCATTGAGTTATTAAAACTGATTAAATTTATTATTTATAACTTCAGAATCAATATATCATCTTAAATATACTTCACTGGATACTGGTAAACTTTATTATATAGTTCTTCCTTAAGTTATTAGCTTTTACTAAAATTGAGAGGTTCTTTCAAAATTTCCTGGAATCTAATGAAAAGAATTTTGAATAAAAATAAAAATAAAAATCAGTAAATCTATTTCAGTAAATTGTTTAAGTATTCCTTAAACATTAAAATTCTGTAGGAAAACGAGATTTAAAAATAGTAAACAATAATAAATTATAAATAAAAAAACACAAGAGTTAAGTTGAAAAAATTAAATAAAATAAACTGCGGGCCGTAACATTGACAATTTGACTAATGCCGTGACCAGGATTCGAACTTGGGTTATTGTCGCCACAACGCAATGTACTAACCACTATACGATTACGGCTAAGGACACGGACTGATTGAAAAGCTTCTTAAAACTACAGATCTACTTGTCTTGAGTGTGTGTGTGTGTTTTTTTTTAATAAATAAAAAATTATTTTCCGTTACATACGCGAGGCTTCCGGAGCGAAGCGACGGGCAGCCGACTAGTTATACTTAAAAGAACATGTAAAAACTGAAATTCCATTCTAAAATTGACATAAAAGAAAGTGAAGCGTTTAAGTAGGAAAAAGAAAGAAAAATAAATACACCGCGTGGCGTGAGATTGACACTCTGCCCAATGCCCTGACCAGGATTCGAACCTGGGTTATTGCGGCCACAACGCAATGTACTAACCACAATATGATCCCGGCTACTGATACAGGATGATAATAGCTTTTCTTAAAACCACAGATCTACTTGTCTGAGTTGAATTCACTCATACATGGATCATTGAACTCACATGCTTTCAATTCAATAAAAAATATAATCTATTTTTTTATTCGAAATTAAGTAACTTCAAATTGTATCGGAGTTATTTTTTTTCCTAATCAACAGTAGCAGAAACTAAACTTTAATTAAAATTAAACCATTAAATCAAAAATAATTAAAAATACCATATGTAGTAAATTGGAAAAAATGCTCGAAAATAAAAATAAACAAGATATTCCTGAAAGATCTTAATGCCTACTTTCATTAAAAAAATTATTTTATTGCTTTTCTTTGTTGCAAGTCTTTAAAAACGATACAAATGAAAAACCTAGGGTTATTTTCAAATGTTAATATCTGCTTAATATAAAAAGTTAATATTTTTCATTTTCTGAAAAAAAATTAAATCTACAACTACAATAATCCGACCAATCAGAAGCAGTCTTTCATAACCCCATCTACTGAAGTTTCCGATTTTCTATCATACCTACCATTCTCTACAGCCATTGGTCAGTTGAATCCTTTCTATTTCCGGCTTCTTGATTGAACTTTCTTCCATTACTCTCACTCCTCCAATTAAAAATAGCCATGCTGCCTTTATTTGTAACCTCCAATTGACAAAGGACTCGCACAAGGTCTCCGAAAGCTTATGTATGTATTTTTAGACTTTAATATATATATATATTTAAACGAAATTTTGTATGTGAGTGATTTTCATTTAATCTAAGTATCTTCTACATTAAAGAAACATGAACGAAGTTTCAAGAATTTTCCAGTTTAAATGCTATGTTTGAAATGTAATAATTGGAACTCCTCGGTTATAACGCGGTTGTTTATATCGCGAATTCGGATATAACGCGATTTGGTCTTGAACTCCGTCTATTTTGGAAAAGGTGTATAATTGTAAAATTGCAAAATTTACCGTTTTTTTCGCCTAAATTCAAATCCAAGGTGTAAATTAATAGGCTTGTTTCCTTATTATTTACAGTAATTGAGACTCTATACCCACCCTAATGTCACGAGAATGCGTCAAATACAATATATTTTTTAGAAAATACCAGAATCGCGGACTTTTTCGTTTAACCAAAATGAATATCGAGATCTATTTTTCTGCCAATGATAACCAGTAAAGAGGCCCATGTAATCTAATAGGGGTATGAATACCTAGTTTCAATCCATGTGACTCGTCGTTTGTAATAACATTCAAATAACTGTACTTATAATTTGGATACATCTAGAAGTTTCTCGTACCCAGCGAGAAATAAAAATATTACAGAGTAGCATTTAATAATACGTAGAGAGTAGCTTTTACATCAGAAAAACCCTGGCATCACAGTATAGAAAAGGTCTTGGATAACGGGCAAGTTAAAATCCTCTGGGATTTTCGTATTCAAACAGACCAGCATGTAACAGCTAATACGCCTGATATTACATTAATTGACCAACAAAATGTGACCCTAATTGACATTGCCATCCCTGGGGACTGTAGAGTCCAGGAAAAAGAACTGGAAAAAATCAACAAATACAGGGCTCTGGCACTTGAAATTACACGAATATGGAATAAAACAACTACAGTGTTGCCAATCATCATTGGTGCACTAGGAACACTATCACTTAAATTTATGGACTATTACACCAGACTTGGAGCACCAGCAATAACAACAGCTGAATTACAAAAGACAGCCATCATTGGCACTGCGAACATTTTACGTCAATACCTTAGCAACACTTAGGCCCCTGGTTGAGGCCCGTCTTGCCTAAGAAAATGCCAGTGATTAAACGTGATTTTTTGTGTTTGTTTGGGTGAACGTTTACACTGTGTAACTATTTTTTAAGAGAGTAAAATTTGTTATATATATAATAGCATTTTTCTGTATACATATAAAGAGTTTGTAAGCCCTTAATTTCGGAAACCACAGGTGTTAATATGATACCAAATTAAAGGTCCTGATGTGGAGGCGTGAATGAGCATATTGATTTTTGTTAAAAGTAATTTTAATAAAAAATTGTCATAAAAAATTGACTCCTCCTGAATCCTTGTTATTGCGTGCTCCTACAACTAGAAAGTGGTTGAATCCGTTCGCATCCAAGTAATCGCTGTAATTAAGTAATTTTTTTCACTTAAATGTGATTAAAAGATCTGTATTTAATCTGAATTGTCACCTAATTATAATTAGGAGAACTATATTTCCAATCGTAAAATTTCTCAGCTTTCTACTTGTATATATATTTTATTCTGTGCAACGCAATGTGTACTTCTCAAGTACCTCGCCTTTTGCAGACTTCTATACGAAACCTATAACTCTAAAGATAATATACCATAGACGGCAAAGGAAGGAAAAAGAAGAGGAAACAGAATATCATAGGAAAGAAAAAAAACATCCATGGCCGTCTGGATTCAGGCTAATAAGACTACAATGCTTATTACTTGGCTGTGCCTGAATGCCAAAGAAGATTGACTTTTCGATATTAAAGCTGAAATCGACTTCAAAAGAAAACCGTAAGAATGCTTCCGTTCCGAATATATATTACTGAACTTCTTTCTCAATTAATATTTCTCTGTCAAATTTTGATTTATTTTAAATTTTAATCTTTCAACATTCATGGTAATCAATGGCGGAAATTTCTTACAGCAAATATTAATATATCTAATCAGAAGATATGATAAAATCTTTGTAATTTGAATCTTGAAACTAATAAATTGAAATATTTTTTTTTTTTTTTAACAAACGCTGAAGCTACTAAACATTGAAATAAAAACAAAGGTTCAGGAAGACTTGATTATATTGTTTGCTTAAAAGATATTTCTTTGCGTTCTCTGATAACACGGAAAATTCAAAAGTATTTTTAGTCTTTTTATAGTAGATATTAATTCAAATTTAGAATAAAATGTCAATTATCCGATTTAATTCATATTTAGTTTCCCATTTTAGTTTTTAGTTCCTCATTTCCATTAGTCAAAGAATAATAATCAATTCTCAATAAAAATCTAATCCTCAGAAGTGAAAATAGGATTTCTTAAAGTATTTATAAAATCAAAAAATACCTTTTAATCTATTAAATGTTTTCCGGATACATTAACAATAAATTGATTTCATTTGAAATGATGAGAAGTAGAAAAAGTAACTGAAAGGTCACAATTTCTTTGAAGCATCAACACAGTTACATTGAGATAATTATGAAATGTAAAGAACGAACTTACAGGTTACACAAGAAATTTTTTAGATTTCAATTGATATCTTGAATCTAATGAATAAAATCCGAGACCATTATTTCTATACGATTCCTGTTAAATATTGTATTCATTTGCTTCTTGTAATGAATACTAGTTTTTTACATTTGCTGTAACTGGATAAGATTTCCGTTGTATTTTACTTACATAATAAAATAAAGGAAATAAATTAATTTTTAGTAAATTATACAAAAAACGAGTCGATCACCTCATTCTTTTTTCTAACACATTCATTTACTTCTTTCAAAGCAGATCATCGTCTTTTCTCTTACAAATATAGATTAAGATTAAATTATAAATAATTATACATTTATTTACAATTAAGATTAAAATAAATTAAAATTAATTTATTCACTATCAATTAATTAGTATAATTAATCTTAATTAATAAATTAAGATCAGGCAATTCAACTTTTACCTTTGTATTTTTAATTTCAAATTCTATATATATTTCTCGTACATATCTATATTTGCTATATCTACATCCACATTATGCATTATTACTATATGGCTTCGCTGTCACATTATAGTCATACGTTGGTTAGGAAAGCAAGGCTTATCAAATCAGTCAGTCTGTCTGTATATGCATTTATGTAATAATTATACATTTATTTATAATTAAGATTAAAATAAATTAAGAATAATTTATTCTATGTCAATTAATTAGTATGATTAATCTTAATTAATAAATTAAGATCAGGCAATTCAATTTTTACTTTTGTACTTTTTATTCCAAGTTCTATATATTGCATATACACAGAAGCTCGATTATAACGCGATTGTTAAATCGCGAATTCGGATATAACGCGATTTGTCATCGTCTATTTTCGAAAAGGTGTATAATTATAAAATTGCAAAATCCGTTTTTTCGCCTAAACCGTTTTTTCGCCTAAAATCAAATCAAAGGTGTAAATTAATATGCTTGTTTCCTAATTATTTACAGTAATTGAGACTCTATACCCACCTTAATGTCACGAGAATGCGTCAAATACAATATATTTTTAAAAAAATACCAGAATCGCGGACTTTTTCGTTTAACCAAAATGAATATCGAGATCTATTTTTCTGCCAATGACAACCAGTAAAGAGGCCCATGTAATCTAATAGGCGTATGAATACCTAGTTTCGATCCGCGTGACTTGTTGTTTGTACAAGATGCCAAGATGGCGGCGCCAAATCGATTTTGGCTAATATAACCCATCAAAATGTTGAAAAAATAGTGATTTATGTATTTATAAATATAAAATTCTCTCACATAGCTCTGAATGATGTAGGTAATCGCGAAATGACCATTTTAAATTGATTTGGAATCGTGTGGGCGATAATAGGGTGCGATATACGACATTTGACGTCGCGAAGTAATAAAAGTTCGGTTATACTGCGATCTTCGAGATCTTGGATCCGAAAGATCGCATTGTAACCGAGCTTCTGTGTAACTATTTATAATATAATCGACATTACTGCATTATTACTGTTGTAAATATAAGACATGAGAAGCCATCATAAGATACTCATAGTCGGCTTTTCCTCAACTTATTTACAAAGTAAACGAGTGAAATAACATTTAAATAACGTATCAGAGCATGTATTAGCATCATGCGATTGAAAAAGAACTATGGCGTAAAAATGCAAGATTGAATTTTTAAACCAGTTATTGACAAGGGTTTTGTAATGAAAGGATCATTTGTGCAAATGCCATATGTTTGGTGGAAAAATAAAAGCAGAGTTTTAAGTGAATCCGGGAGTGAACAAGGAATCAAAGAACGCAACAGTCACGCAATGGAAGTTGATTGTTTTGAGGCCGTATTCTTGAGATACGAAAGCGGTTTTTGCCTGTGTTGAAGGCAAGTGGGAATCACTTGAAAAAAAGGATGTGGACATTTCCTAAGACGAAAAGACAGTAGGTAAGTAAATCTTCGTAATTATATTGACTCTCATAGGTTTTCAACTTTTTGAATTTTTAAGAATTTGACACATTACAATTTACATTTATGAAATAAAATGGATTTGTAATTGCAGTCTTTCTTAAATTAACTACAATAATATTGCTTTTATTATTATTAACAACAGCTCTCATTCGCAATTTGGTCAACATTTACTTTGACAACTCGAAAATAAATGAAATCATTTATAAGCACTTTATAAAACTCATCACTTTCATTGTATTAAGAATATGAATTAGGAAAAAAAATAGAATATATGTAGATATAGGTATACAATCAATTGCGTAGTAGAGACTAAGCATGGAGCGCTATCGGGTCAATTTTGAGTTGTGGGAGGGGGGGAGCGATTCAGATCAAAAAAATTAATTAGGTTGTCATCATTCAAATTTTAAAAAAATCAGTGCAGTCGTTCTAGCGAGGTATTTCAAGGATTATTTCTGAGTGAAGACCCAAATAAATGATCCTGTAAATAATTTATTCATAGAAATCCTATTAATATAATAATACTCCTTTAATTCCCACAATATTTCGTCCTTCTTTGCGAAGGACTTCTTCAGGTGGTCCCAGAGAACAAGAAACTATTCTCCTTCCTCTACTTTATATAAACATTACAAATAAGAAGTTCTCTCACTTCATTATATTTGCATTCTTTATATAAGCATCTTTAATATTATTTGTGGGAATTAAAAGAGTAAATTATTTACAAGATATATTAAAAATGATCCTATGTTTTAATTGGTCCTTTAATAAGTAATAATATTAATGACATAATATTTTATGAAAATTCTTTTAGTAGATTGTTGCAAATGTTTTTTTTTTTTTTGTTTTGGTTGATAAAGCAAGATTTCCGTTTTTTTTTTTGGTTGTTAAAATAGGATTGGCAAGGGCCCCACAAAATTCATCTCGCCCGAGGCCCCGCAACTCCTAGCGCCGGCTCTGAAATATAGATATTTATAAATTTAATTATACGCCTGTTTTTTCTACAGAAGTTAGTGAAGAAACAAAAGAAGAAATTTTCTTAAAAATTGGGATTTTAATGCATCTATTTTTCAAACTTGTAGTTGCAAAATCGTTCCTTACTTGTAGCGCCTTTACAATACCAGGTGGATTGCTTTTTTGAATTCTTGTGTTGCTTCAACACCCTGTTTGTCTGGGACACAGACGCCATCACGATTGGAATGAAGAATTCCTTACAAATGGAATGGCGGCAATCCAGTCGTCATAGCATTCATGCCAGTCTTGATTCCACATCAAGACAGGCGCGAAAAGATTGGAATTCCAAGCTTTGGGTTTGACTTGAGTGAAAGTATGTGTGTGTGTGATGGCGTCGTAGTCAACGCTAACGATTTGTCTCCACTGCGCTTACTCAATCGTTAATTGGAGGTTGTTTTGTAGAGAACTACAATTAAAACTTCGAAATGGGAAAAATGCTTAAAGATTAATGTTAAGATGTAATTAAACATTAAGAAGGCAAAAACTGTAAACTGTTTATTGAAGTAAGGAGGATAAATATTATTATTATTATCATTAGCCTAAAAGATCAAGATTAAGAAATGGAAAAATTACGAGTAACAATAAAAATTAATCATTTTAAATGTGTTTTCATTTACATTTAATTGAGTCAAAGGAATATAATTGCCATAATGATTTAACAGAAATTATAGTTGGTCCACCAACTTTCGAATACCTGCAAGATAAGACCCAAAAATACTTTTTAAATAGACAGTTGTGAAAGCAAAGAAATATTTACGCCTATAAAATATTTAAGAAATATTTTAGTATACGTTTTTATACTTTGCGCTTTAACGACGGGGGCTTTCTTTAAGGGATTTCGTCCGCTCCCTTATTCTTAGTATGGCCGGCCACGACAAGGTACTTTTTCGAAGGATGTGTCCTTCCCGAAAGAAATTTTTTGGCTACGAGTCTCTCAATGTTTATCCTATTTTTATTGATATCTCATTTTTAATGTATCTTAAACAAGAGGAATTACACCCTTAGCTAATCTATTGCTGTGGATTTGATACGATTTAAAATTAATCCTATTTAAACAATTTAATTAAATAACAATTTAAATAAATTAATTTTTTTATCGTCAGAAAATGGCGATTTATTTGTTCTGTTACTTTTCAGCAGATCTTGTAACTTGAATGTAACTGTCGGCTTTTCGGTTAAGTAATTTTCACGACTTGAAAAAGAAAAATAAAGAAATAAACTTTTAAGGAAAGTAGGCTTTTTTTCGAAATTCTTTCGAACTTCTTAGCTTTTTCAGGGCGTTTTTTCCAATAGTTCAACACTGTCACATGCGGTTAATATAACAGACACTAGTGGGAAGGGGGAATATATAATTCTTGATTAATCTTTCTAATAGGCCTATTCCTGGAATTACGCATTTATTTTTCTTCTCCTGAGGCAAAAATAACGTTCAGTATATTGACGAATGAGATCATTCAACCGGTCATTACCAGATTGAATGACTTGGGGAAAAGAATCAGGTGGCAAATACGTGCAGCATAAAGGAACCACGCCCTTCC
>JAFIDM010002131.1:28872637-28905911 GCA_023159025.1 Thereuonema tuberculata
ATTTTCAGGGAAGAAGTCCAGGTGTGAGTGAAGGAAATGCACTTTCAGAGACATGTTACACTCCATGGCCTTGAACGCTGACAGCAATTTCTCGACATGAGCGACGTAATCATCACTTTTGTTGTTACCCAAAAAGTTCTTTTATTTATTTATTGATTATTATTATCTATTATTTTACTATTTATTTCTGCGCGTGAGGTATTGAGACCACGAGCGTGCTACAGTGACTCTTCCGAACTGTTGCTTTATATTGTTGCTAGAAATTTTTATTATTGTTGCTATATATTGTTAATATATATTTTTTTATTTGGAGGAGGATGAGGGGGGCTGGAAGCTGAAATATTTAGGAAATAAGTGAAAAATTGGCGAAAAAACAGGAAGAATCGATCATTTTAAATGATTTTTTTACAATTTAAGGAGCAAACGCCACCCCCCCAATCTACCTCATTGCTACAAATGTTATGTTTTAGAACCTTTCACCTGTCTAGCCCCTCAGAAGACATGTAAAGGCTAAAATAATCCTTTTAATCCCTCCAAATTATCGAAAAGTATAAAAATAGGGGAGGGGGGCGTCCACCGAAAACGGTGGGTGATGGGGGAAAACGGAGGTTATATTCGGATTCAGGAGGTCATTTTACATAAGAATCAGCAGGAATGGTGTCAGCGATCGAAACAAAATTTTTTTTTTTGCCGTCCAGTGTAATACAGTTTTACAATGATTACAACAAAAACCATGATAGCATGTGAAAAAAAAATACTTTTATTTTATTTTCTACAAATAAGAATTTAAGTAAATCTATATCTCAGTCAATACAAATACACTTAGATTAAAACACAGATACATTTAATTGTAATACATTTTTTTTCCTTAAAATATTGTTTTTATTTTTAATACATATAATGAATATTTTAATATCTGAGAAAATATAACAATTTTTCGACACAAGGAAGACATTTGAGGCCCAGGGAAATCTAAATGGTTTTTTTCTCTTATTATTTCCCAGTGATTCACAGACAGTAGAAGAGCAGTATTTTGAACTTTAAATTTAGTAATTTGACTACCTTCGGATCTTGTTTGGCGCGTTTAATAATTGACTAATTATATACCCCAAGTATTTTTCCTAATTTATTTGCTATTTTTTTTATGTTTGCCAGTCTCCTCAACCATTCTTTCTTTTCATTAATATTAAAAATATTATATTTTCTTACCAACTGCTCCAAAAGTTATTAAAAAAAAATGTAATAAAAAATTATTGAAATTAAAAAGAAAAAAAAAAGATTATAATTATATTTATCATTCTAAAAAATATGACAGTTGTTGGGGATTCTCAAGTTTAACTGAAGATGTTTATCGTATGTAATTTACTACTCCAGCATTTATATTAAAATAATAAGGGTCAATTAAAGTTATAAAAATGTGTAGATATGGGAAATTATAAAGTCAATAATACAATGTATTATAAATATAGCTATGGATATTCCTTCTTTCTCAAAAAGAGAATCACAAAATACATAACTAAACTCTTTTTAACTTTGCAACGTTTACTTTTTAATTAAAAACTGAATACGAAATATCAAGTTAAAATGTTTAAGTGTAATTTTAGAGCATTTACTGTTCTTTTTTTCATTAATTAAAAATAATACAAATTCTTCAGGTATGCAAAAATAACAAGTAAACAGCCATTAGAATACCGATCATGGGAATGATGATCTGAACACTGGGAGACATTATCCATTAAATTTCCATTATCCGTAATGGAGATACCAACTAATGAAGTCCTATTCTTTGGCCAGTAATGGAGTAAGTTGGTAATTAGATACGTAGTTAACTGTCACATACTCCACAGATCAGCTTTGTCGTGGATTAAGAGTTTTATAAATTCACGAGATCAGTACTGTGATCTACCACAAATATCTAAACTGTCTCGACTATTTCTTCTCGTAACTAGAATAAAGGTATTATGGAAGATCTTAAGACTTACGCTCATGGAGACAAATCATCGTTATTTTTCCCCAGTTGAAGATAAACGTTTTTAGATGATGATTCTGCCAGGAAATCTCAGCGAATCATTGTCTGCTGCTTACCGGTATTCAGAACCATTTTGGATGGAAGAATCGCCGCTATTATCCATAGGTTCTAGTGTGCCAGTTAGTAATTCAGTTGTTATTAACATATCAGTCACGGCAAGAACGGGCACGGCTCTATTGGGCGGCAGAGGCATCAAATGGCTGAACAGCCAAGGATGGGTGTTGGCTAAACTAAAAAATCACAGTAAGTACCTCGTCTTTACCAATACAATAATCCTTCGATCCGAAGCCTAAAACACACAACACTTGCCATCAATATAACATCAAGTGAAGTTTAACTCAACGAATTTTTTTCGGTAACCTCTTCTTGATCTAGACAGCAATAAATACACTACCTCATCTTGCACTAGATCATCGAAGTTAACGAATCCAGGAGAATCAAACACACGTTAAGTTCTTGTTCACTTATCACGGAGAACAGTAAGTATCTTATCTTTAGATATATCCTACCAATAATTACGAACAATAATCCTTCGATCCGAAGCCTCAACGAATTTTTAGTGACCTCTTCTTGATCTAGAAAGTTCACTTGACCACCAACGCTTCCAAGTATTGCTATTATCTGGATTCGTCCTCGTCAAATGTTGTAGATTCCATTTTCGTAATCTTCAAACTCTTCACTTAAGGAAACGTTGACCATAAGCCTTTTACAACTTTCACGGGATCTTCGGAACTTGAACCACGGTTTTTGATATCCATTTTTCTTCGTGATCCTCTCTATGAACACAAAATGTCCAGGAGATGAGTAAAACACGTCTTTACGGCATGACGTCAAGGCTTAAAACTGATATGTTCTCATTATATTAAGAGTTTCTGTTTCGACTGATATTAGCGCGCGCCGAATCTTACTTGAAACACTATTGGACAGAGTCAGAGCTACACGTTATCGACGTCATTAAGCTCCGCCCATTTATTAGCACTTAATTTCGTTATGCTTTGTAATGGGATATTGTGATTAAAAAGTTCGAACAAGAATTCATTATTCAATGCCTAGGAACAGCAACATGCTTTATACTAAAATAGAAAAGATAGCAGATAATAATAATGTAAATTGGAATAACCTTCTATAAAGGTATAATAAAAATGATGAAATTGTTAAAAAAAGTTAGATAAATTACTCTACTTTTCAATATGGATCAGTAAATTAATATGAATTCGAATAAAGCGTTTAATTATCAATATTTATAAATATGCTTTTGAAATAACTTTAAAACTGTGCGTTCGACAATGGATCAAAATAAATTAATAAAGGCTTGATTTCGAATGTTACAACAGGAAGATCTAAATTCTTTGTTCGTTTAATATTTACGAGCGATTCACATACAGTGACAGAATAGTATTTTGAACTTTAATTGCGATGACTCACTTCGGATTCTATTGAGACATTTAATAATTGATACTGTGGGAAACTTTACAATGCGAGTACCAAGAACTTCACTTTTAAATGGTGCGATCTGAATAACGAATTCATATTTTCAAAATAATCCACTTTACAGCACTACTGAAATAAACGTTGAAATTGTGAACACAAAAGTTCACCTAATTATGTGGAGTAAAATCAAAGACATCTAACTTGCAACATCGTTGCATAAATACTGTTGATGAACTTAAAAAACAAAATAAATTAAATTATTTAGCCAAGGTTTGTTAGTTTCTGTTTTATAAATTTAACTTTTAATATAAAAAGTTTTCGGTAGATGGTTCAAAAAAAAATCTGATAATTTTTTTTGATCGTAAAATTTGTAGTAATTATTATTAAAAATATTAATTAAAAATAAAAATCTGTACTAAAAATTAAAACTACAATTGAGATACAAACTTTCAGATTTTTACTACAGTAGTATTCAAGGAATGACAAGTTGTAGACGAATCAGGATTCAATTTAATTAATCTTATTAAAAGTTGTAACGAGTTCTAAGTAATTGGAAAAAAAAGCACTTGGGTCCATCTTGAACATTATTTTTCTCCCAATGCGATATTTATTAATTCTTAACCTTTGAATGTTTGTATTTTCGTCAATTTATTTTAACTAAAGTTCTTAACTAATTTTTTGTCTCATTTACCCCATTCAATATGTCTCCATATCACATACCCTTAGACGTATCCAGGAATTTGCATTGGGAGGGATAATGAAGATCGTAGATATTCAACCAAAAAATAAAAATATGTCCTTCTTCCCGATGGGAGAGGGAAAGGTATTAGGAACCCAACGATGAACTTTTCAACTAAAACAAAAAGTTCAAAATCGTAGATTTAAAACAATTTTTTTTTTTTTAAAATTATCCAGAAATCCCATCCCATATTCCATCATTTTGTTTCCATATACCCAAACTGGTATGAAAATCCCCAGTTAAGAACCTGTCTTAATAGGATTACAGTTTTTAAAATTAAAAAGAAAGCAAATAAAAAAAAACAACAACCCAACAGTTCTTAAAGGGTTTTCGAGATTTGTTTTCTATCAATTGAAATTTTGATTTTATTGTTTTTTTTTTATTTCTCTCTCTGTTCTCGTTGCTTTGATAAAAGTCATGTTGATTTAAATTATCTTTTATAAACTGCTCTATTCAATTTTGACGTTTTAGGACCGTTTACTCGACCTTTTCTTCATTCTCTGTCTTCTGATCTTGTTGGGTCTTTTCAATTAAATGAACCACAATTTTGGAAGGAGATTGATTATCCTCGCCTTTTAGAATTTGTCTTTTGCTCTACAAAAAAAGAATAAAACTTATTAAGACTACATCTTTTAAGGATGGTACTTAATGCAGCGTAAACGAAAGAATATGAAAAATCAATTCCGAATACTCACCAAACTTTCTTTGTAGAATTTCTTCAAGAAACACTTAACAATAGGACTCATAAGTTCAAGGTCTAAATTTTTTAGTTTCGTTGGCCCTAAAATATCAAAAATAAGGTTATCTAAAATATTTTAACTTGCAGGTATCAACTAACAAAGAAACTTAATGAAAATTTCCAATAACAATTACATCAAAAATTTAAGAACATTCTCGACCAGTTTGATACTTCCCACCTTTAGAAAATGCTTTTGAAGTTCGAGAAATATAGTCATTGCTAAAATTATAGTAATTTATAGCGACCCATTTATGAGCTATTGCGTTTGTTTTGTACGTCCGTCCGTCCATCTGTCCGTGTCTGTTCTCCCCTAACAACTCCCGAACGGAAGGTCGGATCGGCAAACATTCTTCACCATCGTATTCAGAGGTTCAAACATCATAAGAATGGGATACTTATTTTTGCCTATCCGGAAAAATGCACTGTTGGACAAAATCAACTGTTTGTTTCCTTAAATTTGGGAATGTTTTGCTCGACAACTACTGATCCGATGGATTTGAAATTTGGATATGCTTTAGTTTAGAGTGTTTACTATACAATCTACTGTATATTTTTATTTGACCCTTATCTACAATAGTTTGCGGACACAGTCGAGTGTGTCCGCATTTTCCGGATAGGCGGAAATAAAAAATGGCATAGTAGATATTCTAAACTTAAGCATATCCAAATTTTAACTCAATCGAGTAGTTGTCCAGGAAAAAATTACCAAGCTTCACCTTTGTTTCTTGTGTGCAAATAATATTGGCATACTCTTAAGCTTTAAATTCTCTGGCTCTTCTCTCATTGCGTCACACTCACAGACGGAATGTTAGAGGTACTTATCAATAATTTTAATGTAATGACTAAGACGTCTGACTTCGGTTCAGTAGTTTGCAGATTCGATTCCTGTCTCGGACATTTCATTACAGAAATTATTTTTGTTTTCCTTCATCTTATTTGAAATTGAATATGCACACGTTCAATGTCCGCAAAAGTTTGAATGGGTCGCCGCTAATTTTATGCTTAAGCACAAATTTTATTTCACTTGTATTTTTAATTTAGAAGATTATTTTTTTCATTTGTTCATTGTTTTTAAGAATTAATCTCCGTTATTCTTAGCCATATAACAGTGATTAACGTAGTGTTAATTTACTTCAGTGTTCTGAAGTAAAATTACTTTGTTTAAATGTCCTGCAAGATATTATTTCTTTATCTTATTATATTATTATTAACTATTTTCTTGTATTTAAACAAACATATATAAAAAAGATACAAATCATTGAAAATTAGGTAATTATGATGCTTAAAATTCGTAACTTTTTTAATTATTGTCGTTTCTGAAATTATCATACTTTAAAGCTTGAAAAAATTTATAGAAAATTTAGGTTATTAAAGATAGACCCATAACGATTTTAGTACATGTCGGACTTAGGTACCGACATTAAAAACTGACAAAAACGGTCGTCATTGTAGTGAAATAATTACCATTTCTCAAATACTTATTTTAAAACCTGATTTCTTTGCAGTTCCATAAGGTTGCACATTATAGTTTCGAAGATTTTACAAAAGTGATCTGGTACTGTCGTTACAAAATTAAAATGGCAGAACAACTTTAACTTCGCTATTTGGATTTCGTCAGATATTTTAGTACAAATGGAACTTAGAAATTTCATTACGAATTAATGCTGTTGTTTGCTTGTTTCAACCAATGCATTTTCAAACAACTGTTTTTCCGATTTTATTGAATATAGGCTTTGACATCTCATTTTATATTAACTTTTTATGTATTAGATGCTTTCAACCTAAACAAGTCATTCGAGACAATAGAAACAATAAATTCATTTACTAAATGTTAAAACCACCATAATATTTTAATTATTATATTTACAATAAATTTATTTGCTTAACATTTACTTCCGTATGTTTATTCGATTCGAAGGAGGAAATGAATTTTTTTACATTGAAATTTTGGAAAATTTTGTTCTTTTAAGAAATAGGTAAAAAACGATGGCACAAAGCTACGGAAGGAATTCGCACCCTGAACTGTCACCGGGAAGAGACTGGACGGACCGTTTCGTCCTTTTTGGGATACTAACCTCTCGCACATTCTGAGTCTGTCATCGGTGGAGTTTGGCTGGCTGATGAGTCCTAAAAAGGACGAAACGGTCCGTCCCAGTCTCTTCCCGATGACAGCTCGGGATGCGAATTCCTTCCTTTAGCGCTGTGCCGTCGTTTTTTACCTATTTCTTGATCTAATCTGGCACGTTAAATTGCTTTCCATTTTAGTTCTTTTACTTTGCAGTTTTCATTCCGATATTGATGAAGATATTTTAAGAAAGTTTTTTGGTATCCTATGAATACACCTGTCAGTAATTAACCGATTACAATTCAGAAGAAAATTAGAATAGGATCTTTAACTTTCGTCTGATGTCTTGCGCTTGATGAAGTTTAAGAATCGAACATTAGAACTATGACAGAACTATGGAGAAAAATAGAACAGCAAATTTCACAAAAGAACTGCACAGAGGAATACTAATTTCATTGCAATTGCAAAAGTTGTACATTATAGCTTCGAATTGTTCCAAAAAGATCTTTACAAAATTACTGTTGTAGAACAGCTTGAATCAGGCTCTTTGGAATTCATCAGATATTTCAACTGACATTTATAACGATATGAAACTACAAATGAATGGCAAATGATGTGAAAGATCCTTCGAGTGATCAGAACTCAAATTCGTACAATATCGTATTTCATTAATGGAATATTCCTTAAAGATTTTTCAAAATTTCTCTCCAATCATCAAAATAGCATAAGTACTTTATGTTAATGCTGTGAAGATTTTTACTATATCATTTTCTGGACATAGGATTATTAACCATTCATGACTTTTCTACGACTAACTCGTTCAGCAGAATTATTTATCGTGATTTATTGATTTAGTTTTCCAGAACAAACTAGCACACCTGTGATCTTGGAGTCTGAGATAATTTTCTTACCACCCGTAACCACGATCGCTTTCTCACAATCCGCGAGCGCGTCTCGGAGACCGTTCGGAAACCTCCTGTTTGATAGTAAATCACGTGACTCCGGTTGGCCTACATAGATAAAAAAGAAAATGTGAGCATCCTCAATACCATACGTAACATTTGCCACCTTATTTGAATTTCTGTGTCTTATGTTTTTGGAGGAGATAGGGCCACAAAATAAAAGGCATTTTTTTTTAGTAATATAAAATTAAACTGTTGGCTTAATTTTTAATAATAAATTAAAATAATTAAAAATATGACAGAATTTTTATATTATTCAATGTCATATGCCATTGGTTTAATGAAAAAATGAAAGATATCTAGCGAACAGAAAGTTTTCAGTTAACAGATGTGAAGAGTACAATGCTGCAATGTTTACACTGTATGAAATACTGAATACAGTTAACAGCATGTTCTATTTGATTTAATATCACAAAAAGTCCTAACTATGTACATATCTATCTATGCATATTTTTATAAAGTCAAAGTTTGTATGTTCTCTATACAGTTTGATTGGAACCAAATTTTGCGTAAATACTCTCTACTACCCTACGGAAAATATAGGTTACCTTGGCATCCGATTAACCAACCCAAGGGGTAAAAAGGGATGAAATCTCTGAAATAGATCGCATATGCACCTGGTGGCGACAATGGGAACGACGCAAATATTGTTCTGCAACAATTGGGGAAGATTTGATGTGATAGGGTTGTGGGGAAGTGGAGAACCAGGACTCCTCACCCCCTCTCTATCCTCAGCCCTTTAAGCTACTTAATTGTAAAGCTCTAGTATTAACAGAATTCTGTCAAGATACCAAAGACAAAATTAGATGATGGTGATCTGATCCATTTCCCCGACGTTGCTACATGCAACTTATTATAATTCATCGTATTGAGAAAGAGTTGCATTTCGGCATCTCGAAGCATATATAATTTTTAATGGGCTTTTTAAAATTTTTAAATTTTATTTAGTCTTGTGTGTTTGTATTTTTTTAAAAATATTATAATTTATTTGCAACTTATTGTAATTTACTTATTATAATTTAATATTAAAAGACGCCAAGAATGGATTCCAACTTAAACATCCCGAAACTTTTTCTGAATGATTTAAGGTGATGTTGTTGGTCTGTACGGATCTGTCAAATGATTAAGCGTTCTGCTTTGTTGGAGCCTTAGATCCTTTCTGAATATGCGCATGCCCTCACGGAGCCACTGGTATAAAAGATAAATGTGATATCAAAATTACTATAATTATTATATTCTAAATTTCATATCAATTGGATTGTTCATTAGAAGTGAAAAGCAAAATTAGAAATGAACTGAAATTAAAATTGCATGGTCCTTGAAATAAATGCTCTATTTATGCACGGAGAAATGAAGGATTTAATGGAATATCTTCAAACTCTGGACCATTAATGAATCATGATACATTAGATAGTTACTTAACATTTGAAACTTACCACTCAACAAACTAACCAGTGAACCAATAAGAACCACTGAAAACCCAGCTATAAAGTTCATCCACCGAAAGGAAATCTGATATAATGGAAATATGTATCTATAAAAGAAAATGAAAATATTATGCAGAAAATAAATGTGAAGAATATGAAAGAAAGTTTGAAACAAGTTTCTTAAAATTTGGAGACATTTATAAAAGAAAAAAGATCAAGAAAAAGTAAAAAACAAAAAGTTATTTAAAAATTGTGTAGGTTAAATATTTAACTATTATAAAACTAATAATTTTTTAAAACTTGAACACTTTTTATGTTAGTTTTGCTACTTGTTAATCTCCCATAAGATGGAACAAACTTCTCCTTCTAATTTTATCCAGTTGGCTTTACAATATCTATCCACAATTTATCTGTCTACCTCTCTATCGATCTTTCAATAACATCAGCAACAATTACAAATGTATTAAATTACTTTTTATTTGAAACCCGCCATTCATTCAAATCTCTTACTGAAAGCCTCAGATTATTTGAATGCATTTTTGAGGCAAACGTATAAAGACCATTTTGCAACTTATTCAGTAGCATCTGAATCTAGCTTAAACTTGAGAACTGTTATTCTTCGTAAAAGTTTTTAACTTTTTTAAAGATTTTATGTGACTTGAAGGGAGACTATGATGAATTGTGAAATTTAATCAAAAATTTAACTAGATTAGTTATATGTAGTTTATTTTCTTCTTAAAAAACGATGCCAGCGATTATTTTTGGAGTAGGAGTCTTACTAACTGCCGAATTTTTGAAACAAAAGTAATTCCAAAATGTCAGAGAAGTCTACGTATAATGTATCTGTTAACAATTTTGGAAACTACTGAATCTCTACTAAGTTCCTTCTACTCTTTAAGAAAAATTATAACACCATTTGCAAAACTTTGTTCTAAAATAAGATTACTAATTCTATTTTTAGATAATAAAAATCAATAGCCTGTAACATAAATAGCCAACAGTGTTTAACTATAAGGGCATATATCTGGTATTATAAACTAGTCGTATATGACTATTACATTGTTATTAACTAATATGTTTGATATCATCAATATCTCTGACGGCATTGATTTAGGCTGATTGGCATACGAATACTATTCAATTCTCAATTAATTATTAAAATAACGATTTTTTAAGTCAATCATTCCATTTTGTTTTCTCTGGTGAATAAAAATTTGTTCGTACTACATCAAATTTCACATTTATAAGAAATACCTTCAAAAACACTAGAAGGCTAACTTGCACTACATTAATTATAATAAATGACTAAAAGACCTCGCCATTCTCTTTGTTTATAATTATAATATAATCATGAAGTGCATCTGAATTTTTTCAAAATGTCCTTGATTGTCTTTGAATATTCTTGGCAAATCTGTCATCTTTTTGGTCCGCACTAATTAGGTGTCACTGTTTAGTATAATATAATATAATATAAAAGAAATGGGGAAACAAAATGGATATTTTGTTAGAATATTATCTAATTTAATTACTCAGGCTCTATTGTTGGCTGCATTGCAGGAGTTATCACCGATGATGACGTCAGGTTTTTCATGAGGCTGTTATCAAATAGAATTTTATTACCATACATTTCATTACATCCATAAGTGGAGATTGGAGCTTTTGCAGTAAACTGTTTCATCATTTGGCTATTAATGCTCACCCACAGCGAAAATGCTAAGCTTCCTACAACTCCAGCAAAGGCTCCCTATAAATGAAATAGCATAGAAATTAAACAAAATCACAAAGATCACACAAAGTAAAATGACCGTTATTTATATTTGCGTATTTACAATCTTACTTACATATTTATTTGCCCAAGGGATAAATATTCCCAAAGAGAATAAGCCTAAGGTAATTCCACCAAAGAGTCGAGAAGTGTAATCATTAACCTGAAAATTAATAGATCATAAGCAAATTAACAAGTAGTTCGAAGAACTTAAAGTTACTTTCTCTATAATGCCTTTTTTTTTCTTTTTTCTTCTTTAAAGATGTAAAATTGACAAAAAAAAAATGCTGAATATTTTTCTATTATATCGGCAAAATACAAAAGGGTATAAAATTTGAATTTTCTAAAAAAAAAAAAAAAAAAAAAAATCGCATTATTTAAATTATCTTTAATTATGTTTTTTTTTAATTATGTTTTTTTTTTATTTAAAGATTAAAAAAAAAATCTTTGTTGAAAATTGAGACTTCAAAATTACATGGGAAATATTAAGAAAAACTACTACAGGATGATAAAAAAACGGCATTTTGTCTTCCAATTGCTAAAATATATTCTTAAATTAATGAAGAAGATTTATAATAAGGAGGAAAATAGAAAGCCAGTATTGATATCAATTAGTTTGACTCTAAAACCTTTGTATCAGTTTCTTCCTACATTTAGTAATGTAGTTCATTTCTTATGACTTAGACAGAGTGCATGGAACTACGTGCAGAAGAAAGTGCTTATCATGGCAGCACTCAGTTACTAGAGAGTTAAGTAGTAGAGGTTATCCCCTGCCGGATTTATCAATTTAATATAATTCATATAATTTCCAATTGTTTTCAGAAAGACTAGAACTTTAAGGAAAAAAACTTTATTTAAATTAGTATTTTATTTTATTTAAGTTATTTTCAGTATAGTAGCCTATAAGTGTCAGCTTAGTTTACCTTCCACTTCGAAAAATATTTGCGGACGATTCAGACATGCATTATTTGTCTACACTAAAGGTGAATGGATATATTACTTAGGTCTAAGAAATGCTCTTTACATTCTAATTAATCAGAAAACTATTATGTTTAATACTGCTTGCCATTTTTCATTCTTTTCTTGTAATTATGAATTACATCTTTAAATATAACAATAATAATTATGTTTGAAATACGCGATTAAATATGATACAACAAATATAAAATAGATTTGAGATAAAAAAGGATTTTTAATGAAATGTTTGAACAAAAATTTACGAAAAACTTACTTGTAGTATTGATCCCAAATTAGAAACCACAGCAACAAGCAGAAGACAAACTAGGCCATAACACAAAGCTTATAAAGATTTAAATAAAGAATTTTAGCAATTCAGTATATATTTATATAAACTAATATCAGCATAAAAAAATACACAAAAAAATCAAACAAAATAAATCGTAAAAATAATAAGCAGCAAGCAAATAAGATAGAAAAACAGTTCTTAGAAAGAAACGATACTTCGATTATATTCAAAATGTTTCGAGAAATATTATAAAAAATTGCAATTCATTATTATAACTGAATCTATAACACTGAAATTGAACTCTCCAATATAAGAAACATTTATCATTGCTGTTCCCTAATTTTGGGTATTCCGATACATATTTTATTTCAATGTAAGCATTGTCTAAATATTTACCTAAGCACTTTAAGATACTGAAAAATAACATACTTGATATTTTTATTTCCTTAAGTTTTGTATTTACTTATTTCTATTTTTTCCACTTTCAGGGTATTTTCTGTATATGAATAGACGAAAAAAAAAAAATAAGATCTATGTAAATAATGAAAAAAATTTATATTTTTGATAAAATAATTGAATCTATACTATTATGAAAAATTATATAATTTTACATAAGTTAATTATGCAATTTTTCCGGGGTGTTTCTTTACCAGACAAGGACTAGGGTTTTCCCAGCCCTCTTTAAAGTAGTGATCGGATTTCTTTCCAGGGGATTAAAGGCTGTTAGACTGACTCTCCAATCACAACTTCGTCTTGATAATCGTGAATCCTTGGGGCCCATACCTCCAACGTCCCAATGGCCCACCATGGCCTGTAAAGCGGGATCATTAATTACATAATTTTAAGTAAGGAATATTGGTGGCTCTGTTATACGCTTCATACTCTTGAGACTTTGCTCAAAACCCTTTCATATCTGAAGTGATGTTCCCATGTATTGTGATGGAACTCCATTCATTTTCCAATGCCATATTGGTTTTCATATTTTTAACAAAGATTATTTAAAAAAACTGATGAAATATTCTTACATTCCGTAAGAATTCCTGTATTTTGTAATCAAAGTGTTCAAGGGTAACCACCAAAATTATAACTCTTTCATCATTTGAATGGAAGCAACGATTCTAACAATGGTTAGCAAGGAATTTTCTTTTCAGCATGGAAGAAGCGACAAATGGAAAAGTTGATGAATTTAACATGGAAGCCTAATACTAAAGGGTTTAGTTTACATTCTGGAAGGTCGACAATCTAATCTAACTTAATTTTCTGTAATTAGACAGCATATCTTGATTTTGCTATTGTCGCGAGATGTCTCAACTGTTCAAATTGAGGTAAGTAATGCAAGCAATTGTTAAAAATTTCTAAACGAGCAAATTCCAATCAAATTTTACTAGAAGAGAATGAACTATTTTTAATAAATAACTTGTTAAAATATTTAATGACTTTTACCGAGTTTCTTTTTAAGTTATTGAATAGTAGTGAAATCTTAATGAATGATTTTGACTAGGTTCAGCTATATTTTACCTATCATTTGTAAGAAACTTATTGCTCATTCTACTTCTAATACATGTATATTTCTTATATAATTTCAGCTGTACATTTTTATCTTGAAATAAAAACGAAATTGACTATAAGTTACTCCAAAACTTAATTCACATTATGGTACAAGAGGCACGATTAGGTAGAAGAGGAGTCAAAGATGGCTGCCACGAATGCACTTCTTGTATTTTCTTTGATTGCATTGACTTTGACGCTATTTTGAAAATAACCATGAAAATGCAAGAATAAAAAGTGGCACCTAAGATTTTATGATTATACACACCTATAGCTATACTTTTCTGAAAAAAACAAAAACAAACAAACAAACAAACTTGGCACTTCAATCCAGCTGGGTGACATTTCACACTCTACTATACTGTTTGAAGATATTATGGACAGTTGTCATTTCAACTTAAAATTATTTTTTTATGTACAATATTTTCATTTGCAACTACTCATGGTATTCAACGTAATAAACTTCAGATTTGAACGTTACACCAGCACCATCAATTTATATCTAATTTATTAAGCCTCACGAAACTCAACATTTAGAGATAAATTCTTCTTTTTATTTAGAGCTTAGAGGAATTGTACAGAAAAACATCTTATTGCTGATCAAACTGACCTTCGGAAAAGGGCAAAAAACAATAACAACAACAACAACAAAATATGGCGAGCTATTACAGGTAATATCGAATTTGAACAGGTAGAATTTAATAATTTTAATAATTCATTGTTTCTTACAAAGTTTTATCATTTTCTTTATAATATTATAAATTCCACACGATTTTTTTTTTAGTTCTTATTCCATTATATATTGTAATGATTGTACGAAATTTATAATATTATAATAATTGCTTAATCATATTTAGATTTTAGATGATAAGATATACTATACTAGATGGAAAGATATACTGAATATTATTTATGAAACAAATTTGACTTACCAATAATTTTCGATACTGTTGCGGCCCGTTCAGAGGATAATTTTTTCCATCTCTTGACCGCTTTAACAAAGTCCTCTAAGGTTATAGCAGCTAAAGAATTAAGGGCCGACGAGACTGAACTGGAAAAAAAAGTGCTCAGTTGAACAAAAAATTCTGTATTTAAGTGATAAGATATACAAGACATTCTAATGTTTCTTTCTTCTTCAGTCTTTGTTTCTCTCGATAGGAGTTAAAGTCTGACTGTCACCGTACAAGGAGTCCTGGATAGTTATTCAAACGACAGCAGCATTAATTATCCCATCATAGAGAATAACTGTATGACTAATGATCGAAAAATGGATCTGAAGATAAGTCAAAACAATTACAGAATTCCTTCTTACAGGAGATGATTGTCTGTAGTATAAGGGTCACAGGTCGGATTTATGAACCAGATAATTTCCATAATTTTGTCGAAATGGCGACTGTATTAATATCTGTTGTGTTATTCTGATAACCAATTTTTAAACTCTAAAGAATAATGCTAATGCTAATAAAGTTTGTGGCATTTTTAAAACAGACAAATATGAAATATTTGTTTTAACGATATTTTTGGCTAAGAATGTAGCATTTTGACCAAAACGTGGAAAGGTGCCCGTTGCTGCATTAGGTACCTAGGCCTTGAAGTTGGTGTGGAGGGCCTAAGCGGCACTGTCGTGTGGTCAGGTCAACAATGGTTTCAAAACGGCGGAAATACTGAGAGGTGTCAGCAGTGAAGTGTTTTTTTCATTTTGTGTTAGAAAGGCTGGATTGACGTTATTTCAAGGAATCAGTCAAACAAAAGACGGGACTCCATGTCACTGAGAAGAATGCAGTAAGTGCATAACTCTTTGAAGGGCGTGTGTAAGTTTGAAGACGATCATCACACCTGTTAACGATCCAAAACATAAACAATATTTACTCGTCGAATCTCTGGTTCAGATGGATGAAACTTGGATATCCGCGATACCACAACCCAACTTGTGTTCGACATTTTGTACGATTCCTAAGGTTTCTAATATGCATTATAAAAAGGCATGATTTTCTATGAAATCTACTTCAAAATTAACGATAAGTTGTACTAGCTTTATTTAAGGCTTTAACAGCAAGGTATTTTGGACCAAGATTTTTACATAAGGTGATCTTCCTTTTGATAGCTAGACTTAGATAAAGTACAAGCTTCTATGGTAAAGTTTTTGAGTTATCATATCTTCTCTGACAGACGGACAGAGAAGAATATTTTTATTCAAATTGCTTCTAATCTTATTTTGATTTCCTATCTTTATTTCCTTCTCTCCCATGATAATAAAGGGTTGTTACTAACATTCGATTTAACTTATAAATTACAGAGTATTTATAAGAAACTCTTTGTAACTCCGCAATCATGCGGTTTAAGCAGAATAATTCGCACTTATTTTCAAAGGAAAAATTTTCAAAGCAAAACTTGAAAAAATTACAATAATTTTTCTCAACATTAGATCATAGAAGTTTAATAATAATTTACCTAAGAGATCCACTGAAAACACCCGCAACAAACAGTCCTGGTAATCCTGGAAAAACATCTAGAGTTTCCATGACGAAAAGAGGAAAAATCTGTCAGGAAAATAAATTCAAAATTAAAGTTCTTTGGAAAGGACTTGAAAGAACTTACAGCCTACTTTTATTTTCAAATTGTAAATTTCTCTCAAAAGAAACATTTCCAAAGAAAAGAAGTTTAACGTGCCCAAATAATACAAAATTAGATATCAAGCACAGGCACAAAGCTAAAGGAATGATTCTCACCCTGAGTTGTCACCGGGAAGAGACTGATACGGACCGTTTCGTCCTTATTAGGACTCATCAGCCAGCCAAACTCCTCCGATGACAACCCAGAATGTGCGAGAGGTGTTAGTATCATGGTTCTCGCACCCGAGAATAGGACCTCCCACCGAAGAAATCCTAACCAAAAATTAAACAAGAAATAAAGAAATAAAGAAATAAATAACATGTGCGTAGTAAGCCTATAGTACGCTCAGTGCTAATGTCACCATTCGCCACTGACCGACTCTCAAGCTGAGAAAAGGAATTCCCCGAATTGCAGGTCGAAACTCGATTGATCGTAAGTGCGAGTGGTCGTTAAGCAGATAGTCGTAAAGTGAGGAGTATCTGTATATATTTTACGTGCGATAAATATCTCGAGAAATAACAGTCCAACACATGCACAGATTAAAAAGTAAAAATAAATTATGTTTACAACAAAATTACTATGGATTTCGGCATCACAACGTCTGCCTTTCTCGAGTACGACGCACATTTAAAAGGTCCAATTTTTGTATACAACGCCAATAACAGAAATTACAGGACTAATCAAGACAACAGTCTTCGTGATCAATCAGCTATGGGATCATGGATGAACACCAATCAGGGAACAGCAAACGGGGCCAGTATTTAACCAGATAAGAAACGACATCGTAGCAGCTCATCTTGTCAGGCAGGGGTGTTGAGGTTTTTAAATTAATAGTTTTGTTGGATTCCATTGAATCCAATGATTCAAAATCTTTCCTGAAAGAGCTGGAAAGAAACTTGGAGAAACCTTTATCCTGCAATGGGATAATATTTCTGCCGCGTATCCACCGCGGTGATTGTATTTCCCAAAGGTGAACCACCTTGAGATTTATGAATAGTGATTGATAATTTATCCGAGTCCTTAAGGGTTTTTAGCACCCATAAAAGTTTTAGCTCAAAAGCTGATCGGCGCTAATCACAAGATCCCTGGATCATCTGTTCAGCTAGAGGAAAATACAATGGCAGAATTATTTGGAAAATACACAATAGCACAATTATATACAATTCTCAATATAAAGATAATGTACTAATCTACTGGACTTCGTGGATTCTGAAGTAAGGGTTCGTTGACCAAAAGTTAAGAATTAAGAGCTTCACACCGCAATTTAATAGCATTTAGAAAAGTGACTCATAACTCTGGTGCACAAAACTCCGCTTTGTTTCAATGACGATGTAATAACTCTTCAATTTATTTTTATTTCACTACTTTTTATGTAAAACTAATTCATATGAAAATTATTATTACCTGATCTGAAGCACTAATTAACTTGGCACTCATTGGATCGCAGCTCCAATATCTGACATAAACCACGAGGCCAGCTAATACGAATAGGCTTTGAAAAACAGTCAAACCTAACATGTTCCACCATAGTGTCCTTAAGAAAATAAGAAATGGATAAGTTAATTCATATGTATGTAATTTCATTCTTTTTTAAAAGCAATGATAAAAAATGTTATTGCTACCTCAAAATAACTGAATATTTAAGCATTTTCTTTATGCTGAGTTGAAGTATGAAGTCAGTTCAATACGGACATCACTGATATTTCCGTAGGAATTAAAATTCTTACGAGCACAATTGGACGAAGTCTCGTCACCTTTTTTTTAAAAAAAAAACAAACGTAATCACTTGTAATCATTCACCTATAAGGTAACTATTGAAATACTGCATTTCATCTGTAGAACATCTGTTCTCAAGTGCACTGACGATCAGGCAGATACTTGAGCTCTAAATTTCCGTTATTATTACTAATCATCATAGAAATATTTTGATGGAAACGCTCCCTGCTCTCTTCCCTTCTTTCAGTAGGTTTTTTTTGGAAAGAAGTCAAGTGAAAACAAGAATCAATATGTTTTTGAATAAATAACATCGCATAATTTAGGAACCGTGAGAAGATCAGTGACTACTCCCGACTCTCTAAATCTTTTAGGAAATTTAGAGAAGATGTTTTAGATCGTCAATAATTTGTGTTATTTCTCCTTTTATTTGAGATCAACTTAATTTAACGATTCTTCAAATTTTCGTTTCAGTTCTCAAAAATATACTCTCAAATGATATTGCCAGCAATTCTGGAGAATTTCCTTAAAACTTATATCATTTCAATCCTTTGCTTAGAAGAGAAAAAAGAATGACTGACTTCTATATCTTTTATGTAATCAATTCTTTTCTTTGAAATCATTGATTTTAATAAAGGAGATTTTTCATATCTCAATTATTTCCATTCTAAAACAGGGGCAACGTTTGATAAAGCCAAAATTTGGAAAGAAAATTGATGATATTTGATGCTTTCCAAGAATGGTTTCATCTAATGTGAATGTCGCTTACGTTACGGGCTCACTGACAAGGACTTTATTTTCGTCGATATGTAACAAAGGTTTTTGTAATTCACATTGTGAGGTATTGATGAATAGATATCCTTTATCTGTATTTTGCTAGGTTTTCCAATGAGAAATAACAAGTCATAAACAAAATATTTTTTTTTTGATCTTTCCGGAATGAACATAGGTGGAATCACTAAATTTCGACAGCTTCATTAAATTTCCAAACCACACTATTTATATTGTAATGGTGTTTGTGGAAGAGTCTTTGGGATCTAAAGACAACGAGTCAAGTTCTGGAACTGAACTGAATTAATTATTACATGAAAGACATGGATTTTTATAGTATTTACAAACTTGATTTGATTGGCTAAGCAATTAAAAATATACATAATGATTAGATAAAAGCATAACGAACATAAATTAATTAACTGATTAAACGGCTGCAACGGAAAAGAATTTAAAAATAAACCGAACATCAGTAATTAGAAAATACAAAGGAATAAATAACGGTTAAGGATAAAAATGAATATAGATAAATATATGATTTATAAAAATATTTGTATAGAAACTGTTACGATATTTTCTTTCGATATTATTTATTTCTAAACTAGTGAATAAGGTTAAATTTATGCGTGATAAAGAATGTTTGTGAACATTTACAAAATAAGTAGCAAATAGGAAGTAACAGTAAATTTCCCTTCACAAACCGATGTTGAAAAGTTCATCAAGGTAAAGAAATTTATTTATACTGCCTGTAAATTGTAATACGATCATCCATATTCGGCTAATAGATAAATTATGTTTTCTTTTGGCCAGCAAGAACTATGAATAAACAAAATCTAAAGAAAAGACGTTAGGAAATGGAGTAAAAGAAAACTTCGTGCTCATTGTTATTCAGCAGTTAATAAACAAAGAAGTATGGGAATAGCTCAAAAATTATGGATTAATAGAATAAAATCTATTTTAAAATTATATTAAATATTGTAAAAATCACATAAAACCATTTTATGACAGAAACATTACTGAATAATAATCACATTATTACCTTAAGAAGAGATTTATAAAAAGTGATATTGTCTTATAGAAATTACTTACAATTACTTGTTTTTCAATTACATTTTAAAATTTATATTCTATTTATATTAATAAAGAAAACATCGATTGATTAATAGTTAATTATGATTATTAATGTAATGGCACATAATTAACTATTATGTGAAATTTAAAGTCTTACTATTAATCTAATAGGTTTTAACTTACAGCCTCATGTAAATAAATTGTTTCAACAAGAACCCTTGTATTAAAATATCCTATTTCATCTTTGTTTAAAGTTTTCGAAAACTACATTCAATAACCAACTTCATAGGATAAAATTAAAAAAAAAAAGCTAACAATTCTTGTTTACTTGATTTATTTCGTTTAAAAACAAACAATCTAAAGACACTGAATATTATTCGAAACTGTCTTATGTAAATTCTTTTAATTTTAAATTTTCTCACATTTTGTATCCCATTTAATGTATAAATTAATTTTGTGCAAGTCAAATACAAATGTAAACTTTAATCAACTCTTACGCTAACTTATTACTTAATTTTTCATTTATAAATTTCAATTTATGTAAGTTTTAATTACGTTCTGGCAGACTTGATAGATGGAGAACTGATATATCTCTGGACTTGGGCTGGATTGGTTCCGTATATTGATAGCCAGGTACTCATCAAACCGATAGCGGAATTCCAAAATGTATAACGAATCCTTGGATCAAAGCTTGTACTGAAACAAAGTTAGAAAACTTTATAAATAAAATTTAACGTGCGCAGTTGAAAAGATTAAAAAACTAATAGGTACTAGTTTTTTTTAATTTTTTCATTTTATGCGTTTTTCAAATCTTTACATTAAATTTTTTAAGATATGCTTAATTAAACTATAATTCCATTAAAAAATCAAATACGCTAAACATTTATTGGATACTATCGTAGTATCTAGTTCAAGTGTGTACTGCCATTCTTTTGGCGATTTTCAGTGCACAAGTCAATCCGATCAATAGAAAGCAGCAGTAAAAATTAGAAGCAGCAATCTTTTTATGCAAATAATGTGCATTGTAATAAAAGTAAAGGTAAAAACTGAAATGTTCACATTTTGCTCTCGCAAGGGAAACCTATAATTCCATTTTAGGGATGAATAATTTCAGAAATATTTCCTTTATCGAAAGTTACTCCTGGATTAAGTCCAATCTACTTCAATAAGTTTAGTTCAATTAAAATTAAACTTTTTAAAGTTTAGTGTAATGTAAATAAAGAACTTCAGTTTTAAGATTTGAGAAATGCTTATAATGACCTAGACACACTGACTCTGTAGTTCTCTTTGCTTATACTTTAATACAAAGAAAACCCCACTCAAGACTAATTATAGATTCTAACAGTTTTGAAAAACAATTATTGATTAAATAACTAATGAGTCAATAAATATAGTGTATACATTATACAGTATATAAAAAAAAAATAGTACCTGACCCAATATAATCGTTCACCTTCTTTGCTTTTCGAAAAAATATATGAAAATCCACCAACATCAGTAACCCCTTTAAATACTGATGTTACTACAGAAATTATCATTACCACTATCTGAAATACATCGGTCCACATAACAGCCTTAATCCCACCCTATAAGAGAAAAAGAATCAATTGCTAAGTTTTGGACATTGGGACAGAAAATAAACGAAAATAATTAATTTCGAGAAAAAATAATTATAAAAAGTAACTCACAATGGTGGTGTAAACTGTTCCAAACAAGCCAATTGCAATAATAGAACCCCATAAATTGATTCCAGTAACTAAATTGGTTAATTAAATTCAGTATCAGAATTAAATAAAAATAAGGGAAGAAATAAGAAACGCACTGATAGTTACGTCAAATTAATTAATTGTTGATGAGAAAACTATAAAAATAGAAATGTTTTTTTTTTCTTCAGGTTTAACTTGATTTAACTTTATCTTTCTCTTGTTAGAACTTACTTTGTGAATAAAATGTAAGTATAATGTGTTTCTTGTTTAATGTTCCCATTGAAAAGGTTATTTTCCAGTTGTGTTTTATATAGCCAGTATAGTAGTCAGTCGGTATATATACACCCCATATGTCCATAAATTCTGATACAAAATTCGCGTGGAAACATCTCGTGTGAAGAGCACGTGAACGGGCCCCTGCACGTATTATTAATATTCCCAGTTCGATTTTCTACAAATTGGTAAAAAAAAAAAAACTTCTGGAATATCTCATTTTTACTTCCCAATGAGCGACTTAGAAAAAAAAAGTAGTAATTTATTTGCACAGGTTATCCAACCTCGATATATTTTAGCAGTGAAATAATACTGCTATTGCAAGAAATTTGATTTATCCTACCACAAACTGATACCTGACAACGGGAAATGTTAAGGATCGTAGCAGAAGTGATCGCTCTCGGGACAAGAGAATATCAAGTAATACTGAAAGCACTGAAGGTCAGAATTCGGAGAATTCAGCAGCGCCGTCCAGAAAAAAATGCAGATGAATGTCTTGAGACAAACAACGCTTGAACAGAATAAAGCCTTTAAAAGGTGATACGTACTAATGAACATAAAGAAGAAAAACATTGTGAGACATTTCTTAAACGATACGGTCATGAAGAAGTGAAAAGTATTCTCTTTAAAGACGTTGAAATTGAAATCACATGAAAAGATAAGTTCAAAAAGCAGAACAATCATGTTTTTGTCAAATCTATTAAAGATATCCCACGAAGCAAGCCAAAATTCTGAGAGTCCACAATCGAGGTTATGCGGTGGTTTTGGGCAGGAGTTAGCAGGTTAAGCAAATCTGTACTCCATTTCGTTAACTAAGAGTCAAAGTTTCGGTAAAAGCTTATCTAAATCGGATTCTAGAACTAATTATGAAGCGGTTCAATCACTCTTTGATCAATGGACACTCATGGACGTCTTTCAGCCCTCAAGCTTGGTTGACAGGTAAACTCCTGATTCCATTTCAAGCTCAAGTGGCCATCTGCTCCACCAGATCTAAACTCCATGGACTATTCCTTACGATCGAAGTTAAAGCTGAATGCTAGATCCACACAAGCATCTAGTAACATAAGCATCGTCGCTCTTAAGAGATCTTTGTGCAGAGAATAACAGAAGACGTTACCCAGTGCCATCGAGGACTGGAGGCCGAGTTTGCAGGCTTATAGGCCTATTAATGTGAGGGGTGGATATTTTGAGAAATAAATATATATTTTTAGTAATTACATATTGATAAAATATTTCTAAAATTTCCAGTAAAATATTAGTAAATTTGTTAAAAGTTGTACTTGGTTTTCCTTTGCATCAAATTTATGGGCATACATGATATGTCGAAAGACAAAAAGTTAAATTATTCATGTGCAAAAATCTTTTACTTTAAACAAATAAAGTACTTTACCACACTTTTAACTACTATGTTATGCAAATGAAATTATTTATGATTTATATTTGGTATATTCATAAGATCCATGGATGTTGAAAAATAGCTGTATACTAACATTTTAATGTTCTGCATACAGGATTACGTAAAATGTTGCAACATATTAATTTCAACAACTAAAATTTTTGTTTTCTTGGCAATTGAACAAATTCTTTAAATAAAAATTAAAATTAAAATTTAATGACTGAAGTTATTTCTGCAACTATATAAACTAAGATGTTTTAATTCAATCATTCAAAATATTTTTAATGCAATCATTCAAAATATTTACTGTGTGTGAAAATATACTTCACATTAACAACACCAATGGTAAAAAGAATAGAAATACGAAAAGCTTTTACTTTTTTTAAATTTAAAGATCTTGAATAATATTCGTACTTGATAAATTTCGTATTCGTAATATTTAATATTAACCTTCTGATATTTGTAATCATTGTGTACAGAAGTTTTAATTTTGTATTAAAATTAGGGTTTAAGATACATTGGTAATTTTTTTTTTTACCTTGACTTAATGCAAGAGCTGGGGCATAAATTACCAAACTGATATAAAACGTCTGAAAAAAATTAGAAAAAACGAATTATTTATTTAATAAGGAATCACTACACAACATTAAATAGCCATGCATTTGCTGAATGTACTATATATTCATCAAGAAAGTATATTTTCAGAATAAAACAAAAAAATGAAAAAATAAAAACAAAATGGATGTAAGATATGTTTTATGTGCTTCACTTGCAGTGCGCACTGCACTACAAATACATAGAGCGTGAGTAACTGACGTTAATAACACATTTTTAACACAATATGAATAATCTTAATTTAGTCAGGTTTATTCTACACTTCCCTGTACAGTAATAAATAAGCAAGAAATAGAAGTACATGTAACTTATAAGGAATACATAATTTAACTTATAAGGAATACATAATTTTACTAAAGTACCTGCAGTAAAGCATTTATATACCCCGTGTTAGTTAGTATGGAACTCTTCGCAGAGTCTCCATTCTATAGAACTACCCTCTAAAAGGGAGGATGGAGGATGGAGGATGCACAGAAGATATAGGGAAAAGATTCTTGTTGGGCCGGCGAGCAATGTCGAACCTGGAGAAAATAATGAAAGACAGAGACATCTCTAAATCTACCAAGATTAGGATTGTGAAAGCAATGGTTTTTCCCGTGATGATGTACGGTTGTGAGAGTTGGACAATGCGAAAGAGGAAAAGAAAGAAAATCGACTCCTTTGAACTCTGGTGCTGGAGAAGACTTCTGAGAGAACCATGGACTGCAAGGAAGACTAACAAATGGGTTTTAGATCAGATTCAACCAATCTATTCGTTGGAAGCATTGATTTTAAGGCAAAAACTATCTTATTTTGGCCACATTATGAGAGCGGATAATTCCATTGAAAAGATAATCATGCTTGGGAAGGTAGAGGGGAAGAGAAGAAGAGGAAGACAACGAAGAAGATGGTTGGAAGATATAAAGGAAGCTACCGGGAATTCTTTGCAACAACTACGATATGCAGCAAATGATAGATCTGTTTGGAGAGCCTTAGTGCATGAGGTCACCAGAAGTCGTAGACGACTTGATGGAACCTAACAACAACAACCCTATAAAAAGGTGAACAAAAGAGTAGAAAACCCGTACTGACTTTAACCCATTCGTTTTTTCACTGAATGACGGAGAGGACATATCTTTTATGTCATAATTAGAGTCATCAACAACAAAGAAATGATGATGAAGATGTAAATCCAAAGCAGTTACTTTTTCACAAATCCTTTACCAAACTGATTCACAAATTATAAATTAAGATATTTTTATTTATTAACTTGAACTTTGCTTACCATTTGAAAAATACATATTACTGATCCCAATTTCCTTACTCTGGCATCAAAACGTTTCTCAATATACTGAAATAAAGCAAAAGATTAATGGGAGTGTTAGAAAGAAAATAAATATAAATGACTTCATAATGTGAAAAAAATTATTGATACGCTAATTGTGTCAACATCTCATTGAACAAATTCTACTTTAATTTTTTATGTAAACAAAAATGTAAGCTAAAGAAAGTTTTCATTATCGTATTATCAAATGAGAATAAATATTCAAATCAAATGAAAATATTAATTTTTGTTGGATTATAAAAGTTAATGAAAATTAGAACATTTACAAGTTTAATTTTAATATGATGAAATTATAATAAAAATCCCCCCACTCCCCACAAAAAAAAGAAAAGCAAAAAAACCCCAAAACATTTCTTTTAATTCAGTTATAAAATCAATTAGACAGTATTTAATTAATTAGACAGTATTAGACAGTAAGTTTCTTCAATTATAAGATATACAGCTCTGTAAAGTACCATTTAAATTTAGTCGGTTAAAAATAACATTAATTATTCCAGAAACTCACTCCAAACTAAAAGTAAATACACATATAAATCTCACCTATAAATATTGATATTTACTAATATATTTCACTAACGGATCATTCTAAACAGTTAAGCATCTACAGGCTTAATGGTTTACAAGGAACATCTTTGGGTTCCAACAAACAAATATGCACCAAAATTCAGAGGATGATCAATTTCTGACCTCTAAATTCACTGGTGATAGTCGTTTTCCTGTAAACCTCTGCAGTTGTTCGCTAGAGGTCTCTGTTCCGTCATATCTCGAACCCGTCGCTCGACTGCAGCTACACCTGTTGAGACTGTGCCTGTATCGCATTACTCAAGGTTGTTTGTTTTTGCAGTGAAACGAAAAAATTGTTTAAAGGACTGGTGATCAACCCAGATAATGTATTGAGATTGTTTGAGTTCATGTTACGACGAAAAGTGTGCCCTGAAGATGGGTATTGGTCTGGAAGACGAGTCATTCGGAAGTTTTCTTTGACAATTTTATTAAAAGTTCTCATATGCATTATCCTTAGGACATAACTTGCACAATTTCCGCGTTCTAAAGAAAACGTCCATCGACAATGAAGTCAAAGACGTCATTCTTCAAGCTTTAGTGTATCCCTTGTGCTCAAGAGACTTCTAGTCAGCAACTACATGGGTTTAAAAGACTATCACCAGTGAAGACAGAAAAAAGACTATCACTAGGGAATTCCGAGGTCAGAATTAATCTCTAGGGAATTCATCCTCTGAATTTTGTTCATTATTTGTTTATTCAAACAAAAGATTAAATCCTTATCACAAAATAATTGATACGTTATTAAAATATATAAAAGCAATCAAGCTTCATTCGTGGCTAACATGTCATGTCATTATTCCAATTCTTTATACACAGAAGTCATTTTTATTACATTTTTATTAGTTAGGTTTTTATCATTTTTGCTATAGTATTGAAAAACAAATAAAAAAAAAGGAAAAACAATCAGATCTTTGGCAGTATACAAATTCGCGATTTGTATATTGGCGTTACAGAACGATGTGTTTAAATTTTTTTTGCATATTGAGCATGGGAAACTGAAAATTTCAGATTTCATTTCGTAAACATTTTAATAGACACAGGACCGGTCCAAGCAACCATGGGCACCGATTGCAATCTTTTTTTTTCACGAGGATCCCACAAATAACGATCAGCAAAATTTACAGTCATTTCGGGACTCGAGACTGGGAGGGCAAAAACGATTATCATTAAAAATTCTACCTGGAAATGTTAGTGGATCAAGGAGAGCGCGACTGAATTACGATTGCAGTCTTGTATCTGCTAGGAAAATCTTCGCTACCTTGGAAGGCTTTGGGCAATACGATTCTTTCGCAGTCTTCTGGAACAGCATCTTTTGCATGTTAAGTTGTAAATTTAAAGCATGACGTATTTTAATGATTTTTCCCAATTTTAATCCTTGAGTGCCCGGGGCACGTTTGGGCGAAGTAGGCCTAACATCCAAGCGGCATAAGACCCGCCCTGCACATAAACAGACAAACACACACACTCATATATTGATCGCTTTGACGAATCTAGCTTTTCAAGAAAAGTACCTCGTAAACTAATAACGAAAAATCTGACTCAATTAAACTGAAATTTCTTTCAATCTTTTTTTTTCCTAAATCTGAAACTTTTTTTTTACGAAATTTAGCAATTTACTTAATTTGACAAAAAGTACGTTTGAGTAATTTAAAGCATTGAAAATTGTTTTATTTCTTTTACAACATCTTCATTAAGTGACTTTAACTTCCGAAGAAAGAAAATAGAAAATTAAAATCTTTGAAAACAATCAATTGCTTGACCGATAAGAAAAACAATAGTGGATTGAGATTTTGTAGTAATTTTTTAATCTTCGCGCCTAAGACTCTCAGATAACGGATTTATGCTGTTTCAAGTGATTAATAGACAAGATCTCCACGTGTATTAATGGAACATTGACATTTACAACACCTTCAATGAATTCCGTGTGAATAGTGAACTGAGCAAATCAACCATTGGTAATTAAAAGGGTGTGATTAATAAAATAAAAAAGAATTTAGTAGGAGTAACATTCCCTTCAAATACACTTACGATCAGAATTTATAAAATATCAAAAAATTGAACAACTAAAAAAACCCCCCTGAATATTTCCAAAATTCTTTTAATGTTTTATAGTATTGAGAAACTTGGAGATATCTAGAACATGTATTAAAAATAAACATATTAAACATTATACTGTACATGTATTTACAGTATAAACTGTTGTTAGGTACTAATGTTCGTTCCGTCTCCAGTTTTCGGAAATGTTTAGGCATTAGACATAAATTAAATGCTTATTTAATTTAATATTTATCATAGATTGCTTACCTCAAAAACACTTGTGAGTTTCAGTTTGTAGAAAACTGGCAAATAACAATAAGCAGTTAACGGTAATGCTAACGCCATTCCTATTACAGTGTAAATACTGCCTATTCCATACATGTAGACTTCGGAAGGGACAGCAATCATACCAACTGCTGATAGAAAACTAGCAAGAAGAGACATAGCCACAGGAAGAACACCCATATTTCTGTCTCCCAAAAGATATTCCTGAACAGTTCTTTGCTTTCCACCACTGCAAGCGTAGTAAATGCCAATGGCAAAAGGAATGATGAGAATTACAACAAACACAGCATAATCAGCAGTTTGAAAATAGCGAACGTGAGGTTCAAAATTATAATTGTGTTTATCCATTTCTGCTGACCTAAATTAAAATTAAGAAATAATAACAAAGCTATAAATAGAACAAACATTTATAAATCATTGAAACACTAATAACCTCTTAGACGCAATTACATTAAAAATTCTAAACTGAATATAATATAAAAATTAAAAAAAGGCTATTTGAGTTCGCTCTTTGAAGTCTCATAAATTATAGAATCTGAAATTAGTCTTTAATTATCTTGATTACCATTCTACATTAGTTAATAATAAAGTTTACTTCTCTTGACTTGTTTATTGTAAGAAACATCAATTGGAATCTGGTAACCAGGCGAGGACGAGTATTCTGGAATGATGGTTTCTGCCGCCAGTCTTCGATTTCTGGAGATAGTTGAAAGTTTTCTCAATTTTTTTTCTTGTTACCCTCTACATAAATAAAGCCATTGAAAGACTTGCTGAAAACGTATACGGGGGTTATAAAAGTCTCAAAAAACACAGAAATTGACTAAAATAAAAATAAAAAAGTTTAAAAAAGACAAGTAACATGTTTCGGGCCCGTTAAGGAGGTTTTTTACTTTTTTATATAGCAATACAGTCACCAGTATGTGAAAATGGGACATCATAACTATATTTAGGATGTTCATGAGCTTCGAAATAGAATTCTGAATTCAGAATTTTTTTCTTCCCTGCTTACTTGTTAGTGTAGGGAATATCAGCTATTGTAAATATGAGGATAGAATGTTGAAGAAAGAATGGATTTCAAAAGCAGTTCTTGAGCTACATTTCTCTAAAAATATTCCATTACATTTTATTGAAACACTAATTTCATTTTTAATTGCACAGAAAGGTTTTATCTTACCATGTTTCTTTATCATGTTCTAGAATGCAATTTCACTTGCATCCTATGTCAGCAAATACAAGGCCAGCAAAATCCTTTTAAGGAGTAGATTGCAGCAGAACATCAGAAATCGATTTTCACTAAATTATAATTTGAATCATAATTCTGTAAGTCTTATAAAGTATTGACTGAACACTCGAAGTCTTACTTCTTGAACATTTCCTCCTTTTTTGATCTTTCTATTCGCTTGTGTGTAAGTACTTACATCACGCTTTAACAGCTATTACATAAAATTTTCATAAAATTTGGTAAGCAGATTATTTGGCCACAACTTTCACAGCTCAAAAAATGATCACCTAAGTCCCTCGGTAAAACAGCTAGATTATTTCATTAAACGCGAACATAAAGGCACTTGTATTCAAACAATAAACATACACAAAATATACGCAACGTTTCGTATCACATTTAAACGGGATCCATTTTCAAGTGCACAGGAAATTCCCTTGATTCATCTTCAATGGATCCCGCATCAATGGGGATTCGAAACGTTACGTAAGTTTGTTTAGGTTTATTTCAAGTTTGTTTTTTGTAAACAAGTGCTTTTATGGTCGACATTTTATGATATTGATTCAATTACTAGAAAATGTATTTATAATAGCTAGGCTATTTCTTTGCAATTTGATATGATGCTAATATACGGTCCAACGTATAACATGAGCAGCAATGTTTTGATATTCATCCTTCCTCCAGCCTTAAAATTGATACCTGAACGCTGCCTTCCTAGTCCCTACTAACAGTGAAATAACTGACAGAAAACCAGTAAGTACTAACTCTAAAATTCACTTATATCTATTAAAAATAAAGATGGTAATTTTTTTAAGGGTCAATTAATCGTTTTTATAAAAGTGAAAGAAAAATAAAAATAAATATCAAATGCATATTGTTAAGTCATGATGGGCGACGAAATTTGTTTGATTTATGGATCTGGAAAATGTAATCTCCACAGATTAATTCCTTGTTACTTTTCAAAGTGTCTCACACTTACTCCTTATATATATAAAAAAAGGAAACCCCAATTTAGCTACTTCACTAGACAAAGAACTTTACTTACAGAGCTGTGTTTTCTAAAACCTATTTTAGCTAATTCCGTTTTAATTCTTCTCCGCTGGAAGCTGTTTATGAAGTAGCAGCTGGCAATTAATTAGATGTGGACTTCGGATTAAGAGAATGTCGTAAAGAATAATCACCTTTCTTTTTCATCTTTAATCTAAATAATCATTCAGAAAAGTATAAAAAAAAAGGTAGTTAAAGATAAGATCTCTTATATTAATTTAAAGTTTGTTTTTTCCTTAGTGTTCTTTGCTTACATGCAGTTCTTCATTTAAAAACGAGTTCTCTCCGACAGCTTGTAAAACAAAAAATTCACAAAAGAAGGAAAAATATATATATTAAATAAATTTATGTGAAATTCACCATAATTCACGAATTGAACTAGTAAATGTGAAATTTATTCTCTACCAACTAGATTTCCAATCAGGCTTCCCCGGGCATCGTCGGGTGCTTATATATATATAAAAATCCCTATTGGATAATTCAAGAAAAGTCTTTAAATACGTTTAGAACAAGTTTTCTTTTTACAAAATACACATATTTTTTATTTTTGGAAAATAGACAGTTTTTTCCTCGTCTGAAAATCAGGGTTCTCTGGGATGGATATGCAAGTTAAATGCACGAAAGGATCATTTGGAAAAAGAAAATTGCAGATGTTCACAATTAAAAGGAAATTCGATCTTGGCTATTTCCTCGACAAAAGGAGAGGATTGGCCAGACTGATTTAGGAAAGCGAGCTTGCCACCCCTTTCTCACTGAGCTTTGTGGCGTACATTAAAACATTGACAATTTGAAAAACGCCGTGACCAGGATTCGAACCTGGGTTATTGTGGCCACAACGCAACGTACTAACAACTACACGATCACAGCTAAGAACACGGACTGATTGAATAGCTTCCTAAAACTACAGATCAACTTGTTTGAGGTTAATTAAGTTTCTCTTTTTCTTTGAACCATCCATTTTACTAAAAATAAAACGTAGAAACTAAAATACTATTCTAAATTGGACAAGATACAGAGGGAAATGAAACGTTTTAGTAGGAAGAAAAAATTACACTGTGTGCAATGACACTGCCATATTGACCAATGCCGTGACCAGGATTCGAACCTGGATTATTGCGGCCCCATCGCAATGTACTAACGACTATTCAACCACGGCTAAGGACAGAAACTGATTGAATAGCTTCATAAAACTACAGATCAACTTGTTTGAGTTGAATTAAGTTCGTCTTTCTCTTTTAACCTTCCATTTTACTAAAAATAAAACGTAGAAATTAAAATATCATTCTAAAATTGATATAATATCAAAGAAAGTGAATCTTAAATAGGAAACAAAAATTACACCGTGTGCAATGACACTGCCAATTTGACCAATGCCTTGACCAGGATTCGAACCTGGGTTATTGCGGCCACAACGCAATATACTAACCACAATACGATCACGTCTAAGGACACGAACTGATTGAATAGCTTCCTAAAACTACAGATAAACTTGTTTGAGGTTAATTAAATTTGTCTTTATCTTTTCATCTTCCATTTTACTAAAAATAAAACATAAAAACTAAAATATCATTCTAAAATAGATATAATATCAAATAAAGTGAATCGCTTAAGTAGGAAAAAAAATAAACCGTGTGCCATAACGTCAACAACTTGACCAATGTCATGACCAGGAATCAAACCTGGGTTATTGCGGCCACAACGCAATGTACTAACCACTATACGATCGCGGCTAAGGACACGAACAGTTTGGACAGCTTCCTAAAACTACAGATCAACTTGTTTGAGGTTAATTAAGTTTGTCTTTTTCTTTGAACCATCCATTTTACTAAAAATAAAACGTAGAAACTAAAATACCATTCTAAACTTGACAAGATATAAAAGAAAGTGAAACGTTTAAGTAGGAAAAAAAAATTACACCGTGTGCCATGACACTTCCAATTTTACCAATGCCGTGACCAGGATTCGAACCTGGGTTACTGCGGCCACAACGCAACGTACTACCCACTATAAGTTCACGTCTAAGGACACGAACTGATTGAATAGCTTCCTAAAACTACAGATCAACTTGTTTGAGGCTAATTAAATTTGTCTTTATCTTTTCATCTTCCATTTTACTAAAAATAAAACGTAAAAACTAAAATATCATTCTAATATTGATATAATATCAAAGAAAGTGAATAACATAAGTAGGAAAAAAAAATAAACCGTGTGCCGTGACATTCACAATTTGGCCAGCGACATGAAAAGGATTCGAACCTGGGTTATTGGGGCCACAGCGCAATGTACTACCCACTATAAGTTCACGTCTAAGGACACGGACTGACAGAATAGCTTCCTAAAACTACAGATCAACTTTTTCGAGGTTAATTAGGTTTGTCTTTTTCTTTGAACCATCCATTCTACTAAAAATAAAACGTAGAAACTAAAATACCATTCTAAAATTGATATAATATCAAAGAAAGTAAATCGTTTTAGTAGGAAAAAAAAATACACCGTGTGCCCCGACATCGAAAATTTGACAAATGCCTTGACCAAGATTCGAACCTGGGTTATTGGGGACACAACGGAATGTACTAACCACTATACGATCACAGCTAAGGACAAGGACTTTTTGAATAGCTTCTTAAAACTACAGATCAACTTGTTTGAGTTGAATTAGTTTGTCTTTTTCTTTGAACCTTCCATTTTA
>JAFIDM010002131.1:28911641-28923069 GCA_023159025.1 Thereuonema tuberculata
CGCCATTCTACATGAATATCGTATTTATTTCTTTTGAGTTGAGGAGGCGAGTGTAAGTTTAATAATTATCTACATTTCTTGTTTACTTTGTCTTCCCGAAAATTCTTATATAATTCAGAATAACTCCTATTTCATTATTTATCTTATCTGATCTGTTCGTTAATAGGAATTCCTTGGGAACCCGACAGATGTTTAAAATTATTATGAAACTGTCGGATGATGCTTGAATTTTTGTAATTTATTTTCTGAAATTCAATAGTTTAAAATGAGTGAATAATAAATAACAAGGAAATAGAGTGTCATTATATTATACAAAAGCTTTTATTCTGTCTGTCATTATCATAAGATTCTACGTTTTTCCAATTTTGTGACCAAACTACAAGAGATAGATTGGTCATGTAAATGGATAAAATGTAAAGCTTTTTAAGACAAACAAAATGCTACAAAAATCTTTCGAAAAAAGTTTTTGGTTTCCAAGATGGCGCCTTTTAAAGGGTCAAATTTTGACTTTTTCTCAATTTAAACGAAAAGTATAAAAGTTGGAAGAGAACATTATATTGAGAAAATGTTGGTATTTGAAAGTTCTATCGAACGGTATATCAGTCATTAACAAACGTTTTTGCGTTTGGAAGATACATGCAAAAATGAATGTTTTTGCTGCAACCCCCCCCCCCGTGTGAGTGCCAACGGGCAATACACCTGAGTTAAGCGGAGAAGCCCACATCGAGCTGGGAAGTCGTGTATTCTCCGATCTCCATATTAATTTCCTAAATAAATTAAGTTTTTTTTTTTTTTTTTTTTTTTTTTTTTTAATGCTATACATGCAAGGGTTCTGGAGCGAAGTGACGGTAAACGTCTAGATATTAATGTTACTGTTTAATTGAAGGAGCAGTGATTACAGTCCGTAAAGAAACGGCTGTGAACCACTATAGATGCTTGACATAGGCACTAACGTATGCTTTATTTTCTATTAGATCGCACTTAACAATGAATAACTCAATTCAAATTCATTGTTGTAATTGTTTAAGAGCATCAATGTGAGTCTACAATGGTCTTTAGAAATCTCAGACATAATATAATAGCCTATTCCTTTCTACGAAAATACTACAGCAGAACAGCATAAAAGAATTAAAACGCAATAACGATCCTACACGCCCCTTGCACTCAAACAAATTGAAAACATCGGTAGCGGCAAATTGTGACAATACTTTTGTAAATGAATGTATTTATAAGTTCATAATATTTTGAATATTTCTGTGATCATTTTCTGAGATTTAAGAAGTACAATTGAAATGGAGATGAAAATGCAAATTCTCTATCTCTAATATCGGAAAAGTAACGAATACGAATGGTAATATGATATAAGATAATAAATGTAAGAATAAAAATTAAATTCCATTAAAAAAGTTATTATTTTCAAATATTAAAATATTGGTTGAAATTATTCTATCCTATACTCTGTCCAAAGGACTGTGTGCCCTGGACGATTAGCGACCCCGTGCACCCCCATGCCCACAAACAATCACAGGCGGGGCGAGCCTACTTGCCCCAATGGTTCTTCCATAAGGCATCTATTAGGCCTTTTTCTACAAAACTACGTTTTTTAGCTGTTACCTTTACTTAATTTTTTTGGCAATTATTAAATTCTACATATCATTCCTTGCAAAAAGAGTCCAAACACGGTGCATTTGTGGTTAGTATATTGCACTGTGACCGCAATAACCCAGGTTCTCTTAATTTTGTCATTGAAAATTTACGTTTCTATCGTAAACACAGAAATACAACACCATTAAACCATAAAACCACAAAAACACAGAAATACAAATAAGATGGCAAATGTTAGATATACTATTGAAGATACTCACATTTTTATTTTTATCTATACTGTTCAACCGGAAGTCCCAGGACGTTCCAAGACATCCAGGATTTCCGAGACGGTCTCCGAAATGTCAGATTTTCATTGCTATCTATGTGGGTCAACCGGAACTCATGTGACTGAAGATCAGCCATGAGGTCTCCGAGACGCGCTCGCGGGCTGTGAGAAAGCGGTCGAGGTCACCGGTGATGAAAAAATAATCTCAGAATCCAAGATCACGTGATCACAGGTTTGCTAGTAAACATATAAATTTAAAATTAAGTTTGAATTAAAAACAGAGATATTCACAGAAAGTCCATAAGAAATGCATTGTTTTAGGCTGGTTTTTAATCTCGTCGCTTATAGTTACTCGTATTATTTATTAGTTTAGTATTAGGATAGGAAGGGAAAAGAATGGGACCTCCAAGTATAAATTAAAAAACATGAAATACACAATAAAAATAAAAGAATAGAAATTCATGTGCAAATAAGACTGATTTTGCACTGATAAACACTAGGTCCACCTTTTCATGTATTTAACCATTTTTTAGGCGCTTTTCTTATTTGATGCGCATAGAAAATTCATTGAGGCCAGCGGAGACTGGCACATGAATTTCTATTCTTTTATTTTTATTGTGTATTTCTTGTTTTTTAATTTATACTTGGAAGTCCTATTCTTTTCCCTTCCTATCATAATACTAACCTCCGTAATTGGACCTAGGATTTTATAGTGACTACTCTCCCCTGATGATCGGCAAAATACCGTGAAACAGCTGTTTGGAGATGTCACTACTGCACTTTTAAAACACTAGGTCCATCTTTTAATGTGTTTAATCATTTATTTTACAAATTCTTTTTCTACATTTATAATAATAACAATAAAAATTAGGAGAATCCCTTTTTTAAATTAGACTGTAATATATTCACATTAGAATGTCAATGTTACATCTTATTTATCACGATATATTTTAATTATTATTCTTATATAAATAAATTAATAAATCATTAGGTAGAACAAATTTTGATCAAAGGAATTCCAACAATCATTACAATTAAATTAATTATGATTAGAAAATTAGGATGATTAAAAAGTTGGATATATTCTGTTCATCCAATATATTCATTTGCTAGATACCGAACAATAAATTTTTCAATGAAATTTAATTTTTATTCTTACATTTATTATCATATAGTCTTATATAAATTACCATTCATTGTTGTCGTAGAGAGCTTTTTCGAATATTCGAGATGTTTCTTTCTTTCTTTTTTTCTTTTTTATCTCTATTTCAGTTCAATTTTGTAAATTCATTGAAAAGTTTTCTGGAAATGCTTATGAAAATATTTAAGATATAATTAGTTTGAAATACAAGAATCCAAATGTATTTTCGATGTAAGCAAACGAAACTGACTCCGGAATATGACAATTGTTAAAAAAAGTTGTCAGTTTCTTATGAGAAATAAATTATTAAAAATATTAAAAAAATGTACAGCAATTGTGTAACTAAAGAAATAAAGTTATTTTCATTGAAATTCACAAACCGTACTGAAATCTCGGTAACAACATAGTACTTCCCGAGTCAAAATTGACCAAATTGAACCCCCTATTTACTGTTTAATACATTTTTTGTTTCAAATACGTAGGAAATAAACGTTTTTCAGTTTGTTTTGATCACGTGAGTTCATTGATCCACGCATGGGTGATTTAAGTCATTCAACGCAGTCACTCTAGATAACTGTTTTAAGAAGGTGTTTTGTCAGTCCGTGTCCTTAGCCGTGATCGTATAGTGGTTAGTACATTGCGTTGTGGCCGCAATAACCCAGGTTCGAATCCTGGTCACGGCACACGGTGTATTTTTTTTTTCCTAAATAAATTTTCACTTTTAATTTATAATTTAATTATTTTAGACTGATGGTTTAATTTTAAAACGATCTTTTTATTTCGAATAAACCGTTAATTGTTTAATTTTATAATTTTTTGCAAATAATTTATTTCTATTGAGAATTTTTTTCGTTATTTTTTTATATATTTATATGATATTTACTGATAATTTCATATTATGTAAATTTTATTGAAATTATTACGGATTAGGACTATCTTATTTTTTAAAATATTATTTTTTTTTTATTTTAATTAACTGTTTTTTATTTAAATTTCAAGTTAAAGAAAATAAAAAAAAAAAATCTATTTTTAAAATCATTTCATAGTCTGAACAATAAAAGAACAAAATATCTATCTTTTATTGTAATTGACTGAAGAAGCGAAGTCCCATTTGAACCTTTGTCTCCTTTGTTTGTCTTTTTGTCCGTTTATCTGTTTGTACGAATATCACGCTAAAATATCTGATCTGATTTCAATAGAATTTTGAAGGTAGCTTATTCAATTCAGTTTATCTAATTCACTGTTGTAATTGCTGTAAAAGCATTTTAAGGTAAGATAAGGCTGGGCGCGTGAAGGATATTTACCCCTTTTAGCCGCTGATTTATTTTCCCAAAAAAGTTAAACTTGTATAAAGTATACTTAATTCTACGTATAAAATTGTATAATATTTAATTTTCCCATTCACTTACAACTTTATCTTAATTTCAACACTTAATGGAGAAAAATATTTTTTTATTGTTATTTAAGAATATAGTGAATTTTATTTTTATCATTTTCCATTAGCTACAGTTCAGTTCACGAAAGAAAAGCTTTTGATGACGTAATTTGCTTATGTTTCCAGGACATAACAGCGCCATATATTGCCAAAATTAATAACTGAATCGTGTAAACGTTACGAAAACATTCTGGTTTCTGTATTTTCTACAATGACAAATATATTTTTATATTATTATTATTTTAATAATTTTATATTTTTTTAAGATTATTTTATTGAAAATGATATTATTAATTATCATTTTTTTTTTTTTATGCGATCACAAAAACGAAGCCATCTTGGACTGAATGCTCGGAGTTCAAGTTGATGACGTCATGACTGGTGACGTTTGTTCCAGGCAAAATCGATCGCTACGTATGATCATATATGGCAAAACCCTTTTTTTTGCAAAATACTATAATATATCTCAAAACGGATCTATCCTAGAATGCTTAAAAGATCGGAACCTCATATCGCTTTTAGTTTAAGGCGGGCATTAAACGGCTGAAAAATTGGATGGTGCTGTATCGGGAATTCCTGCTAGATAGCAGTGTTCTATTACTGACTGGCTGGCTGATTTGATAGCGAACAGCGCTCCTGGTAGCGAATTGAAGAACTTTTAAGTCCAATCGATTTGTATCTGTATATACGAAATTACTGACTACAAAATTGATTTTCCTGTTTTCTCTACGTTTTCGTGGATGCTTCCAGCGAATGCTACATTATTAACGAAACTCCTAACAGAATTCCGGTCTGAAAATTTGAATCGGCTAACGCTTGAAATCTCGAAAACATATCGTCGTTGTCAGAGATTTAACGAGATATCGAAACTGAAAACGAAGAAATACAAAAAGATGAAAAAAATGAAATAATTCTTGTTTTAATCAATTAAAAACATTCTCTCGCCTATTCGATGCATTGAATAAATGATTTTTAGATAAATCAACGTTTATTTTGGTAAATAAAACGCAGGTATGACGATAATTGTCAAGTGCTAAGAGACCAAGCTTCTATCGATTCCGTCTGAGTGCCAAGTTGCGATCTCGTCAACAACGAGACCTTCACATGGCTTTCAGATGGGTGAATGTATCTTGTTGGATCGTCTAATACTCTCAAAATACCTTGATGGGAAACCGGTCAAACACGCGAAGACAAGCAAATTCCTCGCCAACATCCTGCACAGAACCACCCAATTTTCACCCGTGTAAAGCCCACCTTAGTCTTAGGAAAAAAAGTTCCGATTTGCTATGATATATCTCCAAAAAAAAAAAAATACAAAGTAAAAGCATAAAGGGAATTATTTAGGTTTGAGACCTACAAAAGAATCACAGTGAAAGTTAAACAAGGTAGGAGCAGCAATCCCAGTAGCGATCGCATAATGCCCCATGGCTTCTATACGGAGCGAATGTTAAAATCTCGGAAACTTTACAACTTAAAAACGCACAGAAGAAATAGAAGCTCTCTATAGATATGGGAGATCCCATTATAATACAAATAGACTGATTAAAGTAATTATTGTAAGATGTTTTTCAAGAAGAGAAAAGGAAAATTTGCTTTTAGCTTTTTAAACAAAGAAAATATTTAAAACATTCTTCAAAATTCAAGCCGAAAAAAAATTCAATAAACACACATTTTTTAAGTTTGAAAAAAATATGTATTAAAGGAATTTTGAATACATTGCATTGCGGAAACCTGTTTTCAAGCACTTCCACAGGGCTTTTCGTCAGCCTGAATAAAAATATGTGTTTATTGAATTTTAATTACTATTATTGACACACGTAAAATACATAATACAATAAAATATTCTTTAAACAAAGAAATATTCTTTCTAAAACTAAAAACAAAAATAGATGAGACTCCAGAAAGCATGAAATTTTACTTTTTAAGATTTAAGATTAAAATTTTAACATATTGTGTTATATGCACAAAATCTCAAGCTTTCTTACGTAATCGTTTTGTTATTTATTATATTAGTTTGTATTTAAATTGAAGGAACCGAAGCCATTTGATCACGTGAGTTCATTGATCCATGCATGGGTGATTGAAGTCATTCAACGCAGTCACTCTAGATAACTGTTTTAAGAAGGTGTTTTGTCAGTCCGTGTCCTTAGCCGTGATCGTATAGTGGTTAGTACATTGCGTTGTGGCCGCAATAACCCAGGTTCGAATCCTGGTCACGGCATTGGTCAAATTGCCAATGTCACGGCACACGGTGTATTTTTTTTTTCCTAAATAAATCTTCACTTTTTATTTATAATTTTATTTTTTAGACAGGTAGTTTAATTTTAAAACAGTCTTTTTATTTCGGAATATTTTTTTTCTTTAGTTTTTATATTTATTATAAATTTATTTTAAGTTTTACATTTATTTTTCGTTTTACATTTATTTTCATAAAAGATAAGTTATTTTTAATTTTTTTCTTTTATTTTCTTCTGATCACTTTTTATTTAAAAAAGAAAAAAAAATAATTAAATGGAATACGGCAATATATTATAGAGTTAAGTTGATTTAATAAAAAGTTTTAATATTTATTTTAAACTTATTTTAAGTTTTACATTTATTTTCACAAAATAAAAGGCATTGCTTTGTCGGTCCGTGTCCTTAGCCGTGATCATACAGTGATTAGTACATTGCGTTGTGGCCGCAATAATCCAGGTTCGAATCCTGGTCATGGCATTGGTCAAATTGTGAATGTCACGGCACACGGTTTATATCTTTTCCTACATAAATCTTCACTATTTATATCATATTTTATTATTTTAGATGGATAGTTTAGTTTAAAACGGACTTTTCATTTCGCAATAAACCGTTAATTTTTGAATGATTATTTTCTTTTCGAGTATTTGATTTCTAATGAGATTTTTTTTTTTTCTTTTTATATTTAAGTTATAGCAAATGGAAGAAAATAAAACGAAAATAAAGTAAGAACATTCTAGCAATTACCTGGTTCTGTAGCTTTCGAGGGAAATGAACAGATCCACAATCAACACATAATCAATCAATGGGAAAAGTTTGAAGAATTATAATGAAAAAAATTATTATTTTATTACACGTAAAAACGCACAGCACGAATTTATTAAGAATAAGATAAATCGAAAAATGAAGTAGCCACCTTACGATGAATCCATGGAATTTTGAAACAGACTATAATCACCTTATATTGATATTTTTAATTTGGAGTGAATATTATTTTTCTTTATTCGTGTAGTTCTTTACTTTTTATTTATTGAATTTAAGAAAAAATTTACAAATAAAGAAAATATTTAAGAACCTTCGAAGAGTTTAAATAATGTTTTTAACATCTGTTGTATTTTCCAAGGACTTGGTGTAAGGGACAGTTCAGGTAAATTTATGGAAATATTCAAATAAGAATTATTCTAAATTACAGAAGAATCTTCTGGAATGGAAAGGATACGAAAGAATGACGCAGATGTCATTCAATCAAATTTATTATTCCTAAAATTCCGAATCATCTGAATCTGACAGTACAGTCCGAAGTTCTTACAACATATCTTCAAAGTTCACGGATATTTTATTGTAAAATTTTTAATTATAATTCTTAAAACTTATTAAACTTCATTATAGCAATAGAAAATTGTTCCCCAGTTCTTTAAAATGACCTAAAAATGTTTGAAAATTTAAAACTGTTTTTAAATATTTCATATTTCTTAATTACATTACACATTTCATTATCATCTTCCTGTAGTTCTTTCTTTGTATTATGGTGTTAAGATCGAATAAATATTTCAAATGTAAAATTTTAAAATCGTTAATGACAGCGAAGTGTCATAGGCGTCATTGGTCACCTGAGATTCTTGAGGGAAGATTGAGGGAAAGAGAGCGACAGAGGAAATAAAAAAAATATTTATCTCTCTCTATATCTATTTATATTTTTAAGTTAATATATATTCTTAATTTATATTCTTAATTAAAGTTAAAATTAATTCAAATGAAATGAACGACGCCGACACACACGTTAAAAATTAACACAATTAACACAAATTAACACAAACACATTAAAATTTATCGGATACAGAACTGGGTTTCGCCTGTTCAACTAGACATTTTCAACTGACATATTAAATTTCATTGATTTTCAATTTTGTAATATAAGTATTTAATATTTAATATTTAAGTTTGTATTAAGTGTATTTTCAAAATATCAATATTTATTTATTTATTTATTTATTTATTTATTTATTTATTTATTTATTTATTTATTTATTTTAATATTCTATATATATTTTATATATATATATAGCTGTACAGTGATGTGAAATTTGAAAAATGCCAATACAAAATTCAAATCACTGTTTCTATGAAGATGCAGCCAAACCATCTTCACGTCATCAGCGGCATAGGTGTCGAAAGTAGAAATTAAAATTTAGATAATTTAGAAAAATAAAAACGCAACATTTTAAGACCTTGCTCTTTTTTATCTTATGTATTCTTTTTTTATATTTCTTTTGTTTTTTATATCTTTTTTTATTTCCTTTTTTTTTTTTATTTATTTAAAGTATTTCAATTTACAGTAAAACCCCGTTATTACGCTCGTCAAGGGACCATGACCTACAAGCGTAATAAGCGGGATAGCGCTATAGACGGTAAATGATTTATGTGATGGGGAAAGATTTGGACACCATTTTATAGATGTCATACTTGATTCTGCAATAGATATAGTGCAAATATGAGCTTATTTCCTATTGAAAAAAAAAATCTTTGATTGTGGTTTGCCGTGTGTGTGTGTGCTACTGTTATGAATTATGACATTTTCAATGCGGTTCAGGTAACTATTAACGTCAATTGATACACCACTAGGAGCAACACTAATATATTTTCGGAGCTCATTTAGTGCATACTTTACTTCTTTACGTTTGCAACAATTCGCTGTATCGGTAAGTGTATCCCTGTTTTTCATTATTGTTCGCAGACTGGACGAGGGAATTCCTAGAGATTCTGCGAAATCCTTCTGACTTCTGTAGAATTCTCGTCGTACTTACGGAGAATTTGCTATTTTTCTCTTACAGAAAGGGATTTCCGCTTCAACATTTTGCACTACTGTATCACAGACCCGCACTTCACAGAGTTCAAAGATTCCCTCCTACCAGGGAAAACAAAAAAAAAAAGAATCTTTACAGTGTAACATTTCTTTTCGATACAAAATTTCCGATATAAAAAAAAGCGCTACAAGCGGGATTTCAAGCGTTATAAGAGGGTAAAAGTATACAGAGATATATAGAAAATTCCAGGGACCGTATGAAAGGAGCATAAAGAACGGGATAGTGCTATAAGCGAGAGCGTAATAACGGGGTTTTACTGTATTTCTACTTTCACCACCTATGCCGCTGATGACGTGAAGATGGTTTGTCCGCATCTTCATAGAAACAGTGATTTGAATTTTGTATTGGCAGTTTTCAAATTTCACATCACTGTCTGGCTTTATATGTTTAGTAGTAAAAGTTCATTTTATTCTTATACTCTATACTTTCTAAATTTTCTAAATTGCAAATGATTGATTGAAATCTTTGCTTTGCGAAATTCGAAGAGCATGCTTATATATATATTAGTATCGACCAACAACCCTTAATGCAGATTTTTTTTTTTTTTTTAATACTGATAGTGAATTTAATTGTTATCACTTCCATTATCTAAGATACCTCACATTAGATATCCCAAAACAGATTTGTCCTAGAATACTTGAAAGATCGAAAATCCGAAATCTTAGAAAAAAAACTTCCAATATGCTGCAATATATCTCAAAAATAAATACTAAGCATATAGTGAATTATTTAGATTTGAAACCTCCAAAAGAGTTAAAAGTGAAAGTTAAAAATAGATCAGACTCCAAATAGCATGAAATTTTACTTATTAAATTTAAGATTAAAATTTTAACATATTGTGTTATATGCACAAAATCTCAAGCATTATTATTAATCGTTTTGCTATTTATTATATTAGTTTGCATTTAAATTGAAGGAACCAAAGCCATTTGATCATGTGAGTTCATTGATCCATGCATGGGTGATTTAAGTCATTCAACGCAGTCACTCTAGATAACTGTTTTAAGAAGCTGTTTTGTCAGTTCGTGTCCTTAGCCGTGATCGTATAGTGGTTAGTACATTGCGTTGTGGCCGCAATAACCCAGGTTCGAATCCTGGTCACGGCATTGGTCAAATTGCCAATGTCACGGCACACGGTGTATTTTTTTTTTTTTCCTACACGAATCTTCACTTTTTGTTTATAATTTTCTTTTTTAGACTGATAGTTTAATTTTGAAAGTCTTTTTATTTCGGAATATTTTTTTTTCTTTAGTTTTAATATTTATTATAAATTTATTTTAAGTTTTACATTTATTTTCATAAAAGATAAGTTATTTTTAAATTTTTTCTTTTATTTTCTTCTGATCACTATTTATTTAAAAAAGAAAAAAATAATTAAATGGTATACGGTAATATATTATAGAGTTACTTAATATCAAGTTTTAATATTTATTATAAACTTATTTTAAGTTTTACATTTATTTTCACAAAATAAAAGGCATTGCTTTGTCGGTCCGTGTCCTTAGCCGTGATCGTATAGTGATTAGTACATTGCGTTGTGGCCGCAATAACCCAGGTTCGAATCCTGGTCATGTTCATTGGTCAAATTGTCAATGTCACGGCACACGGTTTATACCTTTTCCTACAAAAATCTTCACTGTTTATATCAAATTTTATTATTTTAGACGGATAGTTTAATTTTAAAACGGACTTTTCATTGCGCAATAAACAATTAATTTTTTGAATGATTATTTTCTTTTCGAGTAGTTTATTTTTAATGAGATTCTTTTTTTTTTTTTATATTTAAGTTACAGCAACTGGAAGACCGAGCTTTACTCGGTAAAATAAAACGACAATAAAGTAAGAACATTCTAGCAATTACCTGGTTCTGTAGCTTTCGA
>JAFIDM010002131.1:28923169-28943166 GCA_023159025.1 Thereuonema tuberculata
ATATCTCAAAAACAAATACAAAGCATTTAGTGAATTATTTAGGTTTGAAACCTCCAAAAGAGTAAAAGTTAAAAATAGATCAGACTCCAGATAGCATGAAATTTTTGCTTTTTAAGATTTAAGATTAACTTATTTTAAATTTTAAACAATATAATACAACGTTATTGTGCTACAAGCACAGAAAATGAAGTCTTATTATTTAATCGTCTAATTATTTATTATTTTAAGTTTGTATTTAAAGGTGAAGGAACAGAAGCCACTAAAAATATATTTTTCAATTTCATTTGATCACATGAGTTCAATGATCCACGCATGGGTGATTTAAGTCATTCAACGCAGTCACTCTAGATAACTGTTTTAAGAAGGTGTTTTGTCAATCCGTGTCCTTAGCCGTGATCGTATAGTGGTTAGTACATTGCGTTGTGGCCGCAATAACCCAGGTTCGAATCCTGGTCACGGCATTGGTCAAATTGTCAATGTCACGGCATACGGTTTATTTTGTTTTCTACATAATTCTTCACTTTTTATTTATAATTTGATAATTTTAGACTGATATTTTAATTTTAAAACTGCCTTTTTATTTCGCAAAAAACCTGTAATTTTTTAATGACAGTTTTTCATCAAGTATTTTATTTTTAAATATTTTATTTTTAAATAGAGAGAGAAATTCACTAACGGACAACAAATATGCCTTCACACATTGAGCCAACATCAACGGGAATTCTGAACAGCTGTTTCATCCTTATTAGGAATCATCAGCAGAATATACCCTTGATGTTTGGCTCAGTTGCGCGAAAGCTTTACCTAAAAGCATTCTCGATCCCGGGAATGGGCTGCCGAGATAAAAAATAAAATAAAATAAAAAATGATCAGTGAGAATATTTTTTTATATGCAATATTATATATGTATGTATAAGTATTTACTAATTTTAGTTATTTACTGATTGTTTCCTGTTAATTAAGTATTTAAGAAATTATTACGGAATACGACTATCTTATTTTTTAAATATTTTTTTTTTTTTTTAATTTTAAGTAATTGTTTTCTTTGTTTTTAATTTAACTTAAGTTAAAAATAGATTTTTTTCTCGTAGATAATTTGTTCTTTTTTTATTTTTCAGACTAAATTTTATAGCAATTGACCGAAGAAGCGATGTCCCTTTTCAATATTTGTCTGCTTGTTTGTCTTTTTGTCCGTTTATCTGTTTGTACGAATATCAAGCTAAAATGTCTGATCTGATTTCAATCAGAACTCTTAGTGTCATTCCTTTTTATGCTGTAAAATTAAAATAAAAGGCCAACATACTTGACTAGTTAATAAGTCAATTTCAAAGCCCGTACACCTGATATTTTGTTAACTTATTTAATTCAAAAATTATTACACATACGACCAAGGTTTAAGTTACTTGTGGACCGTAACTATTTTCAAGTATAATTAATACAAATAAAAAGTTGGTTTTTATAATGATTATACAAAAACTATAAACCAATGAAACAGCAATGTGATCCTTGCGTCCCTATAGCGGGGTGCTGACATCTCATTAACATAGTCATGGAGGCTTGGGGGACCTTGCGGAAGAACTTCGAACTAAAGATGTAAACAGTTCCACGTGTTGATCAGTGATCCTTGACATTACACCTTTCGGATCATGGCAAGAGTACAATTTCCTATAGAACTCTGAAATTAGAAAGATAAAATGAAAATAAAGAGAATAAAATAAAAATATGTACAATAAAAATCTTGCTAAAAATTATTGGTGGTTTGTATTTATCTCAAAAAACGTTTTTGAGATTTTTTTTTTTTTTTCTATTATGTTGTGATTTTTTAAAACCATAGTCAGCTAGGGTTGGTACTGAAAGGTGATCATTGTTTGCTTCGGTCATTGTTGTAATATAGTATGATTCCATGCATTTTCTTTTGAAATGCTGCTCACATTTTCCGAAAATGCATCCTCCTTTTCATTTTAGAAAAAATGGTCACCTTATTATTTAGTAAATTAAGTATTAAGTTAATATGTGTTAAACTCGGTTTTGTTTTTATTGTTTTATACATTGACATACGAACTGTTTATTGTAATTTGAAAATTTATTTTGTTTAGAAGAAACTGTTTTTGAACAGCGAAAATTTACGAAATAAATTTTGATTGTTTTTGACAGTATAACTGGATGTTCAGTTATGGAGTCTCAGAGTTTCTGATCTATTATTTGTGAATCTTATAACGTAGGAAAAAAAATATTTTGTATGATTTCTGTCAGAAAAGAAATATTGAAAAAGAGAAGAGTCGAGTGATTTTTTTGAATTTGAAACTTCTACAAGAAAAGTCAAAGTGAAGTTTAAAAATTTATCTGAGTCAGCAGAAGACAGGGTTCAAGATTTAGATACCAGGTATTTTAAATTTCCAATAATAAAAAAGAGCTATTACTGTATATATATTTGTTTACAGTATTTAGGGTCTCCTACCGGTTTACTGTTTATTATATTATTTTGTATCAAAGAGGAAGGAAATAAAACATTTTCAGTTGCTTTTGATCACGTGAGTTCATTGATCCACGCATGGGTGATTGAAGTCATTCAACGCAGTCACTCTAGATAACTGTTTTAAGAAGGTGTTTTGTCAGTCCGTGTCCTTAGCCGTGATCGTATAGTGGTTAGTACATTGCGTTGTGGCCGCAATAACCCAGGTTCGAATCCTGGTCACGGCATTGGTCAAATTGCCAATGTCACGGCACACGGTGTATTTTTTTTTTTTCCTACATAAATCTTCACTTTTCATTTATAATTTTCTTTTTTAGACTGATAGTTTAATTTTGAAACAGTCTTTTTATTTCGGAATATTTTTTTTTCTTTAGTTTTAATATTTATTATAAATTTATTTTTAAGTTTTACATTTATTTTTCGTTTTACATTTATTTTCATAAAAGATAAGTTATTTTAATTTTTTTCTTTTATTTTCTTCTGATCACTATTTATTTAAAAAAGAAAAAAATCAATTAAAATTCTTTGAGTCACGTGAGTTCATTGATCCACGCATGGGTGATTTAAGTCATTCAACTAAGTCACATAGATAACTGCTTTAAGAAGCTGTTTTGTCAGCCCGTGTTCTTAGCCGTGATCGTATAGTGGTTAGTACATTGCGTTGTGGCCGCAATAACCCAGGTTCGAATCCTGGTCACGGCATTGGTCAAATTGCCAATGTCACGGCACACGGTGTATTTTTTTTTCCTACATAATTCTTCACTTTTTATTATAATTTTATTATTTTAGACTGATATTTTAATTTTAAAACGATCTTTTTATTTCGCAATAAGCCATTGATTGTTTAAATGAACTTTCTTCTTCAAGTAGGCCTATTTTATTTCTAATGAGATTTTTTATTTATTTTATTTTTTACATATATTATTATGTATTTATTAATTTTAGTTATTTACTGATAGGTTTATGTTATTTAAATTTTTGTTGAAATTATTAGGGAATATTGCTGTCTTATTTTTTAAATATTCTTGCTTTTTTTTTTTTTTCATTTTAACTAATTGTTTTCTTCTTTTTTTTTTATTTAATTTTAAATAAAATAATAATTAAAAGTAAAGTGATAAAATTTAAAAGAAAAACAAAAAACACATACATTAAAAATAAAATAAAGAAAATTACATTTGCTGTCCTCCGCTACCCTCCATGAGTTTTTCTACGAGGAATTAAATAAAAATAAAATAATAATTCTTTTTATTCTAGTTCAGCCTGTAACTTCACCTTCGAAACAGTATGTATTTAGTATTTATTTTTATTTAGTATTTATGTAGTATTTATTCTATCTATTTTTTTATTTTTTCCTTAATCTCTTAACTGGAAAAAATTACTTTTATTTGGAAATCAAAATAGCAAGAAGTTTTTAATTATCTAAATAAATATTTATAATTTCTTTTATCCATTAAGAAGTACAAAGAATTCAAAGCATAATTTCCCTAAGGGAAAGGTAAATTCCTTAGTAATTGAAAAACGTGACACTAGATGGCACTACAAGCAATGACGTCACGTCTTTATTCTCCCCCCTTCTTTTCTCAACACAGCAAATACAAGTAATTCAAAATCTTCGGAAATTCGTTTGTAAATTGAAGAATAAAACAGACATTCTGTGAAAATGATTCTGTTATAAATGAATATTGACATATCTTTATTTCTTTGTTTATTAATTGGTACAACGTTTGAATGATAAAAGAAAACATTTTAAACACATTTTAATTAACAATTAATAGTTTTAAATATCTCCTACACTATTATACGTAGTTATTTTATTGTGCTTCTTATTACATTTGTTATATACTGTATGAAATTACTAACTGATAACCAGGAGGAAAAATTTGAAAATTCTGTAAATTATTCTTTCTTTTTCACATTGAAAATAGTTATTCTTCTTTGTGTTATTTAAACTAAATATCGATGAGAGTTCATTTCTTAATTTTATGAAATTATTTACTAAAGTAAATGGATAGAATTAATTGTTAATAGAAACTAGATTTATCACAATTGATTATTTTTTAACGGTTTTACATATTAATTTATAAACCCACATATCTTTATAAATTAACATATTATACATAAACTTCTGCATATAAATATATTAAAAAAAGTATTTATACTTATTATACCAGACATTTATTACTTTTGAGCAACTTTCATTTTATGCTTTTTGTTTAGGTTCATAGTTTAATTATCAAATAAAAAAGAATAACCATTTTATAAAGAATAGGAAAGAGCAATTTGAAAAAAATGTAATTTCGCTAACAAATAGTTTTTGAATATAAGAATATAATTCAGAGCGCATGCGTGTAAGCGACTGCACGTGCAGCTTCATCACTCTCCAAAAAAAAAAAAAAAAGCCTTGACTTTTATTTGTAAATCAACTTTTAAGCGGGTTTACATATCATCAAAAAAAAAAACAGCAGAAATGAGTGAATAAAAAGAAATTCAAAATTCATTATCGTCAATGTCAGAAACTCTTAAAATATGACGAACTTAAATGTGTATCGTGTGGCGGTGTGCAGTGAGGAAACAATGAAAGCAAGGCCAATCAAACGAAACTTACGGTAGTTACAAAATGTATCAGAATTAAAAAAGGAACAATAACCAAATTAGAACAACCCCCAAAAGGCGAGAGGGCAGCTCCCCCAGAAAACACTACGATGATCTTGACCACAACCATCCTCTTATAACAGAGCAGTAGAAGATGAAAAAGGACTTCAAAATGGAATTGAGGGAATTCAAAATGGAATATCAATTTAAAAGATGGATAGAATGACCTTCCTAAATCAACAATATCAGATCATTATTGATAAGTTACAATCGAATCAAAAGGGCCTCAAAAGAGATAACTGAAAAAACATTGATATTAGAAAAAGCAAATCAAAAGAATTTGGGGAGAAAAAAATCTCGCAGTTGGAAACACAAATTGAACATACGGAAATATGTCAAGAAAATACAATTTAAGAAGTGATTGGACTAAAAGAACTTCCAAGTGATAATATGTGGTTTCTCAAATGTGGCTTTATTGTTTCCTTGTTTTGTTTAGTCAAATGAGAAGCGTATGATTTCCTGCTGAGCACAAATTTTGTGAGGGGAAAAAAAATTAATCCAAAGTAAAGTTGCAAAACCGGATTAACTTTAATCTTCTCTAACCTTGCCCTAATTATTGGATAAGCCGAAAAATTTTCCAACTCAAAAAAAAAAAAGATCAAAAATCCTAGATTTCTTCCGTTTTTGGATGAAATGGAGGGGGGGGGGGGGTTCTAATCCCCCCACTAATCCGCCCTTCTTCGTACGCCAGTGAAATAAATACATATAAGTCTTTACCGCAACAGGCCATGCAGGTCCTTGGGTGTGCGAAGATAAACATCTTCCAGCGATTATCGACCAACGGACTAGTTGAGGTCGGATGTTCAACCCGACGTTTGCCAACCTTGAACCCCCGAGTAAAACACCCGGTACCCATTTTACAGACGGCTGGGTGCATCCTAGGATCCGTCTGAAGAAGAAATAACCGTGGAAAAAATCCCGACCACCGCCAGGATTTGAACCCAGTCCGCAGTCCAGAGCCATTGAAAAACCGATTTATTACATTTTGATGGTCCCATTTTTCAGGAACCACTGGTTACAAACTTGTTATTGGTCCTAAAATGTTTCCATACCATTCGTGTCACATGACAATCTTAAAGAAATATTTAAAATGAATACAAGTCTTGTATCTGGCTTATTAGTTCTGCTATAAAATGGGAGATATCTAAGTAGGTAATTCCTTCTATTTATTATCGTTTAAAATGACATAGTGAACTCGTGAGTCGATTTACTCTCAGTCACGCTGTATCAATTCCAATTCTATTGAAAATAAAACCATGAAATGCAATTGGAATCTTTATTCTGATTTAATTTCACGATTCGTCAATTCAGGACAAAGGCGACCTCTACATTCCACCGAGGAAACTAACCGGCTCCGCTAACAATTCCACTTTTACCCCCTTGGTGCAGGAAACTCTCCCCAACCAGGATCTTAGGCCCTTCTCTCTTTTTTTTTTATTATTCCGTCCTTCAAGATAACGCTTTCTTAAAAGCGACAGGGATTTTGTAAGAAGAATTTCTTTTCATCCTGTCGAGTAACGCAAGATCATGTCGTGACATGAGGGCCCAGGTAGGGACACGGACAGCACAAAAGGCCTTTGTCACCAAAATCGTCTTAAGACCTACTTTCCAATTCTGTTCGGTCATCTTGAGGCCACTGAGGGGGTGACTATCAGCTTCAATTCACTGTAATGTTATTATATTAAGATGGACGGTTTAATTTTTTTTTTTTTTTCACCTTTTCTTGAGTAACCTAAGAAACCAGAAAAGCTTTTGAGCTAAGTTGAAATCCTGAAATATTCCTTACCCTCAGAGACGCCTTTGAAATCATTGAATAACACTTCTGATTATCTGTACTGAGCTTCGGTCTTTCAATGTCTCAGAAAAGGAAAGAAAAAAAGTAAGACAAGGTAAAAAAAAGCAATGCTCAGGCTAGGGAGTACCGTATTTAATCGTTTATAAGAAACACTTTTTTTTTCCGTGAAAACAAGCAAAAATAACTATCTTCTGAAATTGATTTCCGCAATACAAGAAATACTGTCTTTTTTTTCTTTTTGTATAATTATCGAGAATTATCTTTCAAAATATAACTATTGACATTTCATTTCATTGTAACATTTATTTATTTTCAAGCACCGTCATTATACGTAATGTTCATTTTAACAATTAAGATGATAAGATTAACTGCTAATATTAAAACATATTAGAAATCCATAATATTAAAAATGTAAATTAAAAAACAAAAACAATATTAGGCTTAAAAACCAGATGAACCAGAGATGTTTTTGGGCATATTCTGCGAGGACTCCTTTTTTTTTTTTTGATTGGATGATTCGATCAGGAATTTTTCAGTAGTTTTTGAGGAACCATTACAAAAGATAATGTAAACTTATGTGAGAGGTAACTTACAACGCCTTTACCTGCCTAGGATCTGGCATAAAATTAAAGCCAAGTGCAAAGATACTTTGTACTTCCTTAAACTGAAATTGGACAAACAGTTCAGCACTAAAAATTGATCAATCTTGGAGAACGTAAATTCTAAGTGGATTTCAAAAAATGAGAGAAGATTACAAAATATTCCGAGGTTAGTTAGAAATACTGAATAAATGAAAAACATTGAATGAGATTAAAAAGTAGAATATCTAGGCTAATCTTGGACATTATCCTGCAATAAAATTCAAAATGGTTAAAAAATGGTGATGATAATTCGTAATATTATGGAATTAAAAAAATAAAATGTGAAGTTTTTTTTTTTAGTTATTTTATCTTTGTAAACAAATATTACTGTAAATTATGAATACATTTATGAATGTTTTTAAATAATGTGTGTCTTTATTTATCATCACAAATTACGTATCTTAAATTTCATCAAAACAAAAAAAGCAAACCTCCCCATAAACTTTTATTTCTTCAATATTCATTTCTGAAACCCTTCTAGTAAGCTACATTGCATCGTACATACGCATAAATTCGATTGAGTAGACCAGCACATCCTAACCAGGGTTCCGCGAGAATTTACAAAAGATTGGGGGGGGGGGGGCTGCCATCCTTTTTGTAACTGAGAAAAAAATAAAATTATTAAGGTTTTAACGTGATCTGTTAATAAAACAGTCAATTGACAGTGAGTGAACGCTGTACCTGTCTACTATTCACTACTGTTTGTTTTGTTTCTGTCAAAGCGTTTAAAATTTGCAGGTCAACGTTACAGGACAGTATTAATTTATTGCTATACTTTAAACAATACGAACTGTACCCGGCATGCGTTGCAATGCCACACAAAGAAGAAAGTGTTTGTGCTTTACTTCTGTTTATTGAAATGCTTTTAGATACACAATATTTTTTGTTTTTTGTGGTTAAAATCAAGAAAGGGTTACTACCAAACCACAGTGCAATCCCCGTCATGAAATGAAATTATAGAACATTTTCTTCAAACAGATTTTTGACTTACAATGGAAACAATTGAAGCACTGCTATTGTAAAGAAACAATCACCAGAAGTCATCGGAAACAATTGCTCCGTGCATTATATAGTTGACACGTGATTGGACTGTTGGATTCTGCGAGAGAACCAAGGAGAAGCAGCAAGGAAAAATGCAGAAGTCATTGGAATATAAAGATGGCGATATTTAAGCGAAATGCAATTCTCTAAACAAGTATTTTGGAGACGTAAGTCATATTTTTCTTGTTGATACACAGAACACATTTGCATTAATTCACGAACAGCGTAACCATAGTTAAAGGTATCAAGATGACACAAGTAGATAATTCAACTATTAAAGTGAAGTAAAGACGTTTACCTTCGTGGATGCAGATTTACCAAGTTTTACAAAGAACATTTAACGATTGATTCACATACAGTGAAAGACTTATCGATTTAAGAGAGACTTTAAGCTGAAGCAACTATGTTAATTGTAAAAGAGTAATATACCATTTCTAGGAAGAAGAAATAATATATGTAACTAAATATAGCATTTAATCAAAGAATTAAAAGCACTTAATTCTAGTTTACTTGTTTATGCTCATTGAACCATTACCTTTAATTGACAGTATTTCTTACTAGGATAGGATTTGAAATAAAACAATTTTTCATCCACCTACACCTATTCGTTTAACTTCATCTGCTATTTTATTTAAACGCTCTGCTAAAGTTATTTTCTAAATGTGAGCAAGTTTATTCCACATTTTTCCGTCTGGTGCATACACGAATAAAACACAAGGTTTTCCGACGAGTGAGCAGGCCACATACACCTGTCCATGTGTTGTCCCTGTGCTTTGTTGATGGTATTGCAAATGCGAGTCGCACCGGAAACTACAAACATTGAAACCGGAAATACACTCATTTGTTGCAACAACTCGCGCACCAGATATTGTAAAACGGTTCTACTATTTCAGAAACCTTCGCGGGCGTGCGCACAAAACAACTCATCAAAGTTTCATCGCAATCTGATGAATAGTATAGGAACGCATACGAGACAAACAAACAAAGAAACATTCATTTTTATATATTAAGATTTTAGTCAAAAGTATGAGTTAAATATTATTTATTAAAGCAACTGCTTTAAGTCTATTTACCCCTGTCGAATCTCACGTAGAGGTTCTCTAAGATTTTACGAATTATTTCAGGGGTTTATACACAACAAAAAACGTTGGAAATCACTGAAGCGAATGACACTTAACATTGCGTCACTGCAAATCCTTAACTATCAATTTTACGTAATTAAATTCGTATTAAATGTTGAGCAAAGTAGAGCTGTCCCATTTAATCTCAATAGGAATTCGTAGAATACACAACAGATCCTCACTTTCAGCATTGTTGTAGTATTCCCTTGTAAAATTAAAACAAAACGATAGGTACCGCTCTTATAGTAACTAATCTATGGAAGAAACGTGGAACGAGGAAAACAGATATTTCACACAAGATTTTAAACTGGCCTAAAGACGAATATTGTGGATTTTTCTATGATAGAGAAAATCAACTTACATAATTTGCTAATTTCGTCTGTCTGTCCGTCCGTCTGTCTGTCTGTAACTCTATATAATTAAGCTATTAAGATAGATCCAACGGTTCTCAATGGTACCATTGAATCAAGGGTACTCAAATTGGATGAAATATTAGTCATTCCATGTTGTTTCCATGAAATTTTAACTGAAATTCTAACAAAACATACGTTCAAAACCAAATAATTTTGTTATCACTGCACCGATTTTAATGAAATTTGACATACTTACTCAGTTTTTTACGCTGATTTTGAAACTCAAAACCATTTTTGCCGTAGAAGCTTCTTTCACAAGTTAGCGTAGTATTTAGATTATACAAAGGTGAGTTTTAAATGCCTTTCGGCGTTATGAGTCAAAAATAATAATTATTCTTTAGATAAATTAAACTTTAGATATGGTTGGTATTTCGTTTTTCTTTTTGGGTGGAAAATGATCCTTTAGATTAAACTCTCAGAACCTATATTACAGGTATACAGGTAAGAAGTACACCTAAATAGGTCTGATAAACATTAAAAAAAAAAAAAAAAAAAAAATCAAATCAAATCATCAATCGAATCAAATATATATATACATATACATTGGCTAAGTTCGTCTGTCTGTCTGTCTGTAACTCGATATAATTAAGCTATTAAGGTAGATACAACGGTTCTCAATGGTACCATTGAATCAAAAGTACTCAAATTGAATGAAAATATTAGTTCATTGTGTCATTCCATGTTGTTTCCATGAAATTTTATTCTTGGGAACTGACCTCGACAACTGAAATTCTAACAAAACATACGTTCAAAACCAAATAATTTTGTTACCACTGCATCCATTTCAATGAAATTTGGCATACTTACTCAGTTATTTATGCTGAATTCAAAACCATTTTTGCCGTAGAAGCTTCGTTCACAAGTTAGCACAGTATTTAGATTACATTTACTTTATATTTGATAGTTGATAATAAAAGGATTTTTCAGATTTGTTTATGCCTGTCGTCCGAGAGACTTTGCTGCTAGTTATAATTATAATTGAAATTATACTAACGAGCTCTAAATAATAATTTACTCTTAAAGTGCTATTTAAAAGGTAGACTTAAAAGGAAGTTTAAAATCTTTCATGATTCCTGCACTTTTATTCCGATTACTAATTCTTTTAAAGATGGAGTGGGTGAAAACAATTAAAAACTTAAAACAGATAAAGAGTTGACAATTCCATAGTATTACAGCCATAATTATCAATACATGTAAATTCTTCTTTTAATAACCTTTTCTGGGCTATTTATTGGGATAGTTTCCTGATCAAAGGGTCTCAATTGAGGTCGGGTGGTTAGCCTGACGACCGCCTACGTTTAAACCTCGGGAAAGGCAGCCGAGAGTTGGGTGGACCTTAGGACCCGTTTGAATAAGGAATCAACGTGGAAAAACCCGACTTCCGCCGGGAATTGAACCCCGTTCCTGCAGGCCCCAGTCGAGGGTTGTACCAAGTTGCTATTGGATCCACTTTTTGATGCGATACTCAATTGTCTAAATTTTCTGGAGCTATTTTTCTCTGTTTACATATGAACATAATAAACTTTTGCTATATCAATTTTGGCGCTTTTTGTAAATATTTCTTTTACTAAACTATTCTTGATAATTTATTTCTTTTCTGGACTATAACTCTATTCATAAATAAACATAACGAACTTTCTCCTATTAATGAAACTGGAACAAATAATTAAATGATAATAGTAAAGTGTTAAATCAGATAGTTATAAGAAGAAACAACTCTTAGATAAGTCCTCGACTTATCTAATTACAGAATAGATTCGAATTGCGCGATTCCTTCACACCCGATTGCAGCATTGTGACTTACAATTACACACCTGTCTATCAAGCGCCATTTCAAACATAAAATAAAAGATGGAGGTCCTATTAAGCTTGTTTTGGATAAATTTATTCGTTATTTTTTACGATTTAGAAGGAAGAGTATGCCTTTTTACGTAACAAACTGTTATTAGAAGATGGGATGAGGAAGTTTCCTATTCTGATGATTTGGTTCAATATTTCGGTTCGGTTCCTTGAGTCTTCTTCAGGAAAAGTTTCAGAACTGAATTAAAAAGTTCTTGCTTGTGTTAAGTCATTATCAAAATTTTGGAGCAATTTGTCTATTAGAAAGATTAAAAGCCATCAAAACATTGATACTGAAACGATACTTGAGCGTATTTTTTAATGTAATTCTCAATTCTAAAGAAGGATCAAGGTACCTATCCGAAATATTGATTAATAACTGCATTAGGAAGATCCTCGGTCAATTTTATATTATTTATATGTAGGTTAATAAATTGTGTCTTATTACACAAGTAGTAGAGATTGCAAATAAAGTATAATTTAAATAACTGAGAAATCTATTTAGCTAATGGAAATTTTACATTATATCTCGGTATAGGCCTACTTTATATACAACACTTTATTTATCAAAGGCTATCCTGTATGTCAACAATGCGCACTTACGTACTCTCGACTTATGTACAATCTAAGTAACATAACTTTGCATTTGAAGCGAAGATACGTCGTTTGCTTCGAATTACCTACATTTTGAGTAAGCTACGATTGCTGGCTGCCGATGGTAAAATTAATACGAATTTTGGCATCTCATTGTGTTACTCTCAGTAGTTTACTGTTAGTGTTTACAACTTTTGTTGTAATACTTTTCTTGTGATTAAATTAGAAACTAAGTTAGTAAATTAGATCATCGGTTGTGCATGAATTTGACGACCCAGGCCAGTTACATTACGCATATGACAAAGCAGTGCATTACGTACATTGATAGGTGCAACAAAATGTATTGCTTCGACTTACGAACCTGCAGTAAGACCGGGATATGACTAAATACATCATTCTACCATCAAGCGAAGAAGCTTTGGGACTGAATTAGTGGCATAAATCTATTCTTTTCTGAAATAATTTACAGCAAATGATGTTGTGGCACATTCATTATACCAATGATTGACTTACGCTAAATAAAAAAATTATCGTGCTTTACCATCAAATAATGTTATTAGAAACTTAATAATAATTTGCCGCTTGTTATATAACTAAAAGTGGGTCTGGTAGGCAAGTGGCAAAATGCTTGACTGTGGGGTTGGAAGAGGTGGGTTCAGGGATTTTTCCACTCTTTATTCCACCTGAAGACGAGTCCTAGGGTCCACCTTCTGTAGAATGGGTAGCAGGTTTCATTCCCAGCATATAGGCGGGCAAGCATTTTCACCCGTTCATATCAGTTCCGGGTCAAAAAAAGATGTTGGGAGCCTTACCTCCAACGCCGCCACACGCCACCGTGGGTCTCTGTGAGCTACCTACCTATATACCTAAAATGCTTCCGTGTGTAGCACTGCAAAGTGAGAGATGTATTCTAAAAATCTGAACATAATACCTTCAGAAATTAAAGAAAACATTCAATAAATTAATAATAGTCGGAAGTGCAGTGGTTCCTCAAAAGAAAAAATAAACAATTTAGTCTCACCCATTGTTGTTCATTCAATAAATTAGCTAAAGCAGTGAGATAGGCAGTAGTGTATCGAGGAGGAAATTGGTAGAGATTAACCCCTCATTTTTCATTGCATTCAAAAAAGGAAGACCAAAAATCTAGATTTTTTTACCTTTTTTTTGGTTTGGAAGTTCATTGGTTTGTACATACATCAGGGAAAGGAATATGACTTTCTTTATTTATTTTTTTTTTTTTTTTGTGGGGGGGGGGGGGGTTAACGACTCCGACTCTCGTAGCCCCTCCAATTCTAAAATCCTGGGTACGACTGTGGAGATTGGCTGATTTTATACATAACAAAATGCATGGAAATCAGCCTGGTAACAGTCAACCTACAAATTGCTTTTCAATTTCTGTGACAACTGGGACAGAATAAATTTATTCAGGTAAAATGTCTGAATCCAAGTAGTGATCGGAATGTTGGTACCTGAATTGAATGAATAAGATTCACTTCTTAAAAGTGGTCTTTCGTTGACTTCAATGGGGATTTTCTTACATTTAAGCTTTGGGAAATGAAGGGTTCTGAAAGGAACCTCAACGCAATAACATCCTCCCCCTCCTGCCCTCTTTGTCTACAGTCCATTGAAGTCTACAGCCAAGTATTAGGATCTTATCTCTTCTGCATTCCAAGGAGGTACAGAAGCTCGAAAACAAAAACTTACTGAGAAAGATGCTTCGTTCTTTGCAAAACAAGACGCTAGGGGCGTGATTTCAAAGGATCCGACTAAGAATATAATTAAAAGAGAAAACGTTCATTCTAAACTATGCATTAAAAATTTCGTAGAATGTTCTCCGAAAAATTCTTGTTAAGTTCAACTTTGTTTTTCATTGTTTAAAATAAAGTTACTCAAAAGAATTCCTTAAAAATAATTGTTTCTATGGACATGCTTTGAAAGTTTTAGAAATAATTTAAAGCGGTTAAGATTTTAGAGGATTGTTTTTATTACAATATAAAAGAGGTGTCTATTTACTGTTTGTAAAGAAAAAACAAATGCGAAAAAAATACAATAACTTTCCTTTATTAACCAAAGGACGATATAATTTTCCTTCAATTTTCAATAAAAAAAAAAATCTCCATCTAAATAATAACAATATATTTTTTTATTACCATATAAAGACAGCTCAGTACAATCCGGGAAATAACGCGTTACTCAGAAACAGTTAACTTTTAGTGGTAACGATTAGTATGTTTATGGTCAACGTGGGTGGCAGGGAAGCCAAGCACTACGACCGGAAGTCTATTGTACTTATCCACAGAAGTAATGACAGATGGAGAGAAATACTGAGAAAGTAAGGTGGGAGAAGTGCAAGGAAAATGGGAGAACACTGGAGAAAACCTGCCCAGCGCGGATCGTCCACCTTCATGAAACCCACATGAGAACCGAACCACGTACTCAGAGGTGAGAGACCACTGTCATAGCGACAACGCCAACTTTTCTTTTATACATATATATGAAAGCATTAATTGTTTCAAGCTCTGTTGCTGTGTTATAATGCTTAGCAATTTTATAACTAATTTATATTATATTTTTTAGTCTTTAAAATTTTATATTTGAATCTTAAAAAAAAAAAAAAATTAAAATTGAAATTGCAATATCAGGCTTTAAAAATCATTTAACAGAACAGTAATTAAAATTAATATAAAAATTTGCTTATTTTCAGAAACTTTATTTAGACTTTTACTTGTTGTTGTGTGTTCTACAATATACGTGTAATAGTTAACAGTTATAATCCTACGAAAGGGAAAATTAAAATATAACATATATGTAGTAGATACCACAACATATCATAGCTGTTGTTTGCTCCGAGTTTCATCTTCCTCGACATATCGCGGCAAATCACTAAAAAAATTGTAAAATTGATGTTTTTTCGCTTATGATTTCAGCAAGAATGAAGGAAGACCACAGAGATAAGATACATGTATTACGGTGGGTCATAGATAATGATTATCTCTGTCGTTTCAGTATATGGACCGTTTAAGTGATGTTGTCACAACCTACCTCTTAGTTCAAAGAGCCCATTGCTATGGTCCGTTGGTAGGGTTTTCGGATTGCGAAAAGTTGCAGCAAGCATGTGTTTATCGTGGTTTTTCTTTGCGAAAAAGACCCAAAAAAATGTATTCAAGACAATGCTTGTTTTAAAGGTTCGTTAGCCCTAGGCTACATTGCACCCGATGTCGAGAGCTTCTGATTGGTGCACTCAAAACCACTCTCCAATAGCTAAATACATAAATTACGAACGTAAAATTATTTGTTCTTCTACAGTCTACTTCTTAAATGAGTTTCAGTATGTCAGATCAGTACTTATCTAATTAGGAGTGGTTTTTGAGTGCACACATCAGAAGCTCTTTATATCGCGTGCAACATGGCTACGGCAGTACAAACCTCCAAAATAAGCAAAAAAATAGCTTTTTCGTCTTAATGTTTCTCCTAAAATTCTCAAAAAATAAGGGGGGAAAAAACATAAGGTGGGTTTTCTTGAAGTCTTAAAAATGCGTTCTGATTATTATTATTTGGGTCTTTTTCTCAAAGAAAAATTACGACAAATACTTGCTTGACTGTAAATGTTCGAAAGCTAAACCCCTAGCAACCGACCACAGTAAACGGACTCTTTGAACTGTGACGTAGGTTGTGACGTTCACACTGAAAAGAGTCCATTCTTGGTTAAACGTTATGTCTCGGACGCCATTTTAAATTTTCGTCAGAGATTTGCAGTTTCTGGTACATATTTTGTTCGTTTTTCAATTATAAATTTAGTTAAAATAATGCCGTAAATTCAATTTAATGCCGATTTAAAAACCCGTGAAAAAATTAACTTCAGCAAATTTTATTCAGCAAATAAAAACAATTTTAAGACTATTAGAATTTGTTTATTACTAAAAAACTCCGTACTTTTACCAGCGATATTTCGCTGGGTAATAACCTTTCCCTGCTTCTTCAGGCTACATTTTGAAAAATTTAAAATCAAGGCAGTTATAACAAAGAATAAATCCAATTACAACAAAAGAATAAGGTTCATAGTGTAGCAAATTATTATTCAATGCGGTTAAAATTTCAACCCAGAGACCAATCCAAAATTAACGACTTGGGGATATTCTGAAAATGATGCAGATACTCTGAAAATTCCCAAAAATACTTCATGGTGAAGCTTGGTTTACTTCTCGTTATGATGTTTGGGTATCATACATCCTGTCCGAGAAAAACTGCATCGATAGGTATTCGATCTGAAACGCAACAAAACGGACCCTTTTTTTAAACGAATTCTGCCTGGAGATAAAAAATAGATTGTCTACGACAATATAGTGCGGAAACGATCCTGGTGTGAGGCTAACTAAAACACACACTGAAGATGAATAAGCAAAGAAGGTTATGCTGTATGTTTAGTGGGATTTTAAAGGGATTCTTTACTATTAGCTACTCCCATACAATCAGACGATCAATTGGAAGTGTATTGTAGCCAGTTGGAGAAAATGCACCACAACATTCAGAAGAGACCAGAAATGAAAGGGTGTTGTGTTTCAGCAAGACCACGCGAGGTCTCACGTGTTTTTGGTCATCCGCATAAAGTTGCAAGAGATTGGTTCGGATATCTTACAACACCCACATTCACTGGATCTTGACCATCCGTCTTCTAATGATTTGATTTCCCAGCAGAATATGAATGGAAAATCATTCAGTGATTTCAACGCTGTCAAAAAGCATTTGGAAGACTTCTTCGCCTCCATACTAGCCCATTTCTGCTCGAACGGAATTTTAAAATTGCCTAAAACTAAAGTCATGGGGAAAAAAATGAAGGATACTTTAATGAATAAATATTGTTTCTTAAATGCAAATATTTGTTTCATTTTCACATGTCAAAAACGCTCAGAACTTTCTGGACAACCCAATAGGACCACTCTTATTTCATTCTGGTCGTACTTGTTGAATCGTCAGCGAAGTAACATCTATTTTACAATTTTATTAATGATTTGCAATGAAATGAAGACTAAACTCGAAGCAAGCAATAGCAATGAAATGCCGAGGCATATATTAAATATTTTTTTTTCCCCTTCATAACATTGTAGCTGTTAACTATTGTATTATTGATAATACAATAGCTGTAATATATCAAGCTATATATATTAGCTTGATATATTACGAGGTTATGCTCTACACACAATGACAAGAAAAAGTCTAAATAAAATTTCTGAACAATAGAAAGGTCTATACATTAATTTTCAATGTGGTTCAGTTAAATGCTGTTTAAGATCGGCTGTTGCTTCAAATTTAACAGTGCGAAAAACGGCGAGAGCAGCAATTCGTTTTCTCGCCCGAGCATTTCGTTTTCTATGTTCGAAGCCACTTTTGGATATGGATGATATTTATAGAAAATGTGAATAATACAAAAATAATAACTGTATGTAGGTACGTTAAAGATACAAGGAATTAAAAAAAAATCGAAAACCTTATTACTTTGATTTGTAGAAATATAGAAAATAGTTAATATGCTTTGCATCAGATATCGCTGAGAATACATGGAAGTAGTAATCCCTAACCTATGATTTTCTTTTCTTGATTTTCTATATATCCATTGCCCTTCAAATGAAATCAGTCGCAGTATTGGGTGGGCCAAAAAGTTCGTTCAGCTTTTTTACGAAGTTGGCTCTAGTAGTTCTTAGGTGTCTTTAATGCCATTCGACACCATTTTGTTAGATTGTTTTGTGACAGCTGTCATATCAGCGTGCATTTAAAACAAAAACTGATCAAAATTGGTGAATTTTGTATCGGCAATTTAATAATTTGGAGATGGAAGAAAATAAACACGCAAGATCGCATATTTATTTGATGACCAGGCAAAAACTGTTACCGGTACTGCTTGGCTGGGAAGTTCTGATTCATCCGCCGTATTCACCAGACATTGCACCTTCGGATTTCCATTTATTTCGGTCTTTAAAAACTTCTCTTAATAGGAAAAATCAAGGCCTCTGAAACATTTTTTTGCTCAAAAGATAAAAAAGTTGTGGGAAGATGGAATTATGAAGTTGCCTGAAAAATGGCAGACGGTAGTTGAAGACGTTGTTCAATAAAATTATTGGTGTAATGAAAAACGTGTCTTTTATTTTTATTTAAAAACCGAACGAACTTTTTGTAACAAAATTGAACTCAATAAACTTATGAATATATATATATGATTCGTGTGAAAGCATATACTTTTTATCCATTAACTGAGATGATAAGTTGTGTAATTGAATATGTAGATTATCAGTTCTATAGTCACTAGAAGAATCGGTTTGGCAAGTATCCGGAAAGTAAACAAATAAATGTAAACATTGTATCGTAATTATTAAAAAATATATTTCCTTCTTGTTAACATTTTCAAATCTTCTTAGAACAAATTAAAATATATTTGTTGATAAAAAGTTCACAAGTTCTTTATCCTTTAATAACAATATCCACTAAAACACTAATGATTCATTTAAAGTTCGTAAAGTCTTTTAACACTGAAAATTATTCACTCGAAGTAAATTCTCAATTTTTACCAAATTCTTGAATGATTGATATTTCCACTTGTAACCGTTGTATCAACAATATCACTTTACATGGTTCTCAAAGTAATCCAACGATAAAACTACATTCGTCTTCTACATCAATAAATGTATTAAAATGACTTACTTCATTTCTTCTATAATTCTATCCTTTCCTTATAAGATTAAAATACTGTATATCTTCATTGATCCTTAGATTCCTCTTTTTAATCTAATCCAAACGAAGAAGTCACTTGAACCCAATATGGCGCTGGTTGTTCGATGTCCAAATCCCATCGACACTATTGAACGTTTATCCAGAGTTCCTGTGGACAAACTAGAATAACATTCATGCCAGAAAATCATTCGCTCAACTAGCATTAATATTTTAAACGTTAAAACCCGAAAGTAAATACTTTAACCCAGCTAAGTCATTTATCTCGAAGTATTTCTTCTATTCGGCCTGCAGAAGTTTGTCTCTTCCGCCATCATCCTCTTCAGTTCAAAAGTTCGAACGAAAAAGCATTCTCTTTTACAATAGTTGACGAATTCTCTCCTTTTGTTTCGGGCAATAATAAAAATTTACTTGATATGTCAGTTACATATTGCCAACATTAATTTCTACTATCAACAGAAAATAACAGTAAGCAACAAAATTTTAAAACTTCCTAGTCCCTTATTAGTCTAACTATTGCTGAGTCACGTTTGAAGGCAGTTATTGCAGGGAGGAAGAAACCCGAGGGCCGCAAACCACATTCACGAAACGCTGCCACTCAACAAAACATTTTGAAAGAAAATCCAAGCACCCATAGAAGTCTTGCACAAAGAACGGGAATTTCCAAAACAACCATACCACGCATAATTCATAGGGACCTGCATCTAA
>JAFIDM010002131.1:28950446-28965600 GCA_023159025.1 Thereuonema tuberculata
TTTTATCGGGGAAGGCGGATTGGGCTGATGAGTCCCTAGAAGGACGAAACGGCCGTTCCAAATTCCTTCCGATAATTGATTCACAAAGGCAATTTATTTATTCAGGTGCTGTTTCTTATTCTTGCTTTTTTATTTTTATATTACAATCACAGCACGTTAAAATTTTTTATATAGATAGATCTAATAATAGCTTTGGTTAAGTTTAGTTTTGAATTTGTGACGCTGAAAAATTGCATAACAATTTTAAATAAAAAAGAATTGTGTCCTTCATTACTTTTCACTTCTTAATTTGTTCATTTTTATTTTTATTTTATTTTTTTATGCAAGACTTCCAACGCTTCCATTAGAATGGCATTTTATATATTTATGCATAATATGTATGTTTATAAATTTAAAAGATAGAAATATGCTGCTCAGTTTAGCTTAATAAGATTGGGTGTATTATTTATGCCTTATTTAATGTTGAATAAGGTTATATATTTTACCAAGCAAATATTTCATGCCAATTTGACCCTTTCGAAAACTTCGTTTCATTTTGTTTTTAGGTGAGACAAAATAAAAAGGTCATGACGAGGAATAGAGAAGGAAAAAAGTTGTAAAAATTGCTGAACTTCACTAGAGTTCAAGATTAGAAATATAAGATATCTTAATTGAAGAAAAAAAAAATGCTAAAAGCAGAGAAAGAAAAAAAAAAGAATCATTACTATTCCCTTCAACCTGTTTTTCCTCTTCTTTTTTTTATTGAGTCCAATTAAAAAGGTCAGTAACTGAACAAGTCGAGGGGGGTGAGAAGACTATTTTGTGGAGATTGGAGACTCCCTGTCCACTAATCCTGCTACGAGATTAGGAAGCAAAGGAGGGTGGTTCCACAGAGACAACTCCCAATTTTACGATATTGGAAATGTAATATTAAACATTGGACGCCATTTGCATTGACGATTAATCCCCAGGGAACCGGAAAGCGTTCATGCAGCAGCGCCATCTGAGAGAAACCGTGTTAATTATTTATAAAATAATAACACTTAGAAGACAAGACAGGAAAAGAATTATTTATTTCTAATAAGGAATTCTGGTGTTGCCAAATGAAGAACAATCTAAGATTCAAAATTAATTTTTGATTAGCTAAAATGAAATACTTTAATACAAATTTTAAATAATATAAGTTAGAAAAGAATCTTGTAGGAAACTGAACAAATTTGATTTAGAAGTTTTTACAAAAGTAAAAACAAAAATTAATAATTAAAAAAAGTATCTCGGTAATTGTTATATTCCTTCAATATTTATTTATTCGCAGTTTTGAATTCTCAACTTCATTTTTGTAGATAAAACTTTGCATGAACGTTATTAAAAAAGAAGTAACTGTCGATCGTGAGAGAAGAGGTAAAAGGAAGGCAATTCCGTCCATTTCACAGGATTTTCTATTTAAGTGTAATTCATATATTTTTATTCCAAGAAGAGTTGCAAGTTTTAAAAAACAAAAGTAAATTTCATTGAAATTATTTTAAATAATTTTATAGAGTAATGTGCAATTTTTAGCGACCTATTTGGGAGCTATTGTGAATGCGACCAAACTCGGTAGCTATTGCGTTTATCCTTTCCATCCGTCCGTCCCTCCGTGTCTTTCCAGCCTAACAACTCCAGAACGGAAGGTCGGATCGACAAGCGAATTTCATCATCGTGTTCAAATAACATAGGATTAGGGTATTTTTAGGGACTAACACCACCCCATGTTCGAGATATTTGGCATTGTTTTCATTGGATTTCCACTAATAACTTAAAAGTCAGAGAAACAACTATCTCATTCCAGTTTTGTTTTTTTCTTGTTTCCTAACGGTTTTTTTTTTTTTTTCCTTTTTTTTTTTTCGTTATTTTCTTATTTTTCCTTTTGGTTATGTGTTTTCTTTAATATTAATCTAAATTTTGTTATTATTATGGGTCGCCCTTCAATTTATGCTTTAGCACAAAATTATATCCATTTGTAAGCTTTTATTATTTGTTACAGTGTAAGTATTTTCTGTTCTCCCTTCCCCGGAAATTTTCTACTTTTCATGGACTATTTTATAATAATCAACAGTGAAGTAAAAGTTGACGTTACGTAATGTTTTAATAGCATTTAGGCTTAAATTTTATTTACGTAGGCTTTAATTTAAAAGAAAATGCATTGAAGATTAATTTTGTTGAAGAAAAGATGATTTTTTTTCAATAAAAATTAAACAAGAAATTGTAAACAAAACTTTCTTTTCAAAACGTCTCAAAACTCATAAATTTAATCTATTAATCCTACAGATCGAGTCCAATATTTTTCTAAAATTTTAGATAAGATGCTACAATTTATTAAATTGATACTTTAGAATTACGGCCTTGCTTAAAACATTTAAATTACTTTAGATGATTGATCTAAGTTTAATTAGAAGCTCTACTGAACAAAAGAGTAGAATTCGTGCCCAACTTCCGGAGTCAATATTTATTATACTTCCGGAGTCAATATTTATTGTCACTCTAACAGAAATTGGTAGAAATACTTAGATTGGTATTTATTTATTTATTTATTTTAGTCTTATTTATGAGTCAAATTCTTGATAAAAATTCAGCATTACTGAATTTTAGTCATATTAAGCTATAGGCAATGGATTAGCTAAAAGGATTTAATATTTATAATTGAAGGCATCGATTCAAATCCATTAGGATCGAATGCTTGCCTATAGGAATTGATGTCATTTTCTCTAACTCATTTCTTGATAAGAATTTACACAGAGAATTTTTCATTTAAAACTTGAAATATTGTTTTCAGCCAATTTAAATGTGAATTAATACTTTTTTAACTTTCATCGTTAGAAGTTCGAATAATGTAGTTTAATTTGTGCTTCCCTGGATTACTTAATGTTAAGAATTTCGTCTAAATTATCGTGTATTTGACAATATACGAAACTTAACATTTTTTTACAGATGTCTTAGAATTTTCTTGTAGCACACCAATGGCATCCTCACGACAACACCGGTTGAAAAGCTCTGCAATGAAGTGTCACTTATGTCTGTCTGACTTTTAGTTTCGGCTGTAGCGATGTAATGAACGAATGGACCAACTTCTTGACGACACTCCCCACCTTCACACTTTGTGTATGGTTTCTCGCCATTAAAAGAATATACTTTCATGCAACAATAAAACTAATCAACAAAAGTAAATAAATAAATAAAACTTTTCTTCTCATTTTTGTTAATGATTTTTTTAATTTTTTTACATCCGTACTATATTCATTGGCTTTTTCCCCATTAACCTCCCAATTGCAGCCTCAGAAATTTCTTTCGAGTTTTCTTTTTTTTGGTTGGATGGCTGGTTGAGTGGACCTTTCTCTCTCTCTCTCTCCCCCTCCACCAAGTTTTGAAGACGACTTTTGGCTGTTGTGGTCGGCTCCCTCCGAACTGGATTCTCCCCAAAATAACATCCCTATATACGCCTTCCTTTTCATAAAAAAAGTGGGGCAAATAACAATGCACACACATCTCCAGAAGGGTCCATTGTATATTCATTCCCCAAACAGAAATACAGACCGAATTTTAAAAGCTCAGGTGACGGATTCCTCAGCTGTTACTTACCAGTCAAATTCCGTATTATAAGGATATCTAAGTAAAACTTATCTTTCGGCAGAATATAATAGTAGACATATGTGTTTCAATAAATTTTCACTCATTGTTTTCGAATGTAAATTTTTGTCTCTATTGTGCAAGATATAATTGATTCTAAAATATTTTAATTTCTAAATTTGTAATTAAATTTAATTGTCATTCTATTTTAAAATCGGTAAATTTAATAATTACTGACAATAATGTATTAGTGTTGATTGTAATATTTTCATTAATAAAAATTAATTGCTATTAAATAAAATTTAAAAAATGCCTACCATTATAAGCACGGATAAACAATTAAAAAGGATAAAAGTCCACGACGTTTCTGACCCTCAACTGAATCGGGTCCATTTTCAAGTCAATTTAAAAAACATCCTCCATCGATGAATTCGTCTTGTAAAATGATAATTCTATAAATTTTCGGGAATTATCCTTTTTAATTGTTTATCCATGCTTACAATGATAGGTATTTTTTAAATGTAATATTTTCACTTTAAAATCCTGAACTTTCTTCCGAATTTTAATAAAATTTAGATTTACTTTTTATTATTAAAGATACTTTTTATATAGTTATCGATTCTTGTATGATAATGGACTGTCCAATTAATTGGTGTAGAGAGTTATGTATAATGAGAATTTATAACTAATAATTAAAAAAATTATGTAGTTATTATCTTCCACATTAATTATTGCAGCTGGTTTCTCCAATTAGTCGTAAGATACTTCTGGATTAAGTCCTATTGAATCCAATAAAGTTGAGACTTGAGTTAATACTAATACTTTTTGGAGAAACAGTTAATACTAATACTGTTTGGGTTGTTTGTATTGTAAACTCCTGATTATCCCATGTTAATTTTCCTGGCGACGATTAGATGGATCAAAAATTTTAAATTTAAATTTCCATTGTTCATATAAGTATATAGGTTATCTTATTTTGTCACGTATAATATTGCTTTAAAAATTTTATTCATTAGTACAATGCAAAAAGTTATATTTCTCGACTCCCATTTCTCCTATACTCCCTTATAAAATGTTGTATCAAATTATTGCTTATACAAACTAATTATCTGTTTTGAGTGACAATTCACACTCTGTATCTGAAACTCTCCTACTCCAGGACTGAACATCCAAATTAAAAAAATTCTCATTGGAAATAAAATACAGTAAACTCCCGATTACCCGCGGGATCGGGTGGCGCGGCAACCACGGATAAGCGAATTCCGCGGATAATAATCCGAAATAGGACGAAAATCAACACAAAAATTCTTTTAACATGGTTTATTTACATGAAAATGGAATTACATAAAGTACATACATTATAAACAATTATTTTATTTTAAATTATTTATTTATTTTTAAATTTTATTATTACGGGAAGGCTCTCCCGTAATTTAGTGTAACCTGCCGGCCTAAGCTCCGCCCACAAGATCGTTCTTTTAATTGTTTGTCTATAATCGTCTTCATTTACTTTGTTAGCCTCTTTTATTGTTTATCTTATTCTAGATTTAATTTTTTTTTTAATTCCATAATTTATTGTACAGTAAAAAAAATGGAAACAGGAGAGGTCCGCGGATAATCGGGAGTTTACTGTACTTAAAGAAAAACTACCATTTAAAAAAAATTAAAGGTTTATTGCAAAATAAAAAGACCGTTTTAAAATTAAAATATCAGTGTAAAATAATCAATTTTTTTAAAAAAAAGTGAAAAATTATTTTAAAAAAGAAAAATACACCGTGTGCCGTGACATTGACAATTTGACCAATGCCGTGACCAGGATTCGAACCTGGGTTATTGCGGCCACAACGCAATGTACTAACCACTATACGATCACGGCTAAAGACACGGACTGATATCAGCTCTTCTTAAAGCAGTTATGTGTGTGACTGTACGTAGAACTTTCTATTTCGTTCATCTATAGTACAGTAGTACAATAAATTCTTCTAATATAACAGAAATAAGAAAAATAACTGGAAAATTAGAAATTGAATATTTTATAAAACTTAGAGAAAACTAAGCACGTTATTAACTTTAATTCTAATCATACTTAGCACGTTAAGAAACTATTGATAAATAATAATTATTAGAAGAATTTATTGTATTATTACATATGAAAACATAGGAAGTTCTATATTAATAAGTTGCAAGAGATTTTAATGTTGACTGAAAATTTTATACAATTTATTACTAAGGTTATCAGATTTTTCAAAATTGATGGACAAAAATCTGAACAGAGATTTAAAAATGTTCTAAACATAAATCCAGCACATTTTATTGATCTTCAATTTAAGGATGAATTCAAGAAAAGACAGTTAAGATTATGCTATAATATAGACAGGAATATTTATAGATCTAATAACTGATAACAGTATTGATGTAAGTAATCTTAATATATAAAAATGAATGTTTCTTTGTTTGTTTGTCCCGTATGCGTTCCTAAACCTTTTATCAGATTGCGATTAAACTTTGGTGAGTTGCTGTGCGCACGCGCGCGAAGATTTCTGAATTAGTTGAACCATTTTACAATATCTGGTGCGCGGTTTATTTCCGTTTCCAACGATTGCAGTTTCTGGGGCGACTCGCATTTGCAATGACCATCAACAAAGCATAGGGACAACCGCTACAAGTGTGTGGACTAAATTTGGAAAATCTATGCTTCACACATGGACAGCTGTATGTGGCCTGCTCACGCGTCGGAAAACCTTCTGATTTACTCATGTATGCACCAGACGGAAAAACAAAAAATATTGTGTATTCAAAAGCACTTCAATAAACAGAATTAAAAGGCAAAAACTTTCTTTCTTTGAGTGACATTGCAACGCATGCCGGGTACAGCTAGTTTTTGATAAATTGAAGAAAGCTGAAATTATTATGAATAGATATAACGGAATCGACTTATAAATAACTCTATAGATATTAATATAGCAATTAAAATAATGCTCCCTTTGTCTACAACAATTACCGTATTAAACGTACACAAATTATTAAATCTATTTAATTAACTATAGTTAATATGTTTTAAACTCGGTTTTGTTCTGTTTTCGAATTATATATTGTATACGAACTTTTTATTGTAATTTAAAAATTTATTTTGTGTACCGTTCGAAGAAGCTGTTTACGCTGAAACAGCGTAAATTTACGAAATAAATTTTGATTCTGTGTTTGACAGTATAATTCACATTCTTGCAAACAATTTTTGATTAGGCCTAAATTCCATAGCCCTAATAGTTAAAATTGTAATATTACACTTATCCAATAGAAAAGTAAGGCTTATGAAATAAGCTACTTTGTGTAAAAGTTCGACCACAATCTGAAGGAACCCCACGTGAACGTATCTATTTTTCAGTCAATAACAAAGAAGCGCTTCTCAAAGCACAGGGCTTTAAAAATACCTAGTGTTTAAAAGAAATCTATAAAACTTAAGTATAACAGTTAAATTTTATATTGAAAGCAGTCAACTAATAACTAATAATTTAGCATTTCCTTTAAACATCAATAAAATTATTATTTTTTTTGTGTGTGTGTTTTTTATTTTATAGCTGTAATGGAACCTCTCAGAGAGGTTAGTGTTGACGTCAGGAGGCTCTGGAGTTTTTCCAATTGTAAAGATATCGTGGTCGGACTATACGTGTGTGTTTCCTATTAACTGTTCTCTGTTAACGGCTAGGCGGATTTTCTTGAAACTTGGTAGGCATATTTAAGGATAAGAGACGATCTTACTTTTATATTTGAAATCGTTTCCAAATGGATCCTTTCGAGAAATAAACGCGTGAATAAAAGAATTGAGATTTTTTTTTCATGATTATAAAAAAAAAATAATAATAAATAAATAAATAAGACTAATTAACAAATAAATAATAAAGAAAAATAATAAATAAATAAATAACAATAAATAAACAATAATGAATAAATAGAAAAATAATAAATAAAATAATAAATAAAAAACAATAAATAATAAGATTAAAAAGATAATAAATAAATAGGCTTCAAGTTCTTTGAAAAACTATTTGTGTAAAGTAATCTTGTGCTAATTATTACAAGTACGTTAGCAGCCAACTTATTATTTTTCTTTTTATTTATTTTTTATTTATTGAATTGAACCACTGTAAAGACTTCCACTAGCGTCCAATACAAATTATGACTCTTGTGATCGCTGGTGCTAAGGCTCCCAGGTGTTCCATGACACTCCTACAGATAGATTTTGTAAATTTCAAATTGAATATAATTATTAAGTAAATAACAGACCTAATAAAAAAAAAAAAAGGCGGGAACCTGAGTAATGAAACGCATGCTGTAAAGTGTATTATATGATAAAAAACAAAGTATGTCATAATTTCTAGCATTTTCTCCACTTCAGAAGTATTTTTCAATGATGAGTTTTCACGTTGAGTTTTTAAATTATGAATGCAAACTACTGTAAAGGTAGTATTTCATCTAAATTAATTATGTATGTTAATTATAAAAATTAACACCAGTGGCGCTGATAGGGCAATAATAATTAACGTAGAAATCATTCAGAAATCGAAAACTGGATTTTGAATTAGGAATTTACAATTCAATGTTTTCATTCGTTTTATGGATGTATTTGTCATTTTGCGGATTATTCGGCCTTGATTAATGAATCATAATCATAACCTAGATCCTTTAGTAGAAGTTTTATTTCATATAAAAGATAGAAAATCATATTCTTATTGAAGCATCGTTTAATTAATAGTTTTAATTATATTTATACTTTGGATTGTTTTAAAAGAACGTTAAAAGACAAAAGGCAAGTTTAGTTGATTCATTATTAGCTGAAGAGTGTACGTCAGATTGGTTTTGAAAGAATGTTTACGAACTAGGACTTATTACATGATGATAACATGTTCAATTAATAATTAATAGTCATTGTATAATTTTGTAGAATTGTTATATTCTATAAAATAATAGATGAGCCATTGTTTTCTAAAATAAGATGTAACACTCTATGATTTGTTTCTAATATTGTAACAGTTTTTATGTGAATATTTTTAGATATCATTTATTTGTATTTTTTGTAGAAATTATTTTTCTGCATTTATCTTAATTTTTTTTTTTTTACTTTAATCTTTATCATTATTTATTTTAAATCATTCATTTTCTATTTCCTAATTATTGATTTGTTTATTTTTAAATTCTTTTCCGTTACAGCCGTTTAATTAGTTAATTAATTTGTTATGTTTTTAGCCAATCATGATATATATTTTTTAATTAATCTTCCAATGAAATTCAAGATTTCATTGGAAAAATCATTTGTAAAATCTATAAAAAAATCCATGTTTTTTTTTTTTTTTGTTTAATAAAGCAATTCAGTTCAGTTCCAAAACTTGAGTCGTTGTTTCATAAAAGATTCTCCCACAAAGTCCATTACAATTTTATTCACAATATTATTTCTTTCGTTATATTACCAAACTTCATCAGATAGTAGATAGAAGTAGAAAAAACTCATTTTTCTTCTTCGATCTACTACCTGATGAAGTTTGGTAATATACCGAACGAAATATTCTGCAATAAAATAGACGAAGTTGTTGTATTTTTTTAGAATTCATAAGAACACAGTTTAACGGGCAGGAAATTAATTAATAAATGAAAACCAACGACTGACATAAATAAACAAAATCACGCCTTTGGGTTTGTCAAGAGAGGAAATCGTCCTTATTGGGGACTCATCAGCCCGATCCATCCTCCTCGATTTCATTGTTAGAAGAATTCATATTTATTCAGCTGTATTTTAATTTAATAAAAAAATAAAGATGTGAATGCAGTAGTTTCCTATAAAAGTAATATATTTAGTATCTATTGAGTAATATCGTTTTTGGCCTCCATGTTTCGCCAGAAGTCTTTGTTGCTAATTTGGTGGGCGAGGTGTCTTTTCGTTGGGTAGCGGATGATATTTTCCCGCTCCCGCATTCCTCAGTGGATATCCGACACCGGTGATCCTGTTCCCGGGGTGGCGAAGTCTGAAGTGAGCGTCCGAACAAGTGGGGGTGCATGTCTGGGCGTGGGAAAGCTCACGGTACATCACCCACCTCCTGCCACACGCTCGCACACGAACCTCGAACTTTGACCTCCTTAAAAGGACACAGACAATGGCCCAGTTGGATGTCATTGAATTGACACTTTGCTACAGGATATGAACACGGAAAGAACAGAAAATATTTACTTCGAACATTGTTTAGTTCGCTTTCAAGAAAAAAAAACAACAAAAAACGAAAGTAATTCTCTTGCCTTCCATCTCTTACTTATTACTAGGGCCCTGATTTTTATGATCTTTAAATCTTAGATATATGCATAAAATTTCTACTTCTAACATAAAACCATTAAAAGTGTGACCAAAAATATGACTATCCTATCCAACCAAAAAAAAAAAAAATCTTATCCCTTAAATATACGACGAAAACACATATTCTTAGACCTTATTTAAAAGTAGAAATAATTCACCAAAATATATTCCAAAATTTTTATATGCCAAATAAAAGCCATATTATTTTTATTATATGAATCAGAATAATCTAGAACAGCGGTTCCCAATTTATTTTAGTCGCGATCCCTTTTCACCTTGATAAAAAATTTTGGAACCCTAACAATTTTTACTAATTATAAATGAAACAATGAATCCCTCTACCTATGGGATATTAATAATTTTTAAAACTTTATTTAGAGAAATTTTTCATATATATTTTTTAAACTATTAATAAGAGCCCCAAAACTAATTTTATTGCGGAAGTCAAAATTTTATAGGCGAAACACAAGTTGGCAACCCGTGATCTAGAATGAGATGTATCTACTTACAGAATGGAATTGAACTTCAGGAAAAAACAAATGATATGTCATAAAAAAATCCAGATCTTAATTATTATATCATTTAAAAGAAAAAATATGTAAATTTTTTAAAAAATAGATAATAAATAACCCTTATCATCATTTTCTCCTTTTTGGGTAATTATTTTACCCAAATATAGTAAATATCCTGTTATTTGATTCTTGTTAGTTATTTATACTTCAAGTTATATTTTTAATTACATTTTTTGTATACATTTATATTAATGCATATATACTGTACTTATATATATATGAACATATCCTTTCTTGTATGTAAGTTTAACAGGTACAAAGTAACCATTAGACTACTAACCTCACAAGTTGTTGTTTTTTTTTTTTCTTTTTTTTTTTAATATCTTTCAAAAAAAGATATCGTTCTTAATACCAAAAAAAAATAACAGTATTATGCCTAATACAGTAGCTATTTTGTTTTTGGCAATTTATTGATCAATACATGATATTGATATATTTATATATTGATGTATTTTTTTCAATTTTGTATCTATATTGCTTTCGTCGTAAACCTATGATTTTGTTCTATTATTTTTTTTTTTTTATATATACACAATTGAATACACAGGATTATTGTTTGTTTGTTTGTTTTTCTTCATATTTCTGAAACAAACCATCAAGTAAATAAATAAATAAATAAATAAATAAATAAATAAATAAATAAATAAAATGTTACTGCTGTTACTTTTACTTAATGAAAATCAGAAATAAAAAAAAATAAATAAGAATAGTAATATTCTAAACACTAATAAGTATGTAAATTTGTAGTTAATTTCTTCTTTTGTTTATTGGTTAATTTCATTTTAGACAAATGCTTCTCTCTCTATTTTTGAATAATTACGGACGTTAAATTTGCTTTTCATTGAACTTTTCGAAATTTATTTTTATAATGCATATTTGTTTATTTATTCAGTTGTAAACTCATCAAATGAAATTAAAATCTCTTTCATTTAGTGTACAGTTATAACTAGTTTGTAACTACTGTATATCTAAGTTTATATGTTTTCAATTTCTTATTTTAGAAGAAACTCATTCAGAAAACTGAATTGAACTTTTATCATTTCTTTAAAATGTCTTTTTCTTTTTAAACTGTTGCTTTTCATGATGTTATCTTGTATGTCTTTTTTATATATTTTCTTTCAACTTATCAAAGATGTTGACTAAATGCCTGACCTACTTTTTTTTTTTTTTTTTTTTTATTTTGAAATTCAGAAGATGTTCTAAAAACAAATATAATGAAACGATAAAAAAGTCTAATTCCAACCAAAATTCCATTTTATATATATAAACATGAGTGGGCCCGGTAGCCGAGTGGGTTAGGGCGCTTGGCTGCGAGTTGGAGGTGGCGGGTTCGGTTCCCGGCCTCGGCGGAGCGCGGGAATTTTTCCACGCTCCTTTCTCCTCCAAACGGGTCCTAGGGTCTACCCAGCCCTTTCTAGAATGAGTACCGGGTTTCTTTCCCGGGAGTTAAAGACGGGCGGGCGTCGGGCTGACCCCCCGTCCTCAGCTTCGTCCCGTTACTAGGTTGTGAATGCTGGAGCCTACCCTCCAGCCACCCCATAGGCCTTTGTAGGCCTGTAAGGGGGATACTTTAACTTTATATATAAACATGTTTTAAATTGCTATTGAAATTCAGACTTAATTTTAGATATTGATAGTTAAAAATAATGGCAACACAATTACCGTATTTTACGGTCTATAAGACGCACTTTTTTCTTCGAAAAATTGCCTCCAAAATTCAGGTGCGTCTTATACTCGAAATTAACATAAAAATATCCAGTATTTGATTTAAAATTCCCGCCAGTCTTAAAAATGACCATATATTCGGTGCCGCGGGAAACCTATCTCTATGAAGAAGAAGAAGAAAGTTCAGATGACGATTTTTCAGGGATTTTAAAGGTCAGTTCGGTTTTATAACCAAGAATTTTTTTTTTTAGTCTGGCTTTGCAATCTAATGATAAAAATGGTAAAAATGTTATTTTTTAAAAAAATTGCTTAAAACTTATAGTCCGTAGCGTCTTATAGTCCGTAAAATACGGTAATTTCTATTATAATAAATTTAACGTGTGAGGGATGAAATAAATTTCCGACAATATAAAAATCACATTAACTTCAGAATTTAGAATTTTAGTAATAAATAAATTTAGTAATATAATTTTCAAATATATTTGTTATTAAAATTCTAAATTCTCAAGTTTAGATGATTTTATATTGTCGGTAAGTAATTAATTACTTTAACTAAAAGTAACATTATGAAGTTACTTTTTCATAATATTGGATTTTTGAAGATATTCTGCCTTGAAAGCATTTTTAGTAGTATTTATTTTTCTAAATGATTTTAATGTTTTTTTAAGACAATAAATCCAGTTATAATTTTTAAGTTGAGAAATTTAATATTAATTCATAAGTATTACATCAGTATTTAGTATCTTATTATTACTATTTAGTACTTAATTTAATATTCCGTAATTTACTTAGCTAACTATATTACACTAAACCCCAAGCATAATATTGATTTGGGAATAAATACATAAGTTTAAATTAATATTTATGTTAATTTATTCTGTAAATGATTACATTAATCTAGCTAGCTTATTTTGAAAATAAATTAAATTGTTTATTTATTTATTTATTTATTATTTATTTATTTATTTTAATAAATACCAATGTAAACTAATTAGAATAAATAAATATTTATATGATGGATAACAGTAATATTTTTTTAATTAATAATAGAAAAATATGATTACTAAAACATCCCAATAAATGCTTTATAATTTATAAATTATAATTTTGTTTGGTTGGGTTTTTTTTTCGTTTTTTAATAAAAAGTGATCAGAAAAAAATGGAAGAAAAAGTTTTAAAAAAGCTTTTTATTTTGCAAAAATAAATGTAAAACTTCAAATAAATTTATAATAAATATTAACACTTAAAGAAAAAAAAAATATGCCGTGTGCCGTGACATTGACAAGTTGACCAATGCCGTGACCAGGATTCGAACCTGGGTTATTGCGGCCACAACGCAATGTACTAACCACTATACGATCACGGCTACTGACACGGACTGATTTTCTCCTCTCAGGAAACAGAGATCTTTGCTAACCTCAACTTCTGATGTCATTCGCCCGTGACGATCACGTGACCCACAAGAGTCAAAAATATCTTATCAATGCAGACACAAAGGGCAAATAGAAAAAAAACAGATAATATATATCTACGTCGGAAAAATAAATATATATCTATAAAAAACTTCTGAGTTCAAAAATAATAGAAAGGCTCTCTTCTAATTAGGAAAAATAAAAGACCAAAAATAAATAAATAGATAAATAAAATATACAGCCTAGTCAAAGATTAAAAGAGATATAATAGCCTAGTCAAAGATTAATGGACTTTTGTATTCAAAGTTTTACATTAATTCAAATTTCTCATATTGCTTTAAATTGGAATAAACTATATAAAAAAAAATCCTTATATATAAAGATTATAAATCATTTTAATTATTTGTTAATGTAAACAGAAATATTTAATCTTCAAAATAAAATTTCAAGAAAAAAAAAAACAAAAAAAAAACTTTGATTTAAAAAAAAAAAAGAAGAAAAAAGAAACAAAATTAAAAATTATGGATAAAATGTAATAAAAATCTTAATAAATATATGCCATATGATTTTGCTAAAAATGTTTGATTTTGATTTTTATAATTGAAAAAGACGAAAAATAAACGTAATAGTAATAATAATAATTTTCTTGCATTTTTTTGTCTTTTCTTAATAATTAAGTAGACCTTTTATAATATTAAGTTTATTGAGCTTTTTATAATAAACTGCAGGATTTTTAATCGTGAAGTACGTCATTCAACACAACCAACTACACTTTTTTTTTACGTTATTAGATAGTTTTTGTCATTAAATTATAGAAATATTGTAATGGTGTTTGTGGGAGAATCGTTGAGATGGAAAATGAAATTAACGAGTATCAACGAGTTTATAGTATCTACAAAGCTTGATTTGATTGGAAGATTAATTAAAAATATATATAATGATTGATTAGAAACATAACGAACTTAAATTAATTAACTGATTCAGTGGCTGCAATGGAAAAGAATTTAAAAATAAACAAAACATCAGTAATTAGGAAATAAAAAACGTTATTAAATAGAAAACATTATTAATAGAAACAGAAATAAATTAGAATTTTTTTTAGAATAAATAATTGTTAACGATTAAAATGAATAAAATAAATCATTTCCACAAAAATACAATTAAATGATTTACATATAAACTATTACAATGTGACTCAGTTAAAAAAATAATATTCTTTTTAAATTTTTTTACAATACTTACTTTAATTACAATTATGATAAGTATAATTATTTTTTGCATTACTTATTTTATTGTGTACCAATTTTGCTTTCAGGCATTTACAATAAAATTTCTTTTAATTCAAATGTGATTTTTTTTTTCGCTTTAATGTCAATAATTATTTGAAAATGAAATCTAATCAATTGAGATTAAACTTCAAAATGATAGCCTTCATACAATATTCCTTCCAGCATTTAATCCAACTTAGAAAAATAAAAATAAAAGAAGTCGTAGCTGGTCTTATTATCATTTTCTGTGATGAATTGTAGCAGTTGGACGGATTCGAAAGAAAAATTGCAGCAACAAAAGACGATATTCAGAAT
>JAFIDM010002131.1:28980600-29131445 GCA_023159025.1 Thereuonema tuberculata
AATACAAATTTTGGATTGCAAGTTAAAAAACGATTTATCCTAGAAAGCTGAAATGATTGTAGAACGTTTAGGTTCTTGTAAGGAAGATCCAACGAAAACCTCTAAATATGCGTTTGCATTCAATTATTGTCGTATATAGATCTAAAAAGGCTAAAAAGGTTTTAATATCCTTCTCATCTCATTGTCAGTTAATCTCCCACTGCTTGCTTTTCTTCTCAATTTTTAGTACCTGGGTTAAAATGGTCCAAATTTAGTTAAATTCAATCAAAGTTAAAGCTTTCAGTTTGAAGCACGGACCAACAATATGAGTAGCAGGTACCAATCCCACGCCATTAAATTCGTCATAAAAAAAAATCCTGTTAACAAGATTAATTGATTTACTTCCGATGTTCTTCCTTATACTTTTTTTTTGGTCGTGATCGTAGGGTCTACCCAGCCTTTTGTAGAACTGATTGGTCGAGAATCGTTTGGAAGCCTCCCTTGCACCCAAGGACCTGCATGGCCTGTAGCAGTGCTTCTCAAGGGATTTGCCGTGAGGATGCCTTTGGTAAGCCACGAGAAAATTCTCAGAATATACCTGTAATTAATATTTAGCTTCGCACTTGTCAAATGATCGTATCTAGAATAAATTCTAAACATTAAATAACATAAGTAGATGTTACATTCTGTTTTAATTTAACAATTCATGTTAATAAAGTTTGAATTCTCATTAAAATCGGCTTAAAAATATTTCAAGGTATGTTTTCTTTAAAAACATTGACTGTTACATTGGTAAATCTTAGATTTTTTTCAAAGGATTCTGTGATAGCTATAAAATCATTGAAAAAGTTTGGTTTGCCGCAGGATTTTTGCTAATGAAAAAAATGGGTCGTAAAACGAAAAGGCTTACAGGGTTATACATTTACCTTTTTTACAGATTCTGAGTTAGGATACTTTGACTAATATTAATCAATCGTGAACACCCATATCAAATTTAGGTCCCAGGTACCAAATGCAGTAATGGGCCCCCTCCCATGTCATGGTCATAGATTCTTAGTTAAAATCGCGAAATTACCACACAATTTCACCTTACTCCATTCTAAACATGCCGCACATAGTTACTAGCATGGTTTTTAGAGTAAATTAATTAATCTATATTACTAAACTCTTTTATTTCTCTGTCTGTCTGTCCGGCGCAATTGTTAATTTCCTGTAAAAAAATTACTACAATGAAACGTTCGCGACGGGAATGGAACCTGCAACCTTTTGATCCGAAGTCTTATCCATTAGGCCACGGGACTACATCCAAATTATTCTTTCTTATCACTTGTTTAAGTGTGTGTGTGTGTTTGTGTGTGTGTGTGTGTGTGTGTGTGTGTGTGTGTGTGTGTGGCACAATGAGAGAAGAGCCAGAGAAAAAAGAAAATAACTCATGAATTTTAGCCTACTAGATTAAAATTTAAATTTCAATGTTCACTTTTTTAGCTTCTCTTCGTCAACAATGGCGCAAGCTATCAAATAATGAGTTGATTCAAAAAGGAATAAAATATCACTTTTTGCCATAACCGCTTGGAATCGATTCTTCTTGGATTATCTCATACTTACCAGGGGGAGACAGGGGGATGGCCTACTTTATATTAAAATATAAAGCGAGCAATTCTTGTTAATTTTATCTTGAAAACGATGATTTTGATGAAATGGAGTGAATCTACCGTTTATTGCGAGCAAGCGATTTCGTTAGGTTATTTCGGGAAAACTCATTTAGGGAGTAAATAATTGATCTGGGGCCTGGGTACCAGGTTATTGGCTACTTACAATAAATAAGTTTTAAATTTATTTTTAATAAATTCGTTTTCTGTGCGTTATTACGTGTAATAAAATAATAATTTTACTTAATTATAATTTTTAAAACTTTTTTCCTTTCAACCTCGCTTGTATTCACTGCGTAGCTATCCATTTCCCCGGAAGGTGGTTAAATAACCAGGTGATTGTCTACAATGCTCTTACTTTATTTTCGTTTTATTTTCCCGAGCAGAGCTCGGTCTTCCAGGTTAATTATATAAAATTTAGACTTAATTATAACAAAGTCTAGAAGTGATACGCTAATTATATTTTAGTTTCGGTTAAGACCTCAGCCCGATCCCTTTGACGTCCCGGCCCTGGGACTAATTGACCTTCCACTTGTGGAACCCTGAACACGAGACATAACCTATTTGAGCTGAATCATAAATAACAGCAAAAGGTACCTTTAACTTATAGTTCGTTTTATAGTGAAATTCAAATATGGACATTCATTCTAAGGAAATTCCGATTGCTCATAAGTACAGTGTTCACAGGATCCTGACGGTGGAGAGCTTGGCACTTTGTCAGAACTGGATTCGATACCAAGTTGAACTTTGTTAGATCTCAAATTAAAACAAAATAAAATGAAATAAAAAAAAAATAGACAATCTAATAAATATGTAATCAAAATTAAGAAAATTACAGCAAGGTCATTCCCAAAATTGTTGAATGTTGATAAGTCCCACATTTTTAGAATCGAGCAACGCTTAACCTAAAGTCTCCGATTAAGTTTAATCTTAGTTACATCTGGTTTCACGGAATCAATATTAATTAAATTCTCGGGGTTATCCCTTATTTATTTTTTATCCCTTATTATTTATCCCTAATTATTTTCTTTTTGTTTTTGTCTCCGTGTGACAGGGTTTAGAAATCCCCATTGAAAGTCATTCAAAACTCAGTGATACGATCCTCAATTTAAAAATCCAGGTTTGTCAAAAAAAAAATAAAAAAAAAAATCGTTATTTCAATATGGTTTCCACTCCGTCCACTATCCTCAGCGAAAACAAAATGCGGAAATATTATTTTAATCGAAATTTAGAAAGACAATTGATTGAAAACGAATAAAAAGAAATCGACAAATATTCCTAAAAAAAAAATTCAAAGGTGTTCCATAAAATTGAGAAATCCGACAACGAAATTAAAAATAAGATAGATAATTAAATTTATGAAGAATTTATGAATTCTAGAATAGAACATGTACATAGATCACATTTATACCTCACTGAATTGCAGCACCAGCATTCATATTAATAATTAACAAGTAATATTAGGCCCTGGTTCGATATTATTATTATTATTATTATTATTATTACATAAAAGATTCAAACATTGGCTTTTCCCAGCTAAGACAACATGGAGGGTCAAGGACCAAAGCACATATTGCCAAATGTAAAGAAGTGTGCAAGAATGATTAGGGATGTATGGATGTGTCCATAAGTTTCCTAACTATGCGTGTTTTGTTGAACGTGGTGGTGAATGCGTTGCATAGTAGCTATCTGTATCCTCTGAGATGAGTCCCTAACTGTGTAACGGTGTAGAAGTCGCGCATAAGATCCTGGTTCATTAGCGATGACCATCGGATGCGCTGGTGCGGTTTCCCAGTCTTGGTGGTCGCCTGCTCTGACAGACGAAGCACTTCCGACCGTTCGACTTGGATGGTGTTGCCCGGGCATTGTGGTAGCCATACTACAGAATGGGGTTATTATTATTATTAGATAAAAGCTTCAAACTTTGGATTTCCCCAGCAAAGACAACATGGCGGGTCAACGGCCAAAGCACATATTGCCAAGTGTAAAGACGTGTGCAAGAATGATTATTATTATTATTATTAATTTTGATTCGAATCACTATTACAAAAAAATCTGTAATAAAGAGAGTGTGTGTATTTACTTAAATTTCTCTCTTCTCTCTTGTTTGCTTTCCCTTCACGATATTTTTCTGATACTTTTCTTATACAATTTTAGCAATTCTTTTGTCATTTTTCGTTAACATTAAAATAAACTATTCTTTGTCTTCTAAAGGCATTCTTTCGAAAATGAAAGACTATTTTGAAGAGCAAGAGAGCACTTTTAAGTTTTACCCGATTTCGATGAAACTGATTTATTTATACATAACAAATTTCGTAAATATCCAGGCTGAAACAGAATTGAACGATTTCGAGGGCACGGAATTCTCAATTTATATATATATATAGGCCTATATAAACTCGGTTCATGGCGTCAGGTATCGCCTTCCGAAAGAATCTGCAAGAAGTCTATTCCAGGTCTTCCGGTCAAGGGTCCATTCCTCTTCCAGACTTCTAATCCTCATTGCTTTTTTAATATCGTCCATCCAAGCCTTTCGTGGTCTTCCTCGTTTCCTTTTTTGATTTGTTTTGTAATCAAAAGCGATTTTGGGCAGTCTTTCGTCATTCATTCTTTTAACATGACCAAACCAAATTAATTGTTTTCTTTGAAGATAGTCCAAAATGTTTCCTTTTATTTTCATCATTTCTTTGATTCTTTCATTTCTTATTCTTTCTATTCTTGATACCCTGCATGATCTTCTTAGGGCATCCATTTCCACTGCCGCTAATTTCTTTTTTTCTGTCTCCGTAATTCTCCGTCCCTCTGCCCCATATAACAAGATGCTCTTTACAATAGAATTGTATATATTATACTTTCTTTTCCTAGAGACCTCTTCACTCCACCAAATAGAATTTAATAGTTTTATAGCCTTCCTTCCTTGACAAATTCTGTTTTTAATTTCTTGTGAGAAATTCTCAATTTAGAAGATATTAAAAGCTTCTGATTACTTCCACTATCTTAAAAGACTTAAAAAATAACAATAAAAAAAAAGTATTATAATAATTATTAAAATCTATCAACGTCCAAATAGGACATTTTTTTTTTTTCTACGAAAAAAACAAGAGAGAAGCAAACACAAGAAAGAAACAAATGTCTTTCGACCTTGAGAGTAAAGAGACCTTGAAAAAAAAGACGGCTTAGAAGGGTTTTATGGTGACCAATTTACCAAGAAACAAGCCTAATCAATATTCCGGGCAAATAAAGAGAGTTACTTTTTTTTTCTTGTTTGATAATGGTTTTTTTTTTAGTTGTTGTGTCAACATTAGAGCTTTAAACTTAAAGAATCACCATCAAACAATTTATAGGATTTTAATGAAATTTTAAATTTACTTGAAATATAACAAAATAAGTTCCTGAAATAACGTAAAATCTACTTCCTTTTTTTTTATTAAATGTTACAGTTTTTACTTTTCTTGGTATTTTTAAAATAGAACCCCCGCCCCCCATTTATTTTTAAATTAAAAATCTGCAGAATACAGAAGTACAAATTTTTCAAGTTCTGAAAAACCAATAAAGAAATCAAATATATTTAAGTTACACTAGTGGCCGAAATTGTGGAAACCTTTTAGAAAAATTGTTTTTTTCAAGGTTTCTGGCTCATAACATTTGTTTTTCTTATAATAACACCATAACATTATACGTCATTAGAAAAACAATGTAATACATAACGCAATTCAATACAATTTATGAAAAAAAAAATACAATTTGAAAAAATTATGCAGTAAAACCATAATGAAACGTATTTCATAAGTTCTCACCACTTCTGTTAGTATTTCGTCGGGAAACCTTTTGCGGCAATTACGGCATTACAATGGAGTTCCATGGAATGAGCCAAGTGTTTTAGTTCATCAGGTGTTACAATATTGTATCAAGATTGAATTATAGCTTCTATTAATTGTGTTTTATTCTTAGGTTGCTTCTGACTGACATGTTTCTTCAAAATGCTCCACAAATTCTCCATAAGGCTTAAGTCAGGGCTATTACCTGCCAATCTAGAAGTGAAATGTTGTTTTCCTTAAACCACTTTTTACAGACAGCAGCAACATGGCAGGGAGCTGAGTTCTGCTGAAATTTATAGGTCTCATTAAGGTGACAGATCAGGTGCGGAAGGCTTTAGTTTTAGCTCAAATATATCCTCGATGTATTTTTTGGCATTTAAAGTGTCATCAATTAAAAAAAATTCTGCCTATACCTTAAGCTGTCATGCAACCCCAGATCCTGATACCATCGGCATGCTTCGTAGTAAATACAGTGCATTCGGGTAACAAATCTTCTCCAATTCTCCTCCTTACATATTTTATTGCATCGCTACCAAATATGGATATTTTGGTCTCATCGCTCCAAATTACTTATCCCATTGTTCTTTTGACCAATTAATATGTTTTTTAGTCCATTCTAATCTCTTCATTCTTTGTTTGAGAGATAGAAGTGTCTTTTTCCTTGGAATTCTGGAATTTAAACCAAAGTCTTCGAGTCTGCATCTAATACTTCTTGCATTCACTTGTAATTTTGATAATTTATTTTTAACTGAATTAGATGTTTTCTTTTGTCAATTAAACTCAGTCTTTTAATTCTCCTATCATCAGCAGCTCTTGTACATCTTTTCCTGCCTTTATCAGATGCGTTATGAACGGATTGAGTATCTTGATATCTCTTGCATAGCTTCTAAATTATGTTGGTAATGATACGTAATTTATAATATTATTTTAAAAACAATTGATGTTCAGAGCCAGGAAACCTCCAAAGCACAAATTTTCTAAAAGGTTTCCACAATTTTGGCCATTGGTGTAGTTAGCAGGAAACAGATACCTGTTATCAGATGGTTATTTCCATAAGGACCATATGCCAAAGGGATACACTTTCTAACAAAAATAAATTTATAGAAAAGAATAGGAAGACAGAAATAAAAAAAAAATATCTGAGATTTCATTGGTGAGAGTTTGGGATGGACCGTTTCGTCCTTTTCAGAGACTCATCAACCAAATCCACTCACCAGATGAAATGCTCAGATAGTGCAAAAGTAATCCACACCCACTTCCAACTGTGACCTCCTCACAAAGCAAACACATTTACAAAAGAAACAAAACATTTGTACCGTCGACTTATTCGCACTTTCGACAATTTCCCGAAGTTACGGTGTTGGCTTCCGGGTTGCGTGCTCTGTATAAACCGGCCCTCGCGCTGCTCCTTACGATGCTCGCGTTGTCCTTCGAAGATGGTTCGCTTCTTTGCATTTGATTGTTTCTCTTTTGACTAAATTGACATTAAAGTGTTTATAAATTTTAATTCAATGTTTTCTTGTGATTAAAATAGTAGTAATTTAATAAAAAGCATATATAATTTGTTACGTACATTGGCATCTCGTTAAGTTGCACTGCAGTTGCATGTAAATGACGATCTCAGTGTGTTATGTACATTCCTAGGAGAAAAAAATGTTTATTGCTTCGACTTATGGACACACTTACGAACCTTAATCTGCCGAAAGTCTGATATTTCTGTAATTATTAAAAACTGCCTATTTTCAGAATTGAAACTTCCCAAGTATCTAATGCAGTATCAGTTGATTTTGTAGCAATTCGAGACCATGAGGGGAAAAAAACTGTATTTTATGTACTCATTGTCTACGGAAGCAAGTATTTTAATTTTCAATGATTAATATACCAGTGTAACGTGTGCTCAAAAAATGCTTTCTCTTTTCATCAAACAAACAGATTACAATGTTATAATCACACATTAAAAAAAAAAATCAAGGCATAATAATATCATACACAAGTAATCCATGCATTACATAAATCTTATCACCAAACTTCTACTAATATTTATAACATATTTAATATACTATATTTCGGTGTAAGATTCTCCAATCTTCTTCGTCCGTTGGATGAGGACTAAATCATACCTGAAGAAGGCTGGAGAATTTTACAGCCGAAATATAGTATATTAAATATGTTATAAATATTAGTAAAAGAAGTTTGGTGCTAAGATTTACATAATCAAGGAATTATTTTAAGAAAAATTCTTGATAAAAGATTTAAAAAACTCAACATACATTTAACGAAGGACGGGACAGTTTCGACACGCTGAATGCGACGTCATCATCAACTTAAAAATAATAGAAATGAGAGCCGTATATGTAGAGAACATTACAAAGGCTAAATGTTAGATTAGGTTGGCTGTTTTTAATCAATCAAATACAAGATAGGATTGGATTAGTGATTAGACGAACAGATTATTGGTTAGTTATTTAATTCAATCGACTTATTAGAAGAAAAAGGATTCTTGTTATGATTGAAAATAATCGAAAAAGGAAATAAAGAGTTTATCACAACGCCATGATGATTTATCATTTTTTTTCTATTTTCTTTTTTCTGGATATTTTAATGAATAAATACAAAATTTCATATGTAAATTGGAAATCTGATCATTGTATAAACTTGAAAAAAAAAAAAATCCAGTAACTTTCAATGCATTTTCTCTTAAAATTATTATTACAAATAGTTGAAAGTATTTCTGTCATTAAACAACGGATGATGATTAATGGCATATGCTGAAATCAAAGAAAGATTGAATGAAATTGATTGAAAGATTTGCATGTGTAGCATGTGATTGATATGTTTCTGCTGCTGCTTTTTCCTATATAGAAGCAGCTGTCTTTTTTACATTTTAATTTTCCCAAATGCCATGCGGATTTGAAAGTTGGTTATAGGCAACTACAATTTTCTTGTTGATTTTTACTGTTGGTCTCAGGTCAATTTGGGATTTAAGTTAAACAATTAAATTTTATTCCTTAAATTTTGGTTCTAGAATATTTTATTGCGTTTCTTGTTGTATTCTTTTGGCATCAGACTGGAACCACTTCTTTGGGATGAAGTTGGCAGATGGCCGTTGGAATCCACGACGGACGGACAATGGAATTATTAATGGGGAATTCTCCGACCAACGTTTTTATCCATTGACCAAAAATAAAGGAAAGATATATTACAGATTTGAATTACAAATTCTATGGAATAGATTTCTTCGATTAGTTTAATTATGGATTAAAATTAATATTGATAATTGTATTTAAAATTAATTTCTTTTTATTTATTTATTTATTTATTTATTTATTAGATAAAGTTAATCATCGATGTATACTTCACTGATATTTCTTGATTTTTGTTTTTTTTTTTTTATTTTATTAGCTTTTTTTGATAGGCTTATCGAATCATTTACTCTTTATGTGTGCATGTTGTGTTACTATTAGCAACTTTTAAACCTCTGGGTGGATCATCTTGAAATTTGGCTTGCATAATAAAGATCAATACATAATCAAATTTTTGTGGTTCAATTTCTTTCTCTGTGGGTCCTTTTCGAGAAATCAGCTCTTGAGGAATTATAACAATCCCCATTGTATCTTAGTACTTTAGACGGCAGCCTCCCATGGGGCAGATATATCGGAACCTGGGTTCGAATCCCGGCACGGCATGGATGTTTAATTTCCTTTCCTGTGTTTGTCAGCCTCTTCTTCACGTTCTCTTAGGGGCTGAAGTCATTTCCATGATGGCTTCCTGAGGACGGCAACGGGAAATCCCCTCAGTATCTTTCTCCAGGATATTCTACGGGAGCTCCTGAGTTCCATAGAATGCGTACCTCCACGCTCGGAGATTTGCACTTGAAAAAGAAAACAAAAAAATGAACAATGGATATTAAGCCTTTAAGAGAATCCACTAACTCTACGCGCTCTGATATGATTAAAATTTATCGGGATTTCAGCAAAATAGGTAAATAACACAATAAACTTCAAATTAATTACATTATTTAGTAAATGAAAAGTTCTATTGATTATATTCAGCAAATATTATATATAATTTGAAAGTAAATAAAGGAATTTTCGTTTTATTTTTAAATTTTTCATGATTTTCAATAAATAAACACAGAAATTTTAGGAAAAAGATTTTACGCAAATCAAACTTTTAAGTTTGATGAACAACTTGTTTGTTTCTGTTTAGTTTAGTTTAAATGCCAGTTAAGTTTTTCTCTTGTAAGCAGATGATATCCGCTTGGATGCTAGCTATCACTGGATATTACGAATATATATTCTAATTCTTGTAAATCCTTAAAGAGAAAAAACGATTTGTATAAAAAAAGTTTAAAATATAATTTTAAGTCGAAAAATACATACGTTCATATCTGATCATAATAACTTAAACATTACATGTATAAGGATTTTGAAATTTTAGATCAAGACGTACGTTGTGATCAGGAATATCTATTGATTATATATACAGTATGATCAATAGGTGAGTAACTGAAGAAAAAAAAGAACTACCAAAATAATTGTGATAATATTGAAATTGATATTAGAAACCTAAATTGTAAGGAACCAAAAACCTTTACCGAATGTTAAGGTATCTCCCTGTTAATTTATGTAGAAATTAGGCCCGTAAGGTTGACAAACTATCAATAAACGAGTCTCCTAAATGAAAAGTTTACAATAAGTAAACACCAATTACATAAAATGTTCTAGATTTTCTATGACAATTTTTTTTGGTAATTCTGTGTGGATGGCCTCCCAACTAAATATTGTCAGTGATTAATATTAGGTTTGAATTAACATTGCCAATATTATTTCTATTATTAATTCAATGTTGTATACAATCAAAAGCTAGCGTGCTCGATAAAATTTTTTTTTTTAGGATTAGGAGAGGGGAAGGATGAAGTTTAAAATAATCTTGATCGTAGTTTAATTTGCATCTTAAATTAAGTGGTAGAGAAATTAAAGTATTCCCTCGAAAGAAGGGATAGGTGGAGAGCAAAATAAATGTACCTGTGTCTTAAATTGGGCTATTAATAAGCAAAGGACCTTTATAAAAATCTGTTCAGCCGTTTAAGTGACCCGCCTACAAAGAGAAGAAAAAGGTTCAATTGGAATAATAAGACTTCCCATTTAAGCAGCTATCGTAAGCCTAATAAAAAAAGGACAACCCAGTGACATTTAACCTGCTTCACTTTTGAAACTGGTTCGTATGAATTTCAATTGGCAGTCCAGCGTTGCAGGATGACGCTATTAAGAAGATCTCCACTCATTTGAAATAATTAGCCGCTTTCATTTCCATTGTTGTTCTACTATTCTTGAACTCCGGAATTCTTCATTCCAAACAACAACACTGCTTATCAACTAATTAAAAGCAGCAGAGACTTGGACTCTCCTCTAATTTCTACTTTAATTTCTCTCGGTTTAAGCCGTCACTGCCTAAAGGATTTATTCCCATATTAAAGAGCCTCAAGCCTAAGATATATTCATATTTGCAACTATGTGCTTAGTTGGTTATGAATGAGCTAAGCCACTGCGAAATTGTTTTCACCGTTACACTCGTCTCTATCTTTTCTCTTTAAGAAGATTTCTTCTTTTTTTTTCCCAAAATTAGTTTCAAAAAGGAGGAAGACTCCGAAAATGAAAAACCTCCTTGTTTTGGAAAAGAATAAGTAAACTGAAATTTCATTTTTTTTTTAAAAAAAAATAAAGATAGAAAGACTGATTATAGATCATAAGTCAGAAATAAAAATAAACAAGAAGTTCCAAAGAACTTAAAACCTACTTTCCTTTGAATTGTGATTTAACTTCTTATTTTTTCTAAGGTTCTGACAAAAGCGAGAATGATACATTTGTATTCAACTTATAATTTATCTATTATTAAACATCATCCACCAGAAAATAAATGTCATAAACTACATTTATTAACTGAAAAAAAACAATTTTCAAGGAGATAAAATTCACCGTCTCCTCTTTTTCAAGCCTTTTACAATAATAAATAGACGAGATTCTTTTACAACAATGACCTTAAAATATTGATATTAACAATTAAAAAACGTTAATACAATAATAATAAAAGATCATAATCTACAATATAATAATCACACATGATTAATAATCACAAATTCTTATCAAACGAATACAAAAATTGATAAAAGCAACATAAATTATCCAATTTCTGAAAAAAAAAATGAATTTAATGAATGAAATCCGCATTATTTACTTAAATTCTCTGATTTAACTTTACTGAAAGTGGTGAAAATAATTTTACGCAAAATAGGCTAGAAGTTCTTTCAGGTAATTTTTGGTAATTAACAAAAATATTGTTAATTTATCATGCTTAGGAAAACTATGTTAATATTGACTGCAAGAATTCTAATTTCATCACTGTTACTTTTATGTAATATTTAATTACAGAATTTCAGGTAATATTGAGGTAATAATATTGAGCAACTTTCTATGAAAAACCGAAATATTTAATAAGAATAATAGCAGAATCCCGAAATCAAGATATGGAATTGAGTATGAGAGAGATCAATTAAAAATTTCGGTATCATCAATTAAAATTTTATTTTTCATTTTGAATAAATAAAAAATGCCATTAAAAACTACCCTGGGATCAAGTGGTGTAGTTGTTGAACTGCGGGTTCAATTCCGGAATTTTTCCTTGGATATTGTCCTCCAGAGTTCGGTCCTAGAGTTCACCAGCCCTCTGTAAAATCAGGGCGGGTTCTTTCCCGGGATTTTAGTTACTGTTAATGTCAACACAACACGCATAGTTAGGTTAGAAATTCATCGGCCTCTCACCTCTGAGTCCCGAGTTCGGTTCTCATGTGGGTTTCGTGATGGTGGACGATCCGCGCTGGGCAGGTTTTCTCGGGGTTCTCCCGTTTCCCCTGCACTTCTCCCACCATACTTTCTCAGTCTTTCTCTCCATCTGTCCATATTTCCGTGGGATAGTACAATAGACCTCTGGTCGCAGTGCTTGGCTTCTGCCACCCACCTTCATTACATACATACATACATACATATATAGGTTAGAAATTAAATAAATAAAGTTAATTACTTTATTTATTTAATTTCTTTAAGATTAAAGGCGGGAGAGCGTCGGACTGACCATCCGACCTCAACTTGATCACGATGGTCGAGAATCATTGGGATCTACATCTTCCAAAATCCCGAAGGGATCTGCTTGGCTTGTAAAGTGGAATCCTTTAACTTTTTATTTATTTAGTTTTTTTTGTAATGTAATTCATCTTATTAAAATTATTATTTTGTTGTCGTTGTTTGATTACATAGTATTTTCTTATACCCTTACATTTTTTTGAATCTTCACAGTTACAATTTACTTCCATTTAATAAATCAAGAAAACATTGATTCTTTCTGGAAAGCAGTTGACTTTTAAGAAAGAATCAATGTTTTTCTTGATTTATTCAATGGAAGTAAAGAGCCTTATGACATGTTTACTATAGTGTGACGTCACAACTGGAAAAAAAATGTCAGCCATAAGTTTTTCTTGTGATTCGCTAAAGCCTCTCTTTATCGATTAACAAAGAAAAACAAAAATAGAGCAGTTATCATAGAATCACTGTTCATATCTATTTAAAATAGGAATTATCCCTACATGCCATGATAGATAAGCAAATTATTTGATTAATTCAAAGAAATATAACTAAACTGTACTCTTATCGTAATCAAAGTTATGACTTCTATTTTTGATAAGAAATTCAAAAATATTTGTCATTAGAATTATATCCAATTCTGCTCGCAGTGTCTGTCTATTTGATTTCTGAAACGTCGATGGTCCATCAGATTTGTCAGATCAATAGAAATTTTTTTAAATGTTGATATTTATTTCTGTCGAGGTTTGTTTGCTACTTAGCAGTCACACTTTTCCTTACAAAACTTGCTGAAATAAATAAATTAAACTTATATATTACGATTTTCATTTTCTTATGTCCCCATTTTGTTTCTTCTCTTTTATATCTGTTAAAGAGTAACTTTTCATTCGATATCCTTCAATCATTCCTTACAATTCAAAATTCAATAATCAATGAATTAATATTAATGTCTTAAATTATTTAAGGTTGGTTATCAACTAACATAGAACTTATGATTATATTGCTAAAATGTAATATTGTATTATAGTTTATTGTTGTTGTTTTTTTTTTTTTTTGGGGGGGGGGTGTCTTTTTTCAATATTACTAAGTTTTTTGTTATTTTTGTTATTGTAATGTTATCGTTGCAATTTATCATTATTATTAATTATTATTAATAATATTAGAGTAATAAAAACACTATAATAACAATGTTGCATTCAGTTGCAGGGGAATTTTATAGCTTTTTACAGCTCATTGTTCCTGATGAGTAATCAACATTATGTTAGTAAAAAGCAGCAATAATAATAATAATAATGATGATGATAAGAAATTATTATTATCCTTTTTTTTTTTTTTTGTTTATCATTTTTATTATTATTTTCACATACACAAACTATTATAAGAAAAAGAAAGAGAAAAAAAATAATACTGCAACAGAATACGAATTATAAATTAAAGACTATTAAAACATTCAGACGATTAAGAATATTAAATCATTTTTTATTAATTAATTAATTAATTTACTTATTTTCAGGTAGATATTTTCCCGTCCGAGTCTTCGCTGACTGCTGGGACCACCAGGTATTTTAGTTTCGGTTGATAAGGGACCATTGGGACTAAAGAAATGTACGCTCAGTATCATCAACCATTTCCAATCCACTGCAGGATGAAGGTCTCGGCAAGTTTTTTCCAGTTTTTTTCGGTCGAAAGGTTTTCTATTAATTACATAACTCTTTTGACAGGGACTATTGGAGATTGGGTTATTAATTTATTTATTTATTTATTTTTTTTGTAAAGATAAAAAAAAGCAATCAATGAAAAAGGTATTTATTTCTTTTTTTACTGAATACATTGATTTAGTTGAATCATCGAAAAAAAATCTTTTTTTGAACTTACAGGATTTTTTTTTTTAAATTAAGCATTTAACTATTATACAACTTTTATTAGTGTACAACTGTTATTTTATTTACATTATTAATTATGTTAACAAAAAATATTATTACAGTTTTACGTCACAACAAATTGTGGTTATTATTAATTTTAGTTTTTTAAATTTTTAGTTTCATAATTCCCTATAAAAGTTTGTTAACTTGATGGTAACAGATATTGGCAATTTAATTAAAACAAAATTAAAAATTCATATAAAAAAGATGTCTTTACTGTCCATCTTCTGTTCTCGGCTCCGTTGGTGATCGTGGCCTTGAATCTGTAGCCTTCGACTGTGGTTTCCGACGCCGATTACAATAAAAACAACGCACCGACAACCACCATTCAAGATTCCACTACACCGATCCTAATCTTGCTGTGCCACCTCGTTCTATCGGTCGCAGCCGAGCCGCTCCTCTAACCGCACACGTGATTGGCTGTTGCTTCCTAGCGTTCCCTCGCTTCTGCAGCCTACTCGCCATGTGATTCATTCCGTACTCGTGAAGTGCGAGAGCGTGCCACGCAGCCGTGGGTCCGCCGTCACTTGCTAAAACTCGGATTATTTTATAAAAAAATTAAAGCTACAAACTGAAATCGCGCCCTGAATATAAAACCTTACTCTTCGCCGTCCACGTTATGCAGTCGGATTAAAATAAATTCTCGCAGAACTCAGAACCTATCATGGATAAATGTCCCGCCACTGTCGGCGACGAGTGCAAGATTGTGCTCGTAGGGGACAGCAAATGCGGCAAGACATCTCTCATCCACCGGTTTCTACAAGATAAGTTCCTAGATGTAAGTGTAGTTCTTCCATATTTACTTTTTTATTATAATTAAGAAATTATTAATCCGGTTGCAAAGGAAGTCGGCGAGGCGAAAGCGTGTCCGAGCACGTGGGGCCGAGCCTGCACTTTGCCCTTAGGTTATTTTCTTCAGAATTCTCACTTTCCCGCTTCGAGTCTCAAGTTAGCACTGCATGGAACAGGTTTTAAATGCAATTACACATACCAATCTACATGACCTTTAAATTCAGTTAATATTAAAGAGGAAAAAAAGGCCTTTGAAAAGGACACATAATGAAGATATCAAACAAATTTATTTTTAGACGTAAAATTTTATTTTTTTTATTAAATTTTAGACCTAAATGCTAATTTTTAAAATAAAAACAAAATTACTATACTTAGATTAAGATATACACAAAGTTTCGGAAATCTTTGATCTGTGTTTACTTTATTTTCAGTTACGTTAATCTGAAAACAGTTTAAAATTAATTTAATTGAAAAAAAAAATCCTCTCAATTTATGTTAAAAATTTTGAAATCTTATTTTATGTTTTTGATAAAATTAAAATTGATCAAACATTATTAGATTTGAAAATTCTTCATATTAATTCTACTTTAAGGCATTGTTTTTATAAATAAAATAGATTAAATAATTTCTTTGGGTAATTAAACTAAAATATTTATTGAAATAAATCTCGTACGGAGCCTCTTAGTAATCGAAAATAAAATAAAAAAGATATTTTCACCGAATCCAAATCAGGTTTATAGTAATTATCGCGCGAACTCTATTCCTGTTTTGAACAGCTGTTGAATGATCACGTGGTCTGATTCAGTTCGTACTTCCTTACCTTACGTGATCTGAAATCACACTCAAACAACAACAAGAAAAAAAACCTACGATATGTAATATTAAAGGATTTAATCTTCACCAATTCTCATATCTTAAAAAACTACATCAATATATGAATTGATGTAAAATTATCAAGGTATTTGCTCTTGAACCCACAATATTTACAAAACAATTTATATGTTTTTTTTTTAATGGAAAGAAAGAATTGTTTTTACTTTGTTTTAACTTAAGAATAGTTTTAGTCAGAAAGTAATCATTTAACTTGAAAACTTTTAATTTATTTTATTATAATTACTTTTTTATATTTATAGTAATCGTATATTTTAAGTTATACGTTTCTGTTTTTATTACCAGTTTTTAGCTCCAGTCTAATAAACTTTATTATGTATGTATATACTAAATATATTATGAAATACGAACGGAATATTTCTCCGCCCTCACATTTCTTGACTTTTCTTCATTCACATAAATATATCACTGCAAATAAATGATGAGATACTAAGTTTGAAAAATGAAGACACTACTTACAAATCATGGCTTCCGTGGGTCATCAAGACAATGTTTTGAACTTAAAATCAAGAAAATCGTTTGTATTTTCAAACTTTACTAGGCTAATATATTAAAACTCAGCAAAATAATAAACTTTCATCCAATTTGAAGTGACTGGAACATCTATTTTTTTTTTTTAAATTTTAGATGTTTCTCAATTTTCTCTTTATGTTTTCTCTATCATTACGTATTCCAGTTGCGCAAAGATGATACAGAATATCTGTTTTCCGGGAAGATTGTTAACAGCTTTCTAAAAACACTGATTATTTTATTTCCGCTTCGATTTTATTAACATAAAGCCTGAAATTCTTGCACAACTAGCATAAATATGTTAAAGCTGTTTGTAGAGTATAATAACATAACGTATTGTTTAGTATTAAGTTGTATTACTAGAAACAAAACTTACCTGAGCTATTTTATTATATAAGTTTTGGTTATTGCAAAACGAACAGTAAGTATTTAATAATTAGTAAATAATAGAGCAAATATCTGTTTATTATCTGTAAAAAATGGGGCTTTCCTACAGCCCAAAATAACTGAAAGAAAATACAGTAATTTTAAAAGTTACATTCAGTACATTTCATAATGTTTATTTATTTATGTAGCTATCGTGTAAATGAATGAACGTAGTTTTGTTTAAAACCACTTAAAAAAAGTACAAAATTTTATGAAAGTATTTTGTTTACAAAGCTTGTATTCATAGGAATTTCTTTAATAATTAACGCTACATTATTTTTATTATATTAATAATTGCGTAAAAATGTGAATAAACCACATCTTATTGGACTACATCCAATTCTAACGTTGTGTATTTACCTGAATTTGTTTTTGTTATTTTTCCAGTTTGAAATGTTACAATTTAGATTATCCATTGAAATTGAAATTTTCTACGATCCATTCGACCCGATGTAAAACTGGGACAGTAGTTTAATAAATATTTAGCAACGTGTTTTATGAACTTTCGAAGGCTGGCGTGGTACATCAAAGAGTTGTTGTTTAAACTGGTTTTACCTCAAACGTCTCAGCTGCTTCATTTCAACACAATCTGTAACGCACGTGGGACTCATCATTGCCATCTGTTCATTTCATTTATTTCCCACTTCTTTGTATTTAATCGTCAGCATTTTATTCGACGGCTGGCAATGGACAGATGGGTCTTTTCACAGACCTGATATTCGCACGCAGAAGTACGTTAAAAAGAAAAAAAAATTAGAACAAAAAGAACAGAGGCAGAGTCTGAAAACGCGCGCGAAGTTAGCGGTTCGTCAGCCGGTCGCTGGCACCGGACAATCTAACGGGAGCTCAGGCGTCGTTCAAGTGGGTGTTCTTCTGGTCGCTGTCGTGCTCATCTGAGCTTGAAATTCTTCGCATCCGTTGTTGGCATACGAATATCACTGGATAAATGCCACCAACCCTGGAGGGAAATGTTAGTCTAGCCTTCAAGCAAGAGGATTTTTTCTTCTTTTTTTTTTTTTTAGACCACTTTGATTCGCTTAGTCTGGTTTAAGCCACACACGCCAATAGAAAGTATGTGAATCCACGTCAATGGAATAGCCTGGAATTCAATTTAAAAGCTCTTTCTGGGCCATCAGCGAATCTCAAAGTGGATTATTCTATTCAGAAACTTTTAAAAGCTTTATTTGCATGCTGCTTAAAATTGGAATAAATTCATTGAATTACGAGTTCTGCCAATAAAATTGAAACACGCTAAACAGTAAATTAATATTGAAAATAATGCGAACTTATAAAATAGATAATATTCGCATTGGTGTTCAATATGTGTTATAAACGTATGAATTCACATAGGAAATCGATTATTACACAATTTAATTAAATTGTGAAAATCAAATGAATAATATGCAAGAAAAAATGACATAAAAAGGCTTTATTTCAGTACTGATTTCACGAATCTTATTATAATATATTTCGTATAATATTTATGCAATAAATATAATATTGTTAACTTTATGTTACTGCAATAATGCTGCAGTTTATATTATAGTGGTGCCCATATAAGCGATCTAGATGGATCTGTAGACTGCATAATAATTTACAATCAATACCCAGTAAAAGTATTGAGTGTTTTAATAGAAAAGAAAAAAAAAAGCTTAAATATTATAAAAAAGTTTAAATCATAAAAACAAAACAAGGGCAGTTTAAATTCACCTGCTGCACGTTAATTTTTCTATATATTATAAAAAAGTATTCATAAAAAATACTTTACAATATTTTTGTGAAGTATTATTATTGTTTATTTTTTTTCTCTTTAATTTATTATCTTTTGTGTAGTAACCACAGAATGTAAAATGACCTGTTGAAACCTAAAGGAAAACAAATATAAAATCATACTTTGATCTTATATTTACTTCGTTGTCTTTAACTTTTTTCAGGGTTTTTGTCTTGTTTTTTCTCCTACGCTTTTGTTCGCTGGATAGCTGTGGCTGACGAGAGCTTGGTAATCGCGAAACAGCTATCTCAGTTTTTCAACAGGCTTCTACGTAACAACAATAACAAAAAAAACCCACCAAAAAATTAGATATTACTAGATTCTTCATTTCATTTGAGATGTAATTTTTGTTACAGTCATATCGAAGTGACTTTTAACAAACTTCCTTCTTTTGGTTGGGATTATTAATTATGAAATTGTTCCTGAAATATTCTTAGATCAGAATTAAACAGACAAAAGTTAATTAAAGGCAGATTAGGAAATCGTAGTTGACTGTAGCTTTTATTCTTTTATTGAAATTGAATATTTACTTAATTTTAATTCTAAGAAATTATTTTTTCGAGAGCTTAATTGCATCAGAATTTAAATGGCAAAATTTATCTTATCATAAATATCGAGTGCCAAAGGTTAGTTGTGCGTTCTGTTTATTTAGGCTAGAATTATTCAATTCATGCATTTCTGTATTTTTATTTTTACTTTAAATCAATGTATTTTCATTTTAAATAGTTCCCTATATTCGTCCCTCCAATAATGCAGGAAAATAGAATCAAAATCCGTAACATAATTCTCTTTTAATTCAGTATAATTAATTGCTTAAAAATAATATTGGATAGAACTTTTAAAACTATATAACTACAAAGTTATTGACGTTTATGTATAATTTACTGAGGATTACCATATTAATAACTTTTTGTTAATATTTTCTTAACAAGATATTCCATATTCAGTACAAATGTACACTTCTGATGTATTATTCTCTTACACAATATTTCGAAAATCCTTCCTGCCTTAATGAGATCGTGGATTATCCTCAAAAACAAATAATTTTAAAAGAAAATAAATACAATTTCAGCCTAAATTCTTCAGAACTGATCTAATTAAATGCTTAACACAAAAAGAATTTCCATACTTAAAAGAATCCTATTTAAAAGCCATCAAAGCGTGCGCCCCCCCCCCCCCCCCCCCCCCCAAAAAAAAAAAAAAAAGAATAAATCCTATTTATTTTGGGTAGTTCCTAACAATGTAAGACAGTAATTCCCGATTGTGAAATTGACTTTTCTGTTGTCGCCACGAGGTATTCGCTCCGTAATCTTAACACTGTCTATTCTCTTCAGTTGGAAGTCAAAGCAGTTATTAAGTGAAAAACTCAGAAGTACACCTGATCGTATTTATGTTGTTGCTGCTCCCTTTTCCTGAATCTGTCCCACAATTAAGATATTGCAACATTTGTGGGGATTCCGCTATCAGGGAAAAAATCTGACGTTTATTTGCAGAACGACATTTTAACGTCAGTCCCCAAATCGGACTGGATAAGGAGCATAGAATTTTTCAAAAAAAGTTCATTCAGTTCTGTTGTACGTAATACAATGTCATTACGAAAGTATCTCAATTTACTGATTATGTAATGAAATCCAATTATCTGAGTCGAATCGGGAAACCTTAAAAGAACTTGGAAATAATTACAAAATTTTTGTGAAAATCTGCATCAATTATGAATAAATTGGATTTTAGTGCCTAAACCTAAAATGCAATAATAATAATAACAATCCTGCTTTACATATCTCATGTAGTTGATTATGTAAATATTCTTTTATCGTTCTGGAAATATTTTATGTAGGTGTTTCAAGACAGTTGTAAAGTTTAAGTAAAATATAACTTATATTACGGTTCAATTTGATTGCGATAGCGAGTAAGGTACGACTGTATTCGTATACATCAATAAAAATAACGTATATCGTATAAAGACTGTATCGATGTACATTCTTAAGACTGCATTGTTACAATACTATAATCTTCAACTGTGCTGTTCATTTATCTGCAAACATGTTGCGACACGTTGCTCCTTTGCCCGCCTTCATCGCATCTCTGCCACTTCCTTTCTGACGTCATTACTTCTTTCATGACCACTACCAATAGTGGTTTTCCAAACGTCCCACCATGGACAAATGGCGGTCGTGACAAAGCTTCACAGATCCGCGATGAATGAGGAAAATAATTGCAATGCAATTTAGTTTATACAAAACGCAAATTTATTCAACTTTTTTTTATACATTATATTTTGTAATGGCGTACTATTTACTTTATATATAAATAAATATATAAATTTGGCATTCCTTTGCTGGGCCACCAATTTCTGTTTGAGCTCTTATAAATCCTTGGAATTAGAAATTTGGAAACCTCTGGTATAAATTACCTTTTCTTTTTTTTTTTTTTTTTAATTTAAAATGATCTCTAGAACAGTCTACTAATTTATTAAGTACCCTGCATTACACTCTTAAAAGAACTACTGTATACAATCACTGAAATGATCTGGATCGGAATAGAGTGGTCAGATGACTAATAGCAATCAACTGCAGAAGCAGTATCTTATTCTTATCGAATGTAAGGACTGTTACAATTTGTAATCTTAACTGACCTTTATTTCAAGAAGACAGGAAGTTGTGGAAATGCTTCCTCCACACCAAGGATAAGTTCTTAATGCAAAAAAGAAATCAGCATGATTTAAACTACACAGACGAGGTCACTTAATAACTTAGAATTTGTATCCAAATTTATCGTAAAAACTGAAATAAAGCATTAAAAAAAAATAATAAAATAAGATCATATTTTTTTTTTAGTAAGAAACATTGATGTACCCCACTGAAGCGGAATTCATTTCTATAAATCCTAAGACACACAGTAATAATGCTATCGGCACAATAGGCCTAAAGGCTCCAGTAGGACGTATTCAGGACCTTGATCAAGGAAATGCTGTTGAGGCGATTAATTTTACAAAGAATAACAATGGCGCAACAATGATTTCAAAGTAGGACGGGCTAACATAACTTTTTTGTAAAGCTCCAACACAAAAAACAAACAAACAGCCATCACATACTATTCGAGATAGTGTTTCTCAATATCCACTCTTTCTTTTGGAGAAGTGCTTAAGCCTCCTTAACCCCCTCACCCCCACACACCCCCGGCTGCGCCCCCGTCAAGCAATCAGTCATGTAGTCATGAAAATCGTTGGAAAACCAATCGGAAGTCATATGGTTGGTATTTATTGCATTTGTAGTTGGGTGTTTCATTTGAAGGATATTATACATCGAGATTGCTGAAATTATAACTGCAGAACATCAAAAACTACGTCAGCAATGTTACAAGCATTGAAAACAATGAAGGACACAGCTATTATTATTTTTAATTATTTTCGCGCTTTATTGTTTCCGTCATTTTTATTCTTCATTCTCTTCATATTTAGTTTCCTTTTTAAGGAATTAAGGTAGATCTGTTGTTATTTACGTTGAATTCTGCTATTCTTTCGTTTTTTGGATTGATGCAATTTTATAGATTTTTTAAAAATTTATTATTATTATTATTTTCCTGCCTCATCCACCATTTGTAGTTTCTAAAAAAAAAATTCCCCCAAAAGTTCAAGGATTTTAGAACCTACTTTGCTTAACAAGTGATATCTTAACATTTTTTTTTTCTTATTTATTTATTTATTTATTTATTTATTTATTTATTTATGTTGAAAGTTTTGTTTAAAGCTAAAAAGACGAAAAGCGTAGGCTACGTTTATTTTTTAAGTTAAAGTTTAAATACAAACAGTATTTAAATTTTAAATTTAATCTTTTTTTTTTCATATGGTTTACTACAATCTTAATCCTACACGATTAAATAAGTAATAGATGTGACAAAAGAAACATAAACACAGTAGGAGAATACTAGAACATTTTCTAAGCCTCCATATTTTCATGAGTAACTACTTATATAGTATATATATACAGTATAAATTTTAAGTTATTTTTCTTAAGTTGTTAAATTCTATAAATTTTTATCGTATAACCCATGCGCAAAGCAATGGATCAAGGATTAAGACAATGAAATATTAATAGAAATAAGGTAGACATCCTTTGTTGAAATTGAAATGGATGTCTATGGGAAAATCCTTCAAGAAGCCCTATCCAGCAATTCAAAAGTTATTAGCAACGGACAAACACACTGAGTGATGCGATGAGCCACATTTTCCTGGAAAAACAAGAGTCTAAAAAATGTTAAATGCCTCTTTCCTCCTGCAATTGGATGGCAAATCCGTGCTAATTTGAAGCTATTTCAAGAGACAGGAAAGATTTCAGCGAGTCTTTCGCAATCACGAAAAAAAAAACCTCCATGAATTTGCATGAGGGGTGAGTAATACCGTCTTTTATGAACTCTGACGTGTTATTGAACAGCGATGTGTGTGTCACTTAAAATAGAACGACTGTGACGTACAGAAGTTAAATTGAAAATGAGGTGTAAATTGAAGACAGAAAGGTGAGAGAGAATAGAATTGTGTCCTAGTTGGGACGTGGTAATGGAAGTGCCATCCGGTTCAAAGCAAACGACAGATATCAATAGTGGATGATTGCTAGTGTCTAAAGAAAGCACGAAACATCGACCTGAAGGTTTTATAGATTGGTTTTGACGTGGAAATGCGACGAGAGAGGTTGTTCTCGTAATAATATCTCTTCTTATCAATAAATCATACAAGAAACGTATATATATATATATATATAAACAAAGTTCAATATTTTTTCCGTGTAAAAAAAAAAATGGCCGTCAAACTTCAGAGAATATATTTATTGCAATTTAAATATAACTTAGATTAAAAATTGAAATTTATTGTTAATTTTGTTATTTTTTTTTTGAAAAAAATTGAAAATGAAAATTATATTTTTAACAAAAACTAGTGCATTTATATTGTTATTTATGCTTATATATTTATTATACAATGATAATATTAATAATAATAATCAAATTTTAATCCAATTTCATATTTAAATTACAGTAAGTCAAAACTAAGCTAAAAGCAAAAATATAAATAAATAAAAAAATATTAAAAAGGCTAATATGGAGATATATTTACACACGTTAAATTCATCCGCAGGCTAATAACTTACAACAACATTTTTTTTATGTTCCAGTAATATTTGGAAATTTTATATATTATTTATTATATATATTTATTTATTTACTTTATTTTAGCAACGATACCTAGAGTTTTTTGATTGAAGTTCTATTACAGTTGAGATAAATGATAATTTATTTATTGTGCATTTTCTCAACTTATAGAAAAAGTGCCGTGTTTCCTATAAAATCAGAAACCACTTTTCAGTTATCTATGACATTTTCTACCATTGATTTAATTTGCAATTTATTATATAAAATAATATTATACAAAATATTTCGGATCATATCACTTTTCTTTTTGTTTTGAGTTGGAGCTCTGTCAATCTACCTACCCTAATTCGTAACGATATCATCATATCTAGATACCAAAACAGAACAGTATTGATCCACGGCGAAATACACTTAAAAGTCCCCGTGAAAGGGGCGGGTCTTACATTCGAACGTTGACCCAGGGCACCAAAGAGGATTGATCCGACCCTGAATGTACAAATTTGCCTATAAAATTAACTCCCTGTCTTTTAACCCTACTATTGCTAATTAATCTATTTTTAATTTGCTTTTTCTTACAATTGTTTTTAATAACCCTGAATGAAAAGTCTTTGTTCTTCGTAATTCGAATTTCATCAGGATAAAAAGAAAATACTCAATAACACGGTTCTTATCTGTCTCTTCCATTTTCTTGCCACCTTCTTCTTTCTTAATGTTTGGGAAAAAAAAAAATAAATAAAACAAAAGACTAAATGAACCAAGAAACAGTTGACAATCGGAAATGGAGGATTTTGGAATTAGTCCAACTTCTGTCACCCACCCCTTGTAAAAGCAGAACGATTTCATTAGGAGATAATGTTAATGTCTGCGCAAATTTGGAAACATCTTCAAAGTCAGATCATCTGTGCATCGGGTTAATTAGCTATTAAAGATGGAAGATGGATAAGACCTTCTTTTGAGTGATTTCAACACGTATTCTGTTGCCATTTAGGCCAAAATAATTTACGTAATTTGCTTGAAGGACGCGTTTTTCATTTCTTTGTTAAAATGCTATTTTCAGTTATTATTCGTTTCCTGTTTCAGAATTACGTTTGTTTAAAAGGTTTTTAAGTTATTGTTAAAAAAACCCATAACAAATTTTATTATGAACACTTTAATCATTGGAATCTTAATGACACTAAGTCTAGTAAAAATTATGATTCGGCCTATACATTAAAATTTTTAGAAAAACATTGTAAAAACTTTAAAAGTTAGAGTTTCGGAAGACGCATTGATTCTCATTCATCAGGAAACAAAACAGTTTATTTATTTATTTATTTATTTATTTATTTTTTGAGACTAAGAACGATTTATTTCTGTCACTTATTTTTATTCATGTTATTAATAGGCTTTTATACCTTTATCAAGCAACGCTATAGCAATTACGAAATCGTATCATTCCTACGTTGTTCGAGAAAACATTAAATAGTTTAGGGAAGACCATCCTTACAAATGTTGTTGATTTGGGTTATCACACATGTTTATCTTTGAACTCTGATCCCAGGGATCTGAGTCGATCGGCTGTTTCTGGGGCGACTTCTAAAATTCTTTCTTATACGTTCGATTCTTGTTGTTTTGTCCCGTCTCACCGTCCTGACGCAAAAATACCCATTGGGACCTATTTTTTTTAAAAGTAATATTTAGCAATATGGCCTCATCTTATCGACGACTCATACCTTTCATCGAGGTTCAGTGAAAATTATGGGACAGTCTGCTTTTTTTTTGTTATAGTAGATATTCTATACCCTCAATTATCGATCGCATGAACGACTGATGAGGCAGCGATGGGCAGGATCATTTATGTGGGATGGGGGTTAAAATAATCGCACTAATGTTTTAGATGGAACCTTACATAAGTAGATAATGTGTATCGTTTCAAATTATCAGGAAATCCACCCACCAATTTTAAAGTAGGATTGAGGGGGGGGGGGGCGTCTGTTTTCACTGAAGGAATAAAAGAGACCAAAATAACCTTACTCGTATTGTAAGCTGGATCATAAATATGCAATCGTATGAAATTTTAAGAAAAATCGGTCCATTGATTTTAGCGTGATTCTCGTACAATCAGATAAACAAGCGAAGAAAAATATTTCAAGTCAAATAAATTTGTATGGAATTTGAGATTATTTATTAAAAAAGTTCAAGGCACGTCTTCAAACGATTGAATATCTATTGAATAATAATAATAGTAATAAATACTTCTTTATTACGTATTAATAATAAAAAAATCATAATAGTAAAGACAGTTCTGGTAAAGATATCTCTACGGCTGTAAAGATATAATCATTTTTTACTTTCTAAAAGAAGAATTTTTCCTAATTTTTTTTTTTTTTTTTTTGTAAAATTTGATTATTGTAGTAACAACAAATTATTTTTAAAAACACGTGTGTAATTCTTTTTGCTCCTAATCATTACAAAATATTTTACTTGGCAACCAGAATATTTGCGAATGCCTGAAATATTTGGAGAGTTGTAAATGACTGTGACCTACATTTACCCCTAGGTGGGTCTTCTTAACCTAGGGGATAATGGCGCGTAGATTTCATTAAGGAACAAATTGGTTTCAGTGAATCGACTGAACTGAACAATTCAGAAACCAGCAGAAATTATTTATCGTAATTAATCAAAATTACTTGCAGTTTGAATTGTATGTTAATTATTTAAATAATAATTACAGGCGGTCCTCGACTTTCGTACATTTTACTTTCGTACAATCCTCGACTTTCGTACATTCTACTTTCTTACAAACCTCTACTTTCATACATTTCTACTTTCGTACAATCCTCGACTTTCGTACATTTTGCTTTCGTACAATTCGCTATTTCGTACATATTTCGTACTGTATAAGTTGTGTCTTTGTCAGTTTATGTTAGGACGTGTGTTGTCAGTTTATGTATACCGTATTTACGCGCATAATTTCCCCCATCGCGTATTTTCCCCACCCCAGTGTTTGGGGATTACAAAATTCAATTTTTATTTTTATCGCATAATTTCCCCACCTCTACTTCAATGTGTTTCCAACATGACCTTGACTGGTGGTCAACTCACGACGACTCGACAATGTACCATTTCTTCCTCATTTCTCTATCCCACGCTACTTTATGGGGAAGATTCCACCCCCACGAATCTTCAAGATGGCGGGCTGCGCTGCGTGAGTTACGAAATTACGTCACAGTCGCACACACACTTCCGTGCATGCCTATTGCTTAACTGTACTTTGAAGAAAAACAAATGTTGAGATGTGATTTCTAATATTTTAAATGTTGCGTGTTAATAAAATTGTTGTTAATTACATTTCTTGCTTTAAAAATCAATATTTAACATGGTTTTCCTTACACTTTCACCATATTTTTTTTCCTCAAATTGAAAAACATCGCGTAATTTCCCCACCCACCCTTTTTTTTTGTCAAAATAGTGATGAAAAAAAGGGGAAATAATGCGAGTAAATACGGTATATCTGCTTTACTGAAAAATTTCGCCCTTATCAATTCATAAACATGTGAAAAACGAAAAAAAAAATATTGCTCTACTTGTACATTTCAACTTTCGTTCAAATTTCAAGAACCAATTAGGTACGAAAGTCGAGGACCGCTTGTATATGTGGTCCTGTAAATCCGATGACTCATACTGAAATTTCACTGATTCTGTAAGAAATTCGACTGTTTCCTTGTGTTCATAATAATCTGGGACTATTGGTAATTTTTTCCCATTTCTTGACAAATTTATGAAAATACGTTGATACTTTTGACACAGGCAGAGCAAGCTATTCTATTGATTCATGAATTTTATGTGTAATTATATGTCGTGTTCGTGCTAAGACTTTCTTAAAAAAAATCACACATTTGTTTGAGCAATTGAGATGTGATAGTCTTGTATTTTTTTTTACGTGAATATTGTTGTTCGATCACGAAAACTTTTCTAAGTGCGGTAATTATTTGAAATCGATAAAGAAAATAATCACGAGAAACAATACAACTCAAGGGCACGACGTCTATTGAAATTCTACTGCTCGGAAGTCATGAAAATTCATGTTAGGAAAACAAAAGTGTAAACGCTTCCGCTTCAGTATCTTTCACTGAAACATTGCCGTGAACTTTGTGGAGAAGTTTTGACTGAACAAAGAATTACCGTATTTTCTCGAATATATCGTGCGTATTTTTCCATTGAAAGTTTTAGTCAAAAAAGAACAAAAAAAACCTACGGTACAGACGTATAGCAGCTTTACTTCATTTTTTTCACCTTCTACATTCCAGCGTTCATCTTTCTGTGCTTCAAACATTTTTTCCCTCTACATCCAAGCCTATAAAAAAAGTCGATTACAGTAGATTTGATGAATATAATTTTTTTGTTGCGAATATAGTTAGTTTTTTTGGTTAAAAAAAAGGTTAAGGTAATTTTAACAGATCACAAGAAATGTCCGGTAAGTGTCCTTTATAACCGAAGTTCGTTAAATCCGAGAAGAAATTACATTTTGAAAATTTGATTTATATTTCATTTTTTGTCAGGCAAAAAGTAAAAAATTATGAATTCTAATGGAGATTTTGATATGATTTATCAAGATTTCAGTTCTGAAGTTCTTCTTATACCAAATTTCATCAAGATATATCCCGTCAGAGTTTCTCGTATTTACCAAAACATAGTTGCAAAAGCCAAAGCACCTTTTCAGATTCGTCACAATGGATAAAATCAAAAATATTTCTTAACTAAATAAGAAGTAAAATAGTAATTTAAAAGAAAGTTTCTTTGTACTGCTTTCTTGAGGAAGCGCAAAGCGCAGAGGAGTGGTGTGATGGGGTCGAGGCGTATTCCGCTGAGTGCAAGAAGAGAAATTTTACCGAAGACTACATATTTTATGGCGTGACAATTATTTTTAGTTCCGCCCTCACATATATATATTTTCTCTGTCAAGTGCATTAAGTGTTTCTATCTTGGCGCCAGCTCCGCCATTTCACATTTCCTCTCTCTCTCCCACTCTTTTTTTGTGTTATAGAGGGAGAGGGGTCTTTCATTTTAATTAAGCAAAAATCCTTCATGATGGATCGTTTAGTTAATGTTCTTCCTGTCCGTTTTCTTAACTCGGTAAAGAATGACATCCATTTTGCCTAATGAATAAATATTTACGTCATTAAATGCGATCCCTGGTAAAAATGAAAAGAAAAACAAGAAGGAAAAATAAGCAAATTCTTAATGAATTCCTCGTTGATGAAAGAAAAGAGAAAGAAGAATTATAAAAGCAATTAGTTGTAGAAACAGATGTTTATAATATATCAAAGTAATCAAGCAAAATAAATAAATAGGTGAGAAGATAATCTAGTTTAGATGATCCCAACGATTAGAAATAATGAAGAGGAAAGTCCTATTGTAGTCTTTTTAAGTTCGCTGATTCTTGATAATTTAATAGTAGGCCTATATCTTTTTCATCTATTTATATTTTTAACTTTAAACTTTTAAACGTTTGTATGTTATGTATGTAGTAATTATTATTACTGTTAGCCTACTTTTAAGACAATTTTTAAGTTTTGTAATTCTCAAAAAATTATCGTATTAAGAAATGTTTATTGTTTTTTTTTAGTGTTTTCAAAATACATGTAATGTTTGTTTTTACATATATGCATTTTTGTGTGTTTAATAGTAAGATTTTTTTTTAATTACATATAGAAAAGATGAATTAAAAATAGGAAAGGTCCGATATTGGTTGGTTCTTGATTCGTTTGTTGAGATCTAAGCTATGTTTAGATTAGTTCTGTAGTGAACGTCATGAACATCGTTGGATAGCACCGGGAGAGATATTATTTTCTCGCTTGACAATAAAAGTAAAATCAATGGAGAAAAAAACAAACAAACAAAAAAACTTAAATTTGAGATGACTTATATGCTTTTTTTTTTGCCAGGCAATATATAGGGCAACTTAAACATCTAAAACCTAGGTATATATTTTAAACAGAAGTTGGAATTCATTTCCATTTAATAAAAGGATCTTATTAGCTTCTTGTTGTTGTATAATACAAAAAGCACATTTAATTCAAACTGTTTTTAAGGAATGTTGAGGAATCAGAAGATGAGGATGTAACAGCATTTAAGTAATATTTTTCGACATTTTACAAAGAGAGAAATTTCAATTTTATTGATATAATATTTAAACATTCAAAAAACAAACAGCATCTGAAATGGAAAACTGAAGCGAATCTTACTGATGGCTCCTCAGTAATTTAAGTAATTTAGATCAATTTAATTATACAGTATTTTACAATTTTGCCTGAGTCAAGTACGTAAGGATTTAACAAATTTTTATTTTTATTTTTGCATTAATCGCTTGTAATAAATATCAAATACAAACACATGTAAGCAATAACGCGTCTATATTTACATAGTGCCAGGATATATTCTGAAATCATCAAATTTTCAGGCAAAAAGACAGCTTTGAATTCTACCTTTGTAACCATGTAAATAACCTAAATTTAGTATAGCGGAATTCTCGTCAGTGGCAGAGCTATCAAACAAAAGCGCAAATCAAAGTCCTGAAATATCTATCCAAGTCCCAGGCCTGTACACTTAACTGTCTGTAATGCTTTTAGCTTACCTCAAGAATATAAAAATTTGCGTAAATGGATATAGTAAAAAAAAAAAAAAAAATCTATGAATCATTGTTATAAGACGCAAAAAAAATAAATAAAATAACAATAAAATCTAGAAAATAATTATCAAAACTATTTTAAGATTTCGAGTAATATGTCAACATCCGCAAAGGTTTTCAGTTTAGTGTTCAGTCCTTGAAGGAATCTGTAAACAAAATTCTGTCGAAGGATGCTGAGGAATAAGTCGATTAACGGAAAGAATCTGACTTCAAAGGTGTAGAAAAAGGAGATTCTTCACTGAGTCAAAGAGATGAGGTTGCTCTTCTCATTCTAAATACTTTCCAAGCGATTGAACTGTAGTTGAAGATGCCAACAACACTCAATGCGATTCAATGCAAAGAAAACTGAATCAACACATCAGACACTGTTCTGTCCATAATTCAAAGCCAAAAATAAATTAATAAGCTTAGAATATTACCTAAATAATTCTCATTCATTTGGATAAATAATAAGAATAAGAATTTTCTATTGTAAAGTAGGTATAATAATTTTACCCCAGTTTGTTTTCCTCTCTTTTTTTCCTCCCAATGAGAAGGAAGTAAAAAAACAAACACACAAACAAACACATACAAGAACATAAAGCCTACTTTTCTATTTTTACCAAATCGTGAAAACGATAATAAGTCTAATTTTTAAATCCTAATTCTATTGAATTAAAACAACATGTATTTTTCTATTTTCTCAAAAAGAATGAAATACGTCTACATTTTTTTTTCTGAAATTTGTATTTGGATCAAACTTCGCTCAGATTAGCTAAAAGATTCATTGTCTTAACAGTGAGATATTAACAGAAACAGAATTGAAATCCGCTATATAGAGTCTATTGCTTTACTATGGGGATTATTATTATTTTTCGCCTAATTTCTCGACAAAAATCATTTGGAAAATATTTTAAATGTAAAAAAGTTTGATAGTCCCAAGTCCACGAAATGCATACCAATGTTCAAGAAGATTCTTGCAGCGGTTCAAATGTTATTGAGAGGAAAAACACACACACACATATAGTTCGTCCATCAAGACTTGAGACTTAGCCACGCCTCTTCAACCGAAGAAAACATTTCACAATAGGGGTGAGGGTTGTAAAAGAAAAAATTGGGAAAAAAAAATAAAATTAGGAAAATTTTTAAAAATATTTATTATTAAAGATATGGAATGTCGTATTTTATATTATCAATTCCTCTGTTGTAACCAAGAAACAAAATCTGTGCATTTCCCCTGAAAATAGAAAACTATCACACTGACCCCTCAAATGACTTCTTCGACTCGTCGCCTACCACGTGACATAGGCGTGGCTAAGTCTCAAGTCTCGGTGGACAAACTGTACACATGCGCGCAGATTAAGTGATTTGACGAGTTTCATTTTTCTATCGGATAAGAAGAATGAAAAAGAAAGAGGGAAAAAAATCTTGCAGATTCCATTAAATGAAAGAAAAGATTCCGTTGGACAACATTCAATCAGTCACAATATCTAAATTTCAATCTAAAGTTTGTGTTGTTTTCGGTATCAGCATAGAATACTGTGAAAAGAATAGAATACAGAGAACGCGAATTCTGGCTATTTCAGATGAGTATTTTTCATTTTTTGTTTTGTCTGTTTGCACGCGCATCACGCTAGAAAGGTTAGACGGATTTCGTTAACATATGAGCACGATTACTTTTGGTCTGTACACTTAATTCAAAATTGCATGCTTAGTTCTCGTTACACTATAAATACCTGAGTATAGAAATAGTGCTTTTATTGTTAATATACTTAATAAATACGGTTAAAGTCTCTCCCATCTCTTTATCTTAAAAGAAAACTGAATTGATTTTTTTTTATTTTTGTTTCATCCTAATTCTTCCCTTAAACTAGTTTATTTTCTCGTGTTTATTTTCGGGTTTTAGTAAATCGTAAATGTAATCTAATCCTTTGTATTGGATCCTTCTCGTTGTCTTTTCCCCATAAAAAAACAAAACAAAATTAAATTCCCTTTTTCAAATCCCAATATTTGGAGTTGAAATCGTCTGATGAAGAAACTGTAAAAACCTTAGAATCATTAACTGTACAAACTGTACACTGCTGTTTCGGTAGATCTTAGTCTACGACTGCAGTTCAAATTGAAGGGTAGTCAAGCGTAGGTTTTTTTTTCAAGAGTAGGGGGGAAAGACACTTAATCTATTAGCTAGACTCAACTTTCCATTCTTTTTTTTTGGCGAAGGAAGAAAAATTTAGTGTCTTACGAAGGAAAACATCATTTTTCACTGAATTCGTAAGTGAAAAACGCTTCCCTCGTAATTGCACATTTGCCCAATTATGTGGTTTCTTTTCAGTTTTCTGATACTGCAGAAGTTTTGGTAGGAAATGGAGATATAATGACGACCAAGCTTTTAACAAATGAAAAATAAATATACCATTTATGGTGATTTAAAATAAGTTCAAGGACAAAAGCACAAAAGGCAAAACGATCCATTAGGAGAATTAATTACATAAACACTCGATAAGAAAACATATATAAGAATAGGCCTAATTGTCAGTTTCGTAAGCAATCTCTGTACAAAAGAATATAAGACTAAAATTACTTACATTACATAGGAGTGTTTGCCTGACAGCTAAAGTAAAATTTGAAGACATATACCTATTGTAATATATTACAATACAAACCTGTGATCACGTGATCTTGGATTCTGAAATAATTTCTCTCCACCCGTGACTTGCGACCTTTTTCTCACAACCCGTGAGTGCGTCTCGGAGACCTCATGTTTGATCGTAAGTCACGTGACTTCCGGTTGACCCATGTAGATAAAAATGAAAATGTGAGCATTCTCAATACTATACCTAATATTTGCCATTTTATTTGTGTTTTTGTAAATTATGGTTTCAGAGGAGATATGGCCGGAAAAAAAAAACCAACAACTTTTCTTTTAATAATATAAATGAACAAGATGGTCTTAGTTATCCGTCGCGTAGTGACGAACATCCAGTGATTTTAAGGGAAGGGAGTCTCATTTACCAGTCTAATGAATTATTATCATTAATAATAATTTTGCAAACCAAAATAATCGTGTTCAAATTTACGTTAAAAAGGAAGTTGGTTCCCGCCCATTCAAACGACAATTAGAGAAGAAAGTGGAATAAGACTTTGTATCAATTAATTTTTAATTATTCCTAAAGTGACAAATAGTAAGTCAATTTTGTAAATAAAGTTATTATGTACGGCCATTTGTAAAAACATTTATAAAACTATTCCTATCAAAAAGAGAGAATGATAGAAAGAGAGAAATTGAATACAAGGAATATAATATATTATTTAAGAGGTATAATATAATTTTTATAAATGCATTACAATATTTATTAAGATGTAAAACAAACAAAAAAAAAAAAAGAAGAAAATATTGATTTTAAACTATTTAAAAAGACATTTGTTTTTGCATTTAATTAAATTTATATTTTTTGACTCTAGCTTTATTGTAACCATTACGAATAACAAATAGGAAAACCTAACGTATAATTTTGAAAAACATTAAGGCTTGCAATAATTTGAGCGAAAACTTCCTTGTTAGTCTTTTGATACAAGTATCAGAAGACTTATAATCCCTCTTTGTCCGTTTGTCTGTGGACAAGTATCATTAAAATCTCATTAATTTCTCATTAAGCACAACAATCGCAACAATTGCACCTTTTGCATTCGCAACAATCACATTTATAATAATAAGGAAATTAAGGCAATATCAATTATATTTTCTTAAACGTATCAGAAGACGCTGCGAAGCATTGTGATTGGTTTACTAATCGTTATCCCTACCTTGTTTTTGAATTTTTTTAATTTATTTTTGTTTTGCTTTATTGCCTTACTGAGAAAATGAGTAAGTGCTTGTGTGATGAATCGACAACCGTGGTGCGTCTTCTATATTTACTTGTGGCTTTAACGATACTTCATTTAAGAACTTACATTCAGACGTTTAAAATTTCAAATTACTATTCCACTACAACAATAAATGAACCTGATGTATTTTTAAGGAATATTTCCCTTTCCGAGTTGACATTCGGTGATCGTTATTTATTTGTTTAAACATGTTTTGAATTTCCATTTGTAATCTCGAGACCTCTGTTAGTTTTAGCCCAAGACTTAGTTTAATCCATTATGTATGAGGAGGACGGGTTTGTTTGTTTGTTTTAATGTGTTTATTCATTTAATTTTATGCCAGAGCTATTCGTTTTATTTTGTTTAATAAAGTGTGTGAACGCTGCAGCAAAGGGTGAAGGCATTCTTCTCCTCCAGGGGGATTAAATCGGATGATCCCGAGTGGATTAGCCATGTGCTACCATCTTCTTGAGATAAAAATAGTGCCAGCCCCCCCATCATTTTTGCCGGAGTGGATGACGTCCAGGCGGAGAATAAGGTTTCAAAGCAAAGCTAATTCGGCCTCAAAACATGGAAACTTGGCACAAAACAAGAAAAGAAAATTTCAGTTGAATCGAGGAGGTCTGTAAGTACTCGACAAAAAGAAAAAAAAAAAAAAAGTTGTAATAATAATAATTCTGTAAAGAGAGTTATATATATTCAAGTTAAACTATCAAAATTTCTTTCTTTTTTTTTTTTTTTTCATAGAAAAATAGGATATTTTTGTATCTTTATAAATAAAAATGTAAATGTTCGTTTGTTCAAAATCTTAAAAATCCGAAAGTTCTTCACCGATTGCTTTGATATTTTGAGACTGTTGCATTCGAATACGTGCGTGTCTTTATATATCTATTACATAGATGTCACACATATGACAGGTAAAAACATGCTTTTTTTGACAACCCTAGGTGTGTGGCGCCAACCCGCAATACGGAGAAGATTACAACGGGCGGAGAAGTCTAAACGGGCTGAGAAGTCATATATTCTCCGATCTCGATATTAATTTGCTAAATAAATAAAGTTTTTGTTTTTAATGTTATATATGCAAAGGTTCCGGAGCGAAGCGACGGTACTCGGCTAGTTAAATATATAATCCGTGAGTAAGAAATTCTGAATTTACTTTTAATTTATTCAAATATCATAAATGTTGCAATTGAAAATTTCTGTATTTATACACAGCGATCCATACGAATATTTTTGACTTATCAGTTGTATTTTGCTATCCTTTCGTGATCAGTATATAAAAAAAAATCCACATGAACTGACTTAAAGATATTGAAGTCCATAGCAAACAAACAAACAACCAGACAAACAAACGTGTTTTTTAGATATAGAGAGTATCTTAATTGTTTAAAATAAATCTCTCAACATTAACACATTTTGTTATTTTTTTTGAATATTTAATAATATTAATATTGTAATATCAACATTAATAGTAATAATAATCTTAGTATTAAGCAGCAAACCTGAGATCATGTGATCTTGGATTCTGAGATAAATTTCTCACCACCCATGACCGCGACCTCTTCCTCAGAACGCGCGAGCTCGTTGCGGAGACCCGGGAGATCTCGAGACGTCCCAGGACGTCCAGTTGACCTATGTAAATAAAAATGAAAATGTCGGCAACTATACCAACAGTTGCCACCTTATTTGTATTTCTGTCTTATGGTTTCGGAGAAGATAGGGCCAGAAAGAAAATCAACTTTTCTTTTACATAGATAGATATTTAGTAAAAGGCCTATTAATTTGCAATTTGTAATTTTTTTTTTCTTGCTATTTTTATACATTGCGATAACAAGATAACGATACTATTTTTCTTTACTAATTTATTTTGTAAAGGGATATTTTACGAATTAATTCCTCAGTCTAAATGCTAAAGCCCGTCCATTTCTTCTAATAGCGCTTCAGTTCAAGAATTAAATGGAATAAATTACTAAATCAATCTTAGAGCTAGATCCTGTAAATATGGTTAAAACCTGTTCCAGGTTCTAATTAACGACCCTGACAAAATTTTGGTTTTGATAGCCCACTGCGAAGAAACAAGTAGACAAGTGTGTTTTAAGGCATATAGTTTCCTGGGGCGTCGCAAGACTGGACTATTTCACTATATTATGAGTTTTTATTTTACTCGAATATCTGAATACTGAATAAAAATAAATGATATCTCTATGTAATAATGCGCTACAACTTACGAAAATATTTAAAGAAATTTGAAATAAATAAAGTTTTCCACTGAGACATTAACAGGGTCGTACAAAATTAGTTTTATTGACATCAAAATCAGTCAAGCTTTATTTCCTTTAAATAAGAAAGTGTTGGTTAGAAATTGAAATTTCTTCGCTCTTGCCACTTTTTACAACAATTTGTAATGTATGGACACTTTAGAGATCAATTTTTTAATAGAATTTTGTTTGTATTTAAAGGAATTAATTAATACAATTCAATTGGAGAATCGCAGAACTGCAGTTCTGGCATATGTCATAGAGAGTCAAAGATCTCAACGATATTTTTCTTTCAGATATAATTCTGTTCTATAATACAATAAAAATAATCAAAATTTACTAATTATTAAAATATTTAGTAAAATAACCCCGTAAAGTAACTGTGAAAAATAAGATCTTATTATTATTATTTTTTATTATTCAGTAACGGAGTTGGGACGCTTTTCTCGAAGCGTTAAATCGAATTAATTTGTCAATAAGAGGGATACGGCAATAATAATCGAATCGATGAATCTTAATAATTTGGTCGCGAGTCATAGCAACGGGTCTGAGTGCATCATTCGATTGGCCAATTTATAAATAGGTCGTTTCCTGGCAGCTGAGGGGGTGTCTGTCGAAAGGAACCCCCGCATGGATCTCAACATAGTTCGTCTCAAAGTTTCAATTGATAACGAAATAATTTCAATTTTGTTTCTGCATTATTTACTTCGACTAGTTTGAATTCCATAAAGCGAGATTACAGTGTGTTATTCTAGTATCATGAAAATAAAATTAAAAAAGTTCCCGAAACATATTAGAATCCATTTTCCATTAACTCATTAATATTATTATTATTACGAAATTACACAGTAGTGAAAAACAAACATATAACGGATTACGTGACTAGTTTCGAGAGCCTTGTTGCTCTCTTCCTCAAACGCTGAGGAGTGGAGAAAAACACTGTTATTTAATGGAAAAAGAAGCAATCACAAAGAGGTGAGTTGAAACCACTGATAAGCGGTAGAATCAAAAAATACTAAGTAGAGGATTGTGATTGGAAAAGTGCTGTACACTGATGAAACGTAAAATTACAAATTAATTTTGTATAAACTGACAGCTTCCATTGATAACTTATCATTATAAGGTCCTCTGGACAAACATTGCAATTGAATGTATTTTAAATTAATCACGTGATTCGTTACACGTTTCTTTTTACTATTCTGTGTTTTTAGAAGAACTCTCATTTTAATTTGATAAGTTTTAACCGCACGCGTTAAATTTTTAGTGCATTATTAAGAAATACTCAAATATTTTAATACTTCGATTTTTGATGAAAATATTTCAGTTAAGGATATTAAATTTTCGATCATCAAATTTTAAATTTTTAAAAGATATACGGATAAAATGGCAGATTCTTGTCTGATATGCATTTACACAGGAGGGGTCGCTCTGCTTTTGAATAATCTGATAATTTCTCAGACACAAAGATAAAAGATAGTCTCTTATCCTACAAGTATTCAAGTTTCAGCGGATCCGTTCATTTTATTTCAAAAAATATTGTGGGGGTGGAGGGTGGACATAAAGATCGCGTGAGACTTCCTTTCATCCAATGAAATTTAAACATTAATAAAAGAAAAGGGCTGCTCTATAATAACGGTTGGAACTCCAAAAAAAGCCTAAATTTTTGAATGCTTGCTTATATATATGGCAATTCCCCCATATATATATATACGGACACTTCTCGCATATAAATAAAAATTTCATTTAAAATCTCACATAAAAAAAAAATTAAAAATAAGGTTGACTGTCCAATCAAAACAAACCCTCAGTGATGAGAGGTTAAAAAGAAAATGAGGGTGTCCATTAATCTCTCCCTCTCTTTCAAGGACCGGTCACCAGAGGGAACAGTGGATTTTGATTAATGACAGTCAAAATTATCGCACTTACAAGGGAAGTGCGTGACCTCGAACGCTGAGAACCGCACGATTATAAATCGCTCATGCCAAAAACAGTGGTACGAGTCATTCTCATGCAAAACTGCACGTCTTACTACAAGAGACATTTCAATGATCACCTATTGAAGGTCCAAGAGAGGAACTTTGGTAACACGAAGAACAAAATATCGATATACTAGGACCAAAAACACGCATATTTTAATCTCGTGACTACATTGCTCTATTTCCCTCTGCTTAAAATAATTACGCTATCTGAACAACAAACTTTTCCTACTGACCTGATAGTGTTGCACAGCTATTCAGTCTTCAAAGTGCGCTAGCAGACAGCAGCTGAGTTTTGCATGGGAATGACTCATACCACTGTTTTTTGGCGTGAGCGATTTATATTCTAAGCATATTTTCGTGCGGTTCTCAGCGTTCGAAGTCACGCACATCCCTTGTTGGAAACTGTTTCGTTTCTACTAAAATGACGAATTTTCATTATAGCGCAACCGAAGTTATTAATTGAAAATCAGATTTGTATTTTACACGTTATTTTTCAGAATTTTTTTTTCCAAAATTTTCTTTTTTTTTCTGTATGTAATTATTTATTAAAACTGTATCTCTATTGATATATCTCATTACGTAAAACAAAGATTGCAATGTTTGCCATTCAAATTTAACGATCTTTTATTGTAAAGAATTGTTTCAAAAACATTAGCAACGAAAATTTCTTCTAGATTATAATAATAATAATTTTATAATTTGACATGATTGTAAAATTGTTGATTTTTGCTTTTTGTAAATTTACTTTCTTCTTTGTATTTATTCTAAACTTTCTTTTTTTATTTGAAGAATGAATTCATTTATTTCCTTTTTTGAAATTATTTGAAAGCTTTAAAACTATCTGGTTTTTATGAAAATATCCGGTGGACTGAATGGCGCCATCCTCATCAGCTGTTTGGCCTTCTTTCTTCTAACCCATGACGTAACGTATGTCGGTCAAAGAGCAGACAGTTAGTGCTGATGGCTTAATTGACGTTTCCCGCCGTCAGCTGAGTCAGGCATTTCCCACTGTGTGTTTGTTGGGACTCCGTCGGTGACACCAGTAACTTGTTGACCATTCAGCAATCACTTATTAGCTCTTATTCCGTCCATTCTCTATCATTCCGGTCCTTGTGAATGGAACTTTGTCTTGAAACGTCAGTTCACGTTCCATCGAGAACCGCAGACTGTTACAACTTACATTTCGAAGCGCCGTGAAAACGGATTCTTCATTATGTGGATACAAGAATTTTAGAAGGGAATATTACCTGGAAACAAACAAGATTTTTAATTAATTCCATCTTTTTTCACAATTTTTCCGAGGACTCTTGTGAATATTCTAGAATAGACGAAATTAAGATCTGCATACGAAGCATTAAGATTGAAGCTACAAATTTAGATCTGTGCTACTCAATTTTATTTACAGAATCTTAATACTTTTTAAGAAATTCGTAATAATTTTAATTTTAAATTAAATTCCGTCAAAGTAAACAAAAATAAAGAAGAAAGGTAATGTGATGACTTTATAACAACGAGCAATAACAATATTACGAGCTAAGATATTTGGAGACGAAGTATGGGTCTAATAAAAGAACTATTATTTTAAGTAATTCTATAATATTACGTAATTAAATTTATTTTTTAAAAAATCACGTAAATGTATAAAATACAATAATAAAGATAACTATTAAAAATTGCATTGTATGAAACGTAAATATTACATAAAATAAATGTAATGTAAAAAATTAATAATTAACATTTATTTATTTTACTTATTTATATTTCTTCACTTTGTTGATCTTAGATCTGTAATTCTTTTTGCATGTTCTCTTCAATATCATTCACATTTTTATTCAAGCACAGATACATGTCAAATCGATAAATCACTTGTCTTTCCTTAGGCCTAAGGCTGAAACTTTTAACAATTTGAAAGCAATCTCAGTAATCCTACCGCTTAGGATATTAGTGCTTTGTTAAAAACTCAATATATTATTTGGGTTTATTTCCTTTTACTTGTTCTTTCACATCCAGTGGAATTAAAAAACAAAAGAGTTCAAGTTACTCTCATTTGTCTATAATTGTTTATATTAAGTTTTCATGATTTCTTTTTTAATATCCTGAAAGGTTTACTTTGCAAGGAGATTTAAAGAAAAAAAAAAAAAGTCGTGTTGATTTTAAAATGACAGTCCGTAAACAAGCCTGTCGGACGATGCTATTATTTGGTTGTGGCTGTCATCATCTTCGTTTTGCCCTTCCTCCACCCCCCCAGCTGACTGCACAAAGAGTCTATTCTGTTTCTTGGATGGACCTCTGCAAGCACCACATGGGGTTCATCTTGCAGACTGTGGGGGAGAGCCATGTGAGGGACAAATGAGGACACAAATAGATCCAATCCATCAACCGTCACTAAGCGACCCAAGTAGACTCAGTTTTGCTTTAATCATCGAGAATTTTGTTTCAAACATCATTAGAAAAAGAAAAAAAAAGTAATCTTTTTCTGTCTCTCTCTGCCTCTCTGTTTTTTGAACTTTATAATATTAAAAAAAAAAAAAAAATGTAATTCTAGTAATGAAAGAAAAAATAGAAAAAAAGAGCTTGGCAATAAACGTTGGAATGTGACAAATATTAATTGCTGGTCTTTTCAACTGATTGAGATGATATTGACAACAAGAACAGAGGATATTTCAAACTTAGCATTTGAAATTTAATCTCGAACTCTGTAAACTAGTCAATCATGTGTCCTTTTTTTTTTTATTACTTTTTTTTTTTTGTCAGTCTGTTTGATACACAGTATCTCTAAGAGAATCAATTCTATTATAAAAGTTATTAATATTAAAAAGTACGTAATAATCAGTTTATCTGAAGATTCTTGTGTTCCAACTCTCTTAAGGGATATGGGATTTTTTCCATTCGCTTTCACCCAGTTAGACAGCCGAACTCCGGAGCCTCTGTTTTCCGATACCCATTTGAAGGATAAAACCCAACGAACGATTTCAGTTAAATTACAGTAATTAAACATCAGTATTTAAAATATAAATCATAATTTAGGTAACAATCTATATTGGGATACATGTGATCGAATAAGATGACGATAAAAGAAAAAAATTGCTATTATTATTATGTAAAAGTTTCAAACCTTGGGTTTCCCCAGCAAAGACAAAATGGCGGGTCAAGGACGAAAGCACATATTTATTTTTATTATTATTATTATTATTATTATTATTAATTAACATAGTTTTAAATTAAGTTTTTGAGTGTTTTATGTAATTAATTATATGACTCACAGCTTTAAATCAAAACATTATCAATTTTAAGGAAAAATTAAATTAGTTTGCGTTTTTGTTGTTTTTTTATGTCACTAGAATGCTTTAAATATTCCTGTGTAGAATCTATTGAGTCTCCTTTAACTGTTTAATATTATCAGCTTCGAAAATAGCAAACTTGTAATGGCAGTCACTCAAGAGAGCATGCGACACGGAATAAATTCAATGTTTAATGTTTTTCAAATCTAACAAAGCCCGGTATTGATCACAGGTTGCAAATGTCAAAAGTTGGCCAACAAAGAACTCCTGGCAATCGGTTATTAATAATGATGCAATGCAGACGTCAGAATACCTTACCTTAGACCTTTTCAAAGAAGATTAGCCTAACATTCAGTCTTTTGTTGTCAATCGTTCTTAATCCTCAACAAATCTGAATAGAAAAAGTTATAGAAATCATTGAAATAGAATAGTAAATGATATTTTCGATTTCTTCTGTTAGTTTTTGCCTCTCACGGCAACTGAGAAACACGACGTTTTCGTTTTGCTCTCTAGAGTTAGTATTTTGTCTGTGATGTCGATTTCTTCTTGTAACTGTGAAGTTTAAAGAATTACGATTTTGAGAGAATGTAGAGCGGCAAGTAAGGCTCCTGAGATCAGCAGCTGAACGGGACGAAGTTGAAATCGGAGGATCAGTCTGACGCTCGCCCATCTTTAGCCACCGATTAAAAATCCGATATCTATTTGATAGACGTCTGGGTGAACCTTGCGAACGGTTTCGTGCACAAATAGGAGAAATACTCGAGATAAAAATCTCTGAGCCCCTTCGGTGATTGAACCTGGCTCTTCCAGCATGTAGACAATCTCCTTACCGGACCCTTATAATTTTTTATTCGTATTTTTATTTATAATTACAGAAACAGCGATCTGAATTGTGTAAAAGCATTTGATGAGTCAAGAAAGAAATAAAAACAACTTAAAATATTATTTAAGTTGTGAACCTGACTTGGCTCTTCGAGAAGGATTATCCACTTTAATTGCCGAATGCTAATTATAATTTCAGTTTGTCTGCAGTGTTGAATGTTCGTTTATAAAATCAACATTGTGAAAATGTAAAATTTTATTTTCAAATATTTAGATAATGCTTAAAGGTCGAATGATCATTCAGTAATTTCAATTTTAGTTTGTCTGACTTAGATTATGCTTTCGGAATTGAGTTAAAATTACGTGATTTAGAGCCTGACAACCTAAGTGCTCGAGGCTTGATATGGAATCAGGGATTGTTAATTTGTTTTCCTGGAGTTATAGGACAGCTCTCCGATTTTCATTCATCCCATTTGGTCGCAAATCACGCAAATCTTGAATTTTCAGTTCTTTTAACTATTTTAGCTTTTGTTTTACTAATCACAAATAAAGTAAGGCAATTTAATACAAACTACATATTCAAAATATACGTACATTTTTAGCGGTCCCATGTTACAGTTAACCTAGGGAACCGCTCTTGCTTTTGTGTTGTCTGTAAGTCACACTCTGTAGCGGCCAAACGGTTAGAGATATTAGAATGAAACCTTCACCATTGTGTTCAGCATCCAAAAGTACGTTTTACGTTGTCACCTAAAAAAAATTAGACCTATAGGACCCCCTCCCTGACCCCTTAAATTAGCGTTTTCCATAGCAGTGTTAGTAGTAATGATAACAATTAACACAGTAATAATACTGATGCTTCATACATAACAATACTAACAATTGCCAACAGGAAGTCATTATTAATATTTACAAACGTATTGTTGCATAAATTCTTTAACGTATCCAAATGATGCACTAAGTATTGTATTAGTGGCCCCTAGGTTACAGCTTGCCTGTACAACATAAAGGAACGGTCTTGCATTTATATACTCTTGCTTTTAATTATTTTGTTTATACAATTGGGCTTATTATGGGACCGCTTTGCTTTTGACACTGTCTAAAAGCATTAATTACCTTGTTATCTCTTAGCTAATTTATTTCGCAAAAATAAAAAAAAAAATACTCGACAAGTTCACTCAATTTCGTTTTGTTCAAAATTTTTTTGTTTTTTTGTCATCACAGAATATTATTTACTAATTGTTAATTCGTAAATTATTGTTCTTTAACTCTTTAAGATTTGTCTTATTGGCAAACTAACCCAAACGAGAATACCTTTAGGGTTTGGTATAAATAGTCAATTTCTTTTCGTAGATATCGTTAGAACTTCCGCTGTTAAAAATAAATTCTTAATTTCAAAGTCACTTTGCCTTATTTGAAAGTACCCATTAATCATTCGAAGAGCAAACGACAAACAACGATGACATTACGTGATACGACTGCGTTCAAGGACTGTGTTGATCAACTTCTTGTTCGAGGGCTTCTTATATAGCCATCAATCTATGGAGGAATGTTATCGACGGTCGGTTGGACCTTTCACATGCAGATCAATGGCATTTGCACTCCGGATATCCATGGATTTGTTAGTAGATGGAATGTCCGATAGGCAAATTCGTAGGAGTCACATTATATTGACAATAACATCAGTGGTACATTCCCTGGTCGAAAGTCAGTTAACAGTAAGAAAATTGATCTGTTTTGGTCATCAACACAGCAAGAAGTATTTGCAATTAAAAAAAAAAAATAAAATAAAAAGGCAAACATTTAATGTTATTTGCTTATTTGGACAAATTAATTTTTTTAAGGAATTAAAAAGATGATTAATACAGAAAATAAGCGTTTTTATCTTATATTGATATCTTGAACGTTAGCTTATGATCTCCAAGAAGGGTGAAATGACATAGCAAACATTGATTCAAATTCATTTTTATTTGTAGTCTATCAATTAATAAATTTATGTCATTGATAAAACTTAGAAACCTATTTATGACTGAGCTTATACAGGGTGAGTCAAAATGATTTGAACGATTTCAAAAATTCACTGTAAAAATTGTATTGAATACTTTAATAAGTGAATTGTATATTTGGATACAGCAACTATGGAAAGTTTTTTCCAAGATCTCATAAATGTTCAGTATGAGCACTTTTCGTCACACGACAATGTCAACACGGTACTCAAATTCCTCCCAAACGCGAAGTAGCATGGGTCTATCGATTGTAGCAGTTGCAGCGCGGATGTACATCTTCAAGTCTCCTAAATCTGTTGGCAAGGGAGGTACAAACACCATGTCTTTAACATATTCCCCCCTCCCCTCATAAGGCGAAGGAGTGAGATCAGGGGAACGGGGTTGCTATGTCATCAACTGTTGATCAGCCTGTGGCAGTTATGTTGTCTACAACGCCACATTGCGGTCGACAGCAAAGTTATGTATAATTCGTTTATTAATATTTTCAATACAACCTTTACAGTGAATTTTTAAATCATTCAAATCATTTTAACTCACCCTGTATTATGCCGTGCATGTTTTTTTTTTTAATTAAGTATTTTGTGTTTTTAATTTTTAAGATAAAGTCGCTTCTTCTTCGGTCCCTGCTGTCTACGAATGTGCCGAGGTCTAGATTCCGAAGTTTCTCTGACCAGTGGGACCAGTTGAGAAGAGGGATTAGCCCAAAGCTCACGAGCCTCCGGAAAGAATCAGGGTTTATATTTTACAGAGGAGCATCTGAAAGAGAAATAACCAGAGAAAAATCCTTTTCTTACTCGCAGACCACCAGACCTACCTTTAAGATATAATTTATTATTAAGATATTTTATTTTAAAGATGTAAGTTGTCGTATTATTCAGTGAGGATTAAAGCAATGATAAAACATGGCATAATAATAATGATAATAATAATAATAATAATAAACAGATATGGCTAATTGATATAGCCATACCTGGTGATAGTAGAGTGGAAGACTGGAAAAACTGGAAAAAAACACACGGTATCAAGACCTAAAAATCGAGGTTCAACGATTATGGCACAAGCCGGCAGTGGTGGTTCCAGTGGTTATCGGCACACTGGGTGCTATACCAAAAAACCTTGGAAAGCATTTACAAGATCTAAATATTGACAAAATCTCCATCGGTCAACTCCAAAAAGCCGCACTGCTTGGATCAGCACATATTTTGCGCCGATACATTACGACATCCTAGATTCTTGGGAAGAATTCGATGCGTTTGAAGGCCAACACCAGCTAAAGAACTGGCAGCTGTGATACACATTGTTCTTTCTTTCAAAAATACATTTTTTTTCTCATTTTGGCCTAAATTCTAAATCGTCGTAAATTGAACCGTCATAAAACGAGGGCTGCCTGTACATCTCTTTTGATCGTTTGTCTGTTTGTGGTTTTATGTTAAATGAAACAAAGTATATGAAAATAGTAATGGGTATCTTTAAGTTGTTGAGTTTTAGGATTCGCTTTCTTTTTCTTCCTGTTGGTGTATGTAAGACATCTGAGTCATTGTAAATCAAAAGCTACGAAATATTGAAGCAAACGCTTTCACGTGAAACGGCAGTCGGTTTTTCTTAGAAACCAAAAGAAGAAAAAGGAAAAAAAAAAGTTGTAGTGTATCACCAATAAAAGGCAGCTTTTGTTGCAGTGGTTGTGTTCGATCCGAACATAAATCCCGACCCCTGTATCCCGAGAAGCTTTCGGCATTCCTCCTTCCCCACCCCCCATAATCGGTCCTCGATACAAACAACACAAATGATAAATCTTTTATTTTTCCCCAATAAATCTTATTCACCTTCGTCTCTGTTGTAACCATGACAACCGTTCTCTCGGATGCAGATCATCTATTTGCTGCAAAGCCAGCAATTTTTATTTGTTTGTTCACGCGTTCTACTGCATTAACTTTAACCGAAAACAAATGGGAAACAACCAGAATTAGAACCAGTCGGTCGAACATTCAACATAAACTTACAATTAAAAGTTTATTCTGCGAACAAAGTCAATGGAAAGTAAATTCTTCAAATTTCGAGTTTTTATGAATGTCTGTAAATTTCATAGCTTTCGTGATCCCATTCAAATTACCTGGTGAGTTCTCTTCCAGCCTTACCTCGATTTCCAGTCACCTTTTGCGATTCATCTTGTAGCTTTTTTTTTCTGAGATACCTCTACGGCAGTGCTTTTCAGCCTTGTTTTGCCTCACGGCGCAGTACTTACATATTTGGTAAAATCTCGTGATACATCAAACTTAAAAATAAAAGTTTTATTTCCATGATGAACTCTCACTCTAACTCTTCGAGAAGAATTACCCAATGTATTTGCCAGTAGTAAATTATAATTTTAGTTTGACTTCGGTGTTGAAGAATATCCATTTACAATAGCAACATTGTGAAAATATTAAATTTTATTTTCTTCAATTCAAATATCCCAATATATTCAATGTGGAGCTAAAACAAGCAATAACAAATTTATCAAAAAAAAAAAACAAAAAACAAAAATACGTGAAAAATTCATTTGCTGATATTCAAATGAATTTTCGGAGCCCATTAAAAGAATAAAAAGCTCATAAAAATATTCATAAACATGAATGGGTGAGATCAAATGATTCCCACGATTGCTCCTATTATCCTCTATACCGAGACCTCCTCTTTACTTATGATTACTCTTAGCAGATGATTGCCAAAGAGCGTGAAACAGCTCTTCTAGGATACCACTTAGATGTCCATAATTGCCCATGGCACATCAATTGTTTTTCGTTGCTTTACAGCGTATAGTAGAATCCCTTGAAAATCTCAGCTTGATTTGCACAGGAATTAGAGTCTAGATTAAACATTTAAAATACCCTCAAGTAGATTCGAGTTGATTTTTGAAGGTGAATTAATATTTTATTAAGTCTTCATTATTAGAACGAAACAGAACATCATTTGCATTTCTGTTCGCTCACAAGTCAGATTTTGTGATGTCAAGAATAGTTCAGGTTAATTCATCTGGCTATATATTAATATACATACTGTATATATCTATTACAGGTGCAGGCTCAGAATTTTCTTGCATCATAACAAAGGCAACCACAGTGTATCGCGGCAATTCGTTTGAGAATCGTAGGTATAGGGATCATCTCAAATTCGGATGTTGTCTAATCTTCCTCTAAGGAATAAAAATAATAATAATAATTCTTTTGGAGGCTTTTCAAAAAGCAACAACTTTCAAAATTTACTTTTATGAAGATGTAAGTGAAAATATCTTGACATTCATTTCAAACGCCAAATAAAGCTAAAAATCAGTTATCTTTCTCAATTTATTTAAATTAAGAATTGAACTTCTTGTTTTTATTTTTTTTTAGCATAATTTAGCTAATTTTAAAATATCCGTCTGTGAAAATTCATCTACCTGTCATTGTGTTTCTTAAAGGTTGAAAGGTTCAGATATGATAACTTTCAGTTATTTACTTTCGTAAACACACAAACAGACTCAGCCAATTCCTAGTATTCCGTCATTTGAAAGACTTCTAAGAAATTCCACTTATTGCGAATTACTCCCCTTTGAAGGTAGAAAGAACCTTTACCATGTTTATGATTTATGATTTCTAGTTTCAGAGAGACATGACTTTTCTTTGAAACGAGAAAAATTGCCTTTTGATCTATACCCACAAAAAAAACCCACCAAATACTGTCTCCAACGTTAGAAGCGGATTTGACACAAAAAATAAAGTAAGGAATTAGTCTGTAAATTTGTTTTAATAATTTATCTTGTTTGCGTTTTTTTTTCGAAAATCATTTCTTTTCAAATATATAATTAGAAAATAGAAAGAACTCCATAAATAAGAATTTGGATAAAACAAAAGATGTTTCTGAAAGAAATTGAAGCCTACTTTCTTGGAGTCTTTTTCATATTTTTACAATTTAACTTACATTCATGGAAAATAATGAGTAGGATTAAAATGTCACGTTCCGCTGTCTCTTGTTGATTGGTTCATGAAGTTTTGAGTAAAATTATTTGGATTTACTCCAATATTTATGATAAGAATTTACGAACTTAATCTCTTTTTACCATTTTTTTACTGAATTTTAAAATATTAGCAAAAATAAAAATAAAAAGTTAGGAATTTCCTTTTTGTTGTTGTTGTGATTTTGTGATCACACAAACACACTTCAAGTATTTCCAGCATTACGCAATTAATTAACAATAAACTTTAGTTAAAAGATGTGTAAAAATATGTTTTATTTTAATTCATTTCGTGCATTAATTCATGGAATTGTTATTAAAGATTGAATTTTGATTTTAGCATTATAAATATTGCTTTAATCTTATTTAAAAAAAAAAAAATGTTTTTTACGTATTTCCTGATTTTTGAAAATAAGAAATTGTAAGCTAACTAGCCATTATAACTAACCAACTATTCGGTTATAATGGTTAGTTTGTTAGCTTACAGTTTATGTTCTCAATTGGAAAATAATGGATGACTGAGAAGACAGTCAATCACCGTTGCCTAGCAACAGATTGGTCAACTTTCTGATTGATAGAACAGCATCGGCAAATTTTAATACATTTTTATTTTTGTAATAATCAAAAGTAAGAATGGTTAAACGAAGATAAAAATAATAATAAAAAAATAATTATAATTTCAACAATAAATAAACTCGTAAAAGGGCCCTCGTAAGGACCTTCCTTAGTTTTCTTTATGTTGAAAAATGGAACCGGCCAATCGCTTGTCGGCAGGTCTTAGGGGAAGATCTGTTCAAATAGAATCAAATGACAAATGATTTTTCTTATTTTTTTTTAAATTTTATATCTAAAGATTAAAGTAAAATTGTTTCACTAATATTTAAACAGGTTAAATCGGTTATATTTTATAATAGACGGGTACCGTCGCTTCGCTCCGGAACCCTTGCATGTATAGCATTGAAAAAAAAAAAATATTTATTTAGCAGATTAATATGGAGATCGGAGAATACACGACTTCCCAGCTCGTTGTGGGCTTCTCCGCTTAACTCAGTTGTATTGCGCGTTGGCACTCACACAGGGGGGTTGCCGCAAAAACACTTCATTTTTGCAAGTATCATCCAAACGCAGAAACGTTTGTTAATGACTGATATACCGTTCGATAGAACTTTCAAATACCAACATTTTCTCAATATAATGTTCTCTTCCAACTTTTATACTTTTCGTTTAAATTGAGAAAAAGTCAAAATTTGACCCTTTAAAAGGCGCCATCTTGGAAACCAAAAACTTTTTCGAAAGATTTTTGTAGCATTTTGTTTGTCTTAAAAAGCTCTACATTTTATCCATTTACATGATTAATCTATCTCTTAGTTTGGAAAATTGGAAAAACGTAAAGTCTTATGACAATGACAGGCAAAATAACGCTTTTATATAATAGAATGTACTATTTAGTACTATATATTATTATTTATTTTATAGAATTTTATATTTAATACATTAATAGTCTATTCCGTGAATTTTAAGTATGGAATTAATAAACTGTAGATTTTTTTAAGGTAAAAGTATTATTTTAAAAACTGTTTTGCACCACAGAGAGAGAGAGAGAAATAATGGACATTGAACTGGAAAATCCCAACAAAAAAGGTTTAATTGCATCCAACGCACATTAACAGAATTTAGAGGAGTTCTTTGATTGAATAAATGTACATTTATTAAAAGGATCCTACATTCACCTTTGATTTGCGTCAAAGTAGTTTTGCAACGACATGAGGTTCATTTAACGTTTTTGCTTTGTTTAACGAGTTTTTCAAAACATAGTGGCAATTAGAACGACTGTAAAATTACCCATTTCCGGAAAACAGGTAATAAAACTTTTGTGTTATAGACCTGCGTACAAAAACATCACGACCTTCACCAAAGTGCTTTAGTAATCCATTCAAAGATTACTCCCAAATATGGAACAATTTTTACCTTCTTCACAGTATTATACAATACAATGGCAAACACCATTTTTAATATTATTTTAAGTTTCTTTATTAATGTACAAATAGGTCTATCCCCCTTTTTTTTTTTTGTAATATTATATAAAAAAGAATTACCATTTCATTCTCAAAATGAAATTATCCAAATTTGCTGTGTAACATAGAACATTAAACCATAGAAAGTATTTTCACCTCATTTTAATAAAATTCGTGTTTTCTGGCGTTTATATAAATTTAGGCTTCCTCTCGAATAATATCTATATATTATTTTCTATGTGTCCGTTAATCTTCTGGACACTAATAAAATCTTGCTACAAATGACCATATTTAGGAATTAGTTTACTGTCCAGTCCCAATTAAATTTGATGTTTTTATGAATCAGTAATTTACACTAAAATGACAACACACGTCAAAAACGTTTAAAAAGATTATAAAAAGATACTTAAAAATTCCAGGAGTCTTTGGGGTTCCTTTGCGGAAAACCTCTCTTCAACACCTAGGTTCTCGCACCCTGAGCTATCATGTCGGGAATCTGGGACAGCTGTTTCAGCCTTATCAGGCTACTTCAGCTAGATATACCCTTGATGGTAGCTCAGAGTCCGAGACAATATGCGAAAACATCAAGGGTGTATCTGACAGAAGAAGCCTAATAAGGCTGAAACTGCTGTCCCAGATTTCCGACATGATAGCTCAGGGTGCGAGAACCTTTTGTTTACTCAGATGCAGCCTTATATTTCTTCACTTTATTAGACACAAATATACTTTATAGATAATAATAATAATCTTCTTCTCCTACAGCTTTTCCCACTTTATTGCATGGGGTCACTGATGAGCAAGGCGCACTTGCTCAATAATCGGTTTTGGCAAGGGGGTTTTACAGTCGGATGCCCAGATAATAATAATAATAATCATAATAACACCACAAAGCGTACTAGTCACCCTCACATAAGCTGTACTGGGACCGCCCCATTCACACAGACAAAACTATATATCACAACAGACCTGACATCACACTTGTTGATAAGGCCAACAAACAGACCTACTCATTGATATTGCAGTGTCTGTCAGCAAGAACATGCAGAAAACTCACGCAGACAAGATCAGTAAATACACCGATCTAGCACACGAGCTCCAGAAGCAGTGGAGGCAGGACCGAGTACGTGTTGTGCCCATCATCCTGTCCGCCACTGGTCTGGTGCCTCACACTTCGCACTACAGCCTCAGCACACTAGGACTTCACAAAAACACTTACACACAACTGCAGAAGGCTGTAGTACTCAACACAACAGGCATAGTTAGGAAATTTATGGACACAACCACATATCCCTAACTATTCTTCCAAAATTTTTTTTTTTTTTTTTTTTTATTCACTTGGCAATATGTGCTTTGGTCCTTGACCCGCCATATTGTCTTAGCTGGGGAATCCCATGGTTTGAAGCTTTTTCTTTATAATAATAATAATAATAATAATAATAATAATAATAATCTTCCAAACTTTTTTTTTTTTACACTTGACAATATGTGCTTTGGTCCTTGACCCGCCATGTTGTGTTAGCTGGGGAAACCCATGGTTTGAAACTTTTTCGATATAATAATAATAATAATAATAATAATAATTAAAAACTGAATAATCTTAACAATACTTTATTTTACTTTATCCTAACAATAAAGTAAAATTAAAAATGTAATTGTGATGAAAAAAGTAATGTCAATAAGATGTGAAATTTCTTCAGTAGTTCCCATTACTGGGAAAACATTGGGAAGCACTGATTTAGCGAAGGTTATGGAAAAAAATAGATCAAATAAACATAATGGGGTTCGACCTTGGTATAGTGACCCCATACAAATTAAAAAGCGTCGTTAGTAATTACTATAATTTTTTTTAGAAATCCATAAAAACCGTACATATAACTGCATCTACACACATAGAACCGAATTAATTATCCTGTTCATTTCCCATCTGTTCTTGTTACAGGACATTCTCCCAGAATGAGAACAGCTACTCGTGTCATTGGCCATCTTCAGGGACGGACAGAAATAAAAAAAAAAAAAAAAGACTTGTTAATTTATTCGTGGGAATAGATCCTAATCATTTCCTAGGAGATAATAAAAAAAAAGAACAATACAAGGAATTCCGTTAAGAACTTAAGTCTACTTTTCTTAAAATGCTATTCCTTACAGATTTCTTTAACTTTTTTTTTTTTAAGTTTTGAAACCCTCAAAAACGAAAAAATTTCTAAATTTATCTTTAAATTATAGTAGCTGATATTTTTTTTTTCCTCAGTAAATAGAAAATATCTAGTTTCTATCAGTAGATGTTGTAATTTAAATCGTATTAAACCAGGCGCGAATTAATAGATTTGCTAAAAGGATTAATATCCCGTGTTTATCTACTGTTTTCATTCTAATGCTTTTGAATGGATATTTTCTTTTTTTTTGTCGCCCTCTCGAGCTAATTTCTCGGTGAGATCCATTTGGAAAGGATTTCAGATAAAAAATGAAATACAGTATACTCTCGATATCTTGAACTTCGATATCTCGAAAACTTTGATTATGTGGAAAAATTATTTTTCCCTTGATATTACATATTCATCTAATGTTAATTTTAATTCTTATGTCGAAGAATTTTCACTCAAGACCTTGTTAAGTCGAATTAATATCAAAGTAAAAATGAATTTTTCCGGAAAAATCGCCGTTCAGTTGTGTTGAAGCAAACAGAGGTATTTTTTAAGAAATTCTAGCAATGTAAGTTCATTGTATTTTATTAATTCTTTTCAATTTAATGTAATTATTTTTGACTACTTTTAAAAATTAAAATTATCATTGCTGTATTTAGAGTTATTATTAACTTTATTATTAACTCATTACATATTTATACTTATTCTCATCTATTAAGACTCTAATTTTAAGAATATTATTCCGTATCTTGTGTTTTTACGTGAATTTTTATGTTTTGGTTATGACCTCGTTATCTCGAAAACTCGCTATCTCGAATTTTTTTTAGCGTCCCTTCGACTTCGAGATATCGAGAGTCTACTGTAATTAAGTCATTTCTAGTCCTCAAATAGGCTTACCAAGTTTCAAGAAGAGTTATCAAGCAGTTCAAAGGTTTATTAAGGGGAAATTATTAGGTATTGCACAGACTGATTGATTTGCTATATGCTTCCATATCCTAAGAAACAAGGCTAATAAATAAAATGTTATTTCAGTGTTATTTTTCAATGACTCTCTAACTCTCTCGTTGCTAATAATTTTTCTCTTGACTTTTGTTATCATGCAAAAATATATACTTCAAAAGAACAGGGGGGGAAAAGTGTAAATTCGGAGCGTATGAGTTGTTACCAAGTGTTGGACGTGACGAGGTTGCAGAAGCACGGATTTAATAGGTGGTGGGGGAGTGGGGTTTGGAGAAGAACAACTTGTAGTTCTTATTCACCTCTTAAGTATGTTTACACTTAAGTTTCATTATTCGCTCCTGAGTTTCTTCAGTTTTCAGGTCGGAGCGTTTTAATGCGTTTCTAAATATGAACAGTGAATCGATTCTGCAATCCCCTGAACAAACAGCCCTCAAGCCAGAAAGGTGATCATCACGTGACTTGAAAAGAGAAAAAAAAAATGTCGACGATCTTTTATTTGAAGAAGTAATATAAAAAGTCAAGAAATAAAAGAAAATAATGAAGAAAAAAAATGAAGTAATTCCATTTCGATAATTACTTATGATATTCAATACAAACATTACTGGAAAACAAGAGTATAACAACGACATTTCAAATATACTAGTTAACTAGTAGTCCTCGACTTACGACACTGTCGTCGATTCGAAAGTCGAATTTCGTACAAACTGAAAGCAAAATAGTCAATTTAATGGCAAAGTAAATGTCGATTTAAAGTAAATTTTATATATGTGCTAAGTAAATCTCAATTTCTCAGCTCTTAAACAAAAACTTTTGTAATTGTCTAAATAAAAAAAAAAATATTTTAAAAAATAAACAAAAATAAATTTTTAAAAATAATGATTTTTCTTTAAGAAAAAATATTCGTGGCTGTCTTTCTTTAAGTAGAACAGGGTTTAATTTCTTTTTTTAAGTTTTGTTTTATTAACAATTATAATATAAGGAATATTAAAATTTCAACAATTCAATTTCTAATTAACTGCAAAAAAAGTAAGAAAGATAAAATAATAGTTATGTAGATAAATAAGTATATAATAATATATGATTTTTTTTATTAACGAACATCTCACATATAGGTCAACTCTGTTTTTTTGAACTGGTCTTTTACATTTATTTGTTCCAAATTATTTTTCCGTTGATTTTTTTTTTTTTTTCTATTAAAACGTTTTTTAATTTTGAAATATTTTTGTTGTTATTATAATATTTCACGATCCAATTGGATAATAGTTTCAATAAATCCTAGTAGAGTTTCTAAGAACTTTAGTTATTCTGTGGATTTTCATACGTTAATATATTTTGTATACATTTTGTAAACTATAGAAGGTTTTGTTATTTGTATATAGGTTATTTTTTGTTTTGGTAATAGTATTTTATATTTCATCGGCTCTTTTTTTTTATTTTATTTTTTTTTTAATCTTTGATCCCACATAAATATCTGTATTTGATGAAAATCGCATGATTTTCCCACGATAAAATGACAATTTCCAGGTAAATTTACAACTTTTCATCGAAAAAGGAAGATTGCTAAGTTTGTTCATTACCTGAATGCACTCATCTGTGTTTAAAAGCATTTCCTCCCACGCGAGCATCAGCTGTGGTTTCGAAGGGTCGGGCCCTTGAGCTGCGGGAGCCTCGAACAAGGAATGTATCGCCTGTGAGTCCACACGACCTCCCCCGGTGGTCATAGGCAGAGCATTCGTGAATATTTAAAGCGGATGTCTTCAATGACAAAAGACGCGTGGGTGGCGAAGTTGTCAGAGACGATGCCTCTCTGATCTCCCATTAAAGGCAAATAAAACAGTTCCCCATTCACCCACAATAAAGAGAATGGCTTCATCTCGATGGCTTCCCCCGCAATTGAAGAGCCTGCTCTCTTTGTTGCCCAGAGGAAGAGGAATTCCTTATTGTTGTTAATTTCCTTAAACACTCTTTAGTCGCACAAAAGAAAACGTTTACCCATTTTATTGGACGTTCCAGAGCAGAAAGAGACCACAATGTAAAGAAAATACATATTAATTTTTACATCTAAATGCTTGAAGGTCATTAGCGGCAACATTTTCAGTCGGACATCAACGTTATTGCTTCAGTACATTGTTGTCGCAACCATCGTTCGCATTATCACGAGGGACAGTGACACTGAAATTATTCGACTTTTAAATGCATTAAATGCAGTCTCATATTCATTGCTGGGAAATAAAAAATAAGGGCTAAGCGCAAAGATGTATCTAGCCCCAATTTCATCAATAGATTATCTTTAAATTATGTATCTTATTTTGTCGTATTTAATTTAAGTAAGGAAAAGAATACCTTTCTTCCATACGCTTGTGAATTACGATTTTTGATTGAATTTACCTTTGGGATTCAGCGTCCAGGAAAAAAAAAACAAAAAAAACTTATACTTTGAACCCGTGAACACGAAATGACTTTATTCTTCATACAACTTACATAGTTGAGTTTAAGACCTAATTATATAGCTCAGAATTCTGTGATTGATCCATAAAGTTTTGTCAGATACTGAGACATTATTCACACTGTGTTTTAGATTGCATAGCCTGAGTTACGTTTACTCCATATCGAAAACATAACTGAAATAATATAACTGAAAAAATTAATAATAATAATAATAAGTTTTAGAACTTATCTCAGAAGTTGCTTCTATAAAATTCTTCAGAGGAACCAGAATTTAAGGATTAAAAATGGAATTAAAAGCTAGAAAACCCCTTCATTCCTATAGTGCCACGTATTGCAGAATTAAGAAAGTGCTCTTCCAATTCCTTTATCATACACATGTAATTCAGCTATTGATTTAACTTAACCTTTTTTTTCTTTTTCTAATATTTAAGTGATTATTTTTATCATGTAATTGAAGTAACCGTTTTTTAAGTTAAATCTAATTTAGATATTTGATTTAAAATAATAATTTATTTAAAAAGCTAATTAGAAGAAATCATAAAGGATAAAGGTACATTTGAAAGGAAGTTTAACGTCCGTAATTATTTATGAATGGAGAGAGAATCGCGAACCGGACAATAAATATGCCTTCGCAACATCAACGGGAATTCTGAACAGCTGTTTCATCCTTATTATGGAATCATCAGCAGAATATCCCTTGATGTTTGGCTCGTTGCGCGAAAGCTTTACCCAAAAGCATTCTCGGTCCCGGGAATGGGCCGCCGAGATAAAAAACAATAAAATAAAAAATGATAAGGGGTTAACATATTGGATCTTTCAGGATCATTTTTTATTTTATTGTTTTTTATCTCGGCGGCCCATTCCCGGGACCGAGAATGCTTTTTGGTAAAGCTTTCGCGCAACTGAGCCAAACATCAAGGGTACATTCTGCTGATGATTCCTAATAAGGATGAAACAGCTGTACAGAATTCCCGTTGATGTTGGCTCAATGTGCGAAGGCATATTTATTGTCCGGTTGGCGATTTTCTCTCCATTTATAAAGATACATCTTTTAAATAAAAGTAAGTCTGTTGAGTGCAAAAAAAAAAAAAAAAAAAAATGTTTTTGGAATGACAAAGCAATTACTGCCTAAAAAAATATAACAAATAAAAGGATGATAAATCAACTTACATTGGAAAATTTCCATATCATTCTATGCACAATAAAGCAATTTTATAATTTTGATTAAAAATAAGGACAGAAATTATGAAAGCTTTAAATTAATTTTAGGAACAAAAAATTACAAATTATCAGAAACGAGTAAAAATTATAACAATAATAGCATTAAAAAACAAAATAGAAATTAAAAAAAAAAACAAAAAAAAAACGAAAAGGCATGACTGGTTTCGTTTGTTTCTTTACGGCAAATCTTTTTCAAATGCAAACGTTAACAACGAAAACCAGACAATATAAGTAGCCAACAAACAATTCCATTAGGATTGTTACACGTTGTTAAGACACGTTAAATTTTTAAACGAGTAAAAATCGGTTGTTTTTTTTGTTTTTTTTCCATGTTGAGTTATTGTTTTTCAATGATGTTATATATTGTAATAATAGTTTGGTTTTTTTTTCTTTTTTTTTTTTTCCAGTCAAATAATTTCAATAAAAGTATTTATCAAACGGTACAATTTTTAGAAATTACAAATTTAATCCAAATTGTAAATGAATATTGGTTTGTCTTAACATATTTTTGTGTTCTAAAATTTAAATTTAATTTTAGAATTTTTAATTTTATTAAGAAATGTGTAGAATCGTAATCAGACAAATTAGCTACGATATTTTCTTGGATTTGTAGTGATCGTAATTACTATTGAAGTAGCTATTAATACGTGCAATTGAAATGTTAGGAGGAGACATTATATTTGTTCTTAATGTTTCCAGTTTTACTTCCTGTTTATCGTGTTCCCTTTATACCCCCAGGATTTTTTTTTTTTTTTTTTAACACATGATCATGTGGCTTTTATGACTTCCGGTGGGCTTGCTTGTTTCTAAACCGTTTATGAATCACGTGACACAGAGAGGAAGCTCTTGCTGCTATGAGTCAATTGTACTCGAACCGTCTCTAATTACAGTGTTTACTAATGATTGTAATTGCATACTCAATATAAAGGATTTAAACTTTGGGCGGAGTTACAATGAATCTTTGTGGCATTTTTTTTGTTTCTTTTTTGCTAAAAGAAGCTAAGGATAATCGTCTGAAGACAGTTAAATTGCGATAAACGCAAAATTAATTGAGATAACTGTTAATGAAGATTTTTTTATTATGAAACTTTACTATCTTGCACTCAAGGGTTTTGTATACATAGAGCCAATTTATACAAAATATAAAATATAACTGTATCGAAAAGATGATTACTGATTATGAAAAAGATGGAAAGAAACAAACAACAATAATTTGTAAATAAACATATAAATTAAATAAAAACTTATAAGTTATAATATTGAAATTATTGTATTTGTCTCTCTGAATCTTTTAGAACACATTAATAATAATAGCTTTTTTTTTTAAATTGTTATTATTACATAAATACCTGGACTGATTTTCTTACATATCAACAATTATGGGCCAATTTAAAATTTATTACCATTATTTTTGTCTTAATTTTCTCCTTTCTGCCAATCTCCCCTCTTCCCCTCCAAAATTAAAATAATCCTGATGATATTCGAGCACTAATGCTAATGATTCCTCGTGCTCAGTAACTATGCCATAGATATCTGATATTATAATATATATTATATATTATAATATGAAATTATTATTATATATTATAGTATTACATATTATACAAACCTAGTATTAAAGGTTTGTTATTTAGGTCATTCGGTTTGCTGGCAGAAATCAGAAATTATTTTATGAATATCTTAGTTGATGAGCCCATGGTTCGTTACAGTGTTCCATCTTTTCACAAATTGACATCCCCGCTTTCTACGTCGGGTCTCATTTGTCTTTTAAGACTAACATCCCTCCCAAACTATAAGACATCGGTCATCTTTAGCTTGTAAAACGTCGTGGTTGTTTCAAGTAAAGATAAATCATCCGGAAATCCCGTAACCACTAATTAAATCTTGGGGGATGTATATAGAACAGTCTTAAGCTGCTAACGACAGCCTCCGTGGCCGGAGGTTTAATGGTTTCTTTGCCGTTCCTCAGCTGCCAGCAAGTGTTATTGCTATTGATGTGTTTACTTTCGGCCCGAAATGGAAGAGAATCCCTTTTGTTCATTTCGATGTTCAACTTGGCCTCGATAAAAGCACGACGGAGAAGTTCCAACATAATTTCGTCTTCTTATATCAACATACAGACGACTCCGGAAATGGTATTTTTGTTTATGCGGACGGTTCCAAGTAAAATATTCAATTTGGAAAATGAATAGGTTTTTTTTTCCTTGTTATATTTACAGTTTTTAAAAGTTTTATTTACTTTAAAGTATTGAGAGACCAGATAAATAAAACTCTTTATTTTTCTTTGAAATGTCTAAATTACCCTTCTAACTTAATGTTTTTAGGAAAACTGATTTAAGAGAAAATATTTTTGAATGGCACCCATTTTTTTACTAAAGCACTAACTGAATTGCTTTCTTTACTTAGTTGGCTACTCTTTTTTGAATTAGAAAATAATACATTTTCGTTATTGTGTCTACTTACTGAGCATGCGCAACCTATTATTAAGCCCCGCAAACACCATGCAATTTTTCAGCAATTTAGTCGTCCGATTTTGACGTCACGAGCTGATATAACCAATAAACGGGCTCAAAACTGCTCGTGATGTCAAAATCGGACGACTAAATTGCTGAAAAATTGCATGGTGTTCGCGGGGCTTTAAACTTTGAACTCTTTGTGTGTCTCTGTAGCTTACCACGTTAAAACAACTAGAACGATTTTCTTAATACTTGGTACTATTCGTATTTATGTATCAAAATTAAGTAACTTAAGTTATTAGTTTGGATCTAAGAGGGAGGAGACAGGATGTACTTTTTTCCTTGGTTGGTTGGTTTGATCTAATACCTTAACTCCTACATTCGCAAAATACATCAATTCAGGAAAATTTTGGTTGAACCAAAACAAAAGAAAGAAAGATTAGTAGAATTATTATGAAATTAGTAGAATTTTTCGCAGAATATCGATCAATACAATATTACTGCAATTTTAAGTTCAAGTTTTGGGTGAGTTTCTATTTTAGAAAGTTACTCTTTGTTTTGTTTTGTTTTGTTTTATTATGAATCATATCTTATACACGAGGTACTTTATGTCATCTACTTCAGTACTGTAGGAATTGAAGTACATGTGTACCTTTGACTTGAGGTTACGTTACGACTAACTATCGTAAGCAGTAAATATCGCATGTCGAATATGAATAACCAAAAATAAAGCAAAAAAGCAAAAAAAAAAAAAAACTATTGTCACCGAATAAGTAAATAAATAAATAATTACCCTTACTAACTAACTAGTTACTGTACTTAATAGTTCTTGAAATGTAAATAAATTAATACAAGTCTATCTGCCATGCTGACTACTGTGTATATCTAATAAATCAATATAAGATCCGCGAAAAATAAAAAAAAATAAGAAATAACATTTTAAGGAAATTGGGTTCTTCGGGAGAACTTTTTATTTCAATTTTGGAGGCCGACCTCTAAGGGAAGAGAAATCTGTTTATCGAGATCTGAAATCTTAGATTGGGAAGAAAGTAATGTTATTGTTTTGTCTGAAGAATATGTATTGTGTTTCTCGAAAATAATCCTGGAACTGTTCTTAGAAACACGGATTGTTGATTTGTTCAAGACAAAAGACGGTCGTTTATCTACAGTCAAAACATAGAAGACACTTCGAGTTTGGTCTTTTTGTCTTTTAAAAGATTCTTGGAGTCAAGGTTATTATATTTTTGTTAAATATTTTAACATCTTTAATGCTTTTGTAGAGGATAGGAATTGAATAAAATAATTAATTCCTAAAGTAGAAAAGCTTGTTCCTTCACTATTGTTACCAGTAATTCAAAAATTGAATTACTTAGAGAATAGAAATTTGCATAGAAAAACTAAAGGTTTGGGAACAAGCTGGATGTATGTCTCAGGAGTCGGAACCAACAATGGAGGCCACTCCTATTGAGATTCCTGTTGAATTTAGTTATGATTCTTTTCTGTTAAAACATTTGAACATTGCAGTAAGAGAAGAAAAAATCATTCAAAAAGCTGCTGCAAAATTAAAAAAAAATCTATTCTGGAAGACTAATGATTAAAGATAATTATGATGTCAAAACAAAACCAAGGGCTACACAACGAATAAACAAAAACGCCTTTCGGGTTTGTTATTAGACAGAATCGGGAACGGCCGTTTCGTCCTGCTTGGGACTTATCAGTCCGATCCGGCCTCCCCCATACCAAACCCAAAAAGGTGCGGGGTGACCTCCACTTATGTTCACGCCTTTCTGGGTTTAGTATGGGGAGGGCAGATCGGGCTGATGAGTCCCAAGCAGGGCGAAACGGCCTTTCCCGATTCCCTCTGATAGTAAGCCCAAAAGGCGTTTTTGTTTATTCATTGTGCAGTCCTTGGTTTTGTTTTTGAATAATTTCTCTGCATGTTAAATCTCTTCATTTGGGATAATTAGGATGTATTTAAAAATTTTTAGAAGTTTGCTTTATGAAATACCTTAGTATTTTGCATATTTAAAATCTACTTTTGAAACCATTAATATAAATTTTCTTGACCTATGCCTACAAATCTTAAATCTTCCATCAGAAGTGGCAAGTGTTTCATGTTGATTCGAGTGGCAAAATATCGGAAGCATTTCACAAATTACCTCAGATTTGGTATCACGTGACTCGTCTCAACAAGAGCTTTACATGATGCAGATGTGTATTGACCTATTTGACCTTTGGAGAAATGGGAAATGGGAAGAGTAGTCTACTTTCTGGATTTTACTGAATTATTTACTTCAATCATTCGTTAAATGACCGTTCGTACGGTTTCAGATGGCTTATAAATAATAAATCGTCTCCTGTGATGATATATAGGTGAAGTTAGTGAAAGTGAAGAAACTTTTTTAAAGGAATCTTCCAGAACTAACTTTTCTAAATCACTGGTTGGGGCATTGAGTCGACTTTAACTTGGAACATCTGTCGTAAATAAAACTCAGCATTTGCCGCCTTAAATTGATACACCAGCAGCAGCTCGCACTAGCACCCCGTTTGATTGGCAACTTTTATTAGGCTCAGCAGTAATTTTTGACCGTGGTTGGACGACGGTAACGCCGTGACGAAGTGCTCGTTTCCCTGCGGACGGACTTGTGAAAGTTTATGAAACGGACAGATTAGCCAAACATAAATTGGTTTAGAATTTATAACTGGTTGTGGGGAAGATACAGAATCCGCTTCAGTATTAAAGACAGTTGGATTTAGGAGGAGAAACTGTTGAAGTTGCAGTGATATAAAAAAGAAAAGTAATTCTAACGTCGAGCAACAGAGGGCGTGGCGCGTGCCTTCAAGACCAATCAATAACTGGCGAGGTGAAGCGGGAAACATAGGATAGGGATTTCAGACAATTTGACAGCCCGGAGATCGATGAAGACAAGTTTTATTTGAATTGACGAGGATTTATTTCCAACGAACAACCTTTAAAAATAGCTTTATCACTGAATATATATACATATACATTTTCAATTCATGGTATAACAATACAAAATTTTATTATTTTTTATTACTAAAAATATATTCCTATTTTTTTGATATTTGGCTGTTAAGACAACTTGACCAGTTTTTCTCGATTTTTTTTGCTTCACGGCACAAACTATTACTCATTAATTTTAATCATTCCTGTTTATATTACTTTTAACTTACATGTTTCTCTTGTGTTAATAAATAACGTTGTTGAAATATTTAGTACTTATTTTATATCTTTTCTTATTTTTTTCCGTTTTAATAAAAATACATTTTTGTTGTTTTTTTTTTTTCTCATGGCAAACCTTTTGAGAATTGCTGATGTATACTGAAAATGGTAAAATTTAGAAATTAAGTAATAATCATATGATTTATTTACTTTTTAAATGTGGAATATTGGACGAAAATAAATTATCCATTTGCTGAAGGGGTTAATTATCAGTTGGATAAAAAAAATAAAAGTAGAATGAAGTAAAATGGACCGTTTTAAGTAAACAACTTAATCCTCATTTTTCTATTTTATTCTATAAATCAACATTTTGAAGGATTACTTGCATTTTTTTTTATATTTTTATGTTTATTTCTTAATTAGCTACTATGCAACTAGTGTCTACATAGGACAGCTATTACATAACTCTTGTAAATGTAGTATCAACTTTAAAGGCTTTGTAGGTTTTACAGTACAGTAAAACATAAAAGATTTTGCTCAAAAATACATCAGATTAAATAAGTAACGTTTTGCAATCCAAAGGAAGAGATTTAGAATAAAAGAGAACAAAAAAAAATGTTTTGTTTTTTTTCATTTTTGAAGAATAATTGTATTGTTTTCAAGTTGTATTATCCTACAATGAAAAATTAACTTATCTACGCTTATTATATATCTAAAAAGAAAATACTGATTTTTATAGAACCTGAAATAAAGCCTATATTTACCCAGTGTCTTTGAATATGCAGCACATGACGGAAAACGAGCCGCACTGTTCAAATTATCCAAATAGGGCAGGAGGACCTGTAGCAGTGGCTTTCCGGAATGTCTTATTAAAAAAAAAATCCTTTTTAACCTCTTCCACCTTCCCTGTCAAGTTTGAATAGGTTTTCATTGATGACTTAAACTTTAAAACGATTAACTTTATTACTATACAAATTATTAATTGTAATCATATTCATATCATAATTGATACTTTTTTTTAGAAATTAAACTATTTGAGCTTTGGTTTTCTGCCCCTTTCTCTTTTATTTGTGCATTTTTTGATTTGTAACAGTTGAATTTATTCCAACTTGTGAAAAGAATTAAGTAAATACGTAATCCCAAATTGAGAAAACTTAAATAATACTTTGATTTCATTTCGACTTTTAGTTGTGATTTTGACAATTGTCGTTTCAAATTTTGAACATTCAGATATTCTTGTTAAATGTTAATATTTTTTATTTGTGTGTCTGAGACACGTTTCACGGTTATCCCTGTTTCTTTTTACCTCGTTTAAAATGCTCCTGAGAGAACAGAATCTCCTGCTTTTTCTTAGCCTCTTGTTGACGGAGCAGCGCCCACAGAAGCAAAAGCAGCAAATCTTCGTTCGACGGAACATGATAATTCAATCGTGTTCTTTTTCATTGAAATTCAACAAAGCTCACATTCGAAATTTGATTGAATTATTGTTTAAATATGAAGACTTAATGAATTCTGACGTGATTAGAAACCATAAGTGTAATTGAGTTATTGAAATGAATTGTGCAACATTTGCTTTCGTATGTACAGTGTTTTTTTTTTGCTCATGAATTATAAACAAAGAAATTGAGTTAAAGTTATTTCATAATCACGTGACGTTGTGCATCAGAAATGAATTGTTAATATTGCTTGTTTATTATTGTTATTATTATTACTAGTTTACTTTCACTTTCAACGTGAGATATTCGTAAGTTACGTTTAAATAAACAAATGAAAACGAAAATAAATAAGGGGAAGTAGTAATCAAAACTTGTTATAAATGAATAAGGAAAGTAAATTCCAGGTTTTTTTAGTACTACTTATATATTGAATTGAATTTTGCTGTGATCTCTTAGCGTCATTAAATTATTATTAAAAATGAGTTCTTAAGCAATTCATTTTTGAAGTTGCATTGTAAGTTGGAGAGGGGGCGGGGGCCCTTAAATTCAAAGCAAATAGTCCTAAATTGCACGTCCTTTCGGGATAAATTAGTCTCTCAATCATGGTTGATTCTGTAGTGGTCAGTTCCTTCCAACCGTAAGCATTGAAGCCAAGTACACTCCAAGCTATCACCAGGGGGACTGTATTTGTCTCGTGATGTTCAAAGGAAACCAACGGAGCGGAAACAAAACTCATAAGAAAAGCACCTAAGTGAACTCTAGCACTTGTCTGGTCGTGGAAACCTTGCTGCTCACCAGACGTATAACAAATAATCTCATCGATAGAGCAGCACTCGCGGGAATTACAGTTAACCATTTTTTTTCCCCTCCTCCTCCTAAGATTTTATTTTCAGGTCGTTAATAAAAATATTATTTATTTTCCTCTTTTTATTTCCTGATCGTCAATGTTGTTGGTTTAAAATGTAAGATGACTTACAAAAACAATTAAGTGTAATTGTCTCATTAATATAATAATAACGAGAAATACCATATACTAATAGAGGCAAGCTTATGAGATGATCTGAAAGTATGTAGTGTATTTGGTCCCCAAAAAGTCTGTGAATGTAATTTTGAACTGGAATGGAACTAATTATTTTGCTTGAAAAATTGGATGTGAGAATGAATGAGATTTAATTTTTTTCTCAAGTTTTAATATCTATATTAGTGCTAGCAAAATGTCCACCTCGGTCTACCAGTAGACTACCAAACCAAGTATGGCAGATCGCGCCCTTTGTATCAATAGCACCAATATCATATCCGATATTCGAAAACTGATATTTTACTTGAAGACATTTTTCGAATCTACCTAATCATTTGAATGTTTTCTACAATGAATACAACAAAAAGAAAACATCGTAATTCATAACTGATGATCATATTTTGAAATAAATTAGTTATTTCTGTTTCTGTGGTATTTAATCAGTACCAATCATACTTATCTGGTTCGTTACTTTGAGTCGATCCCCAGTCTCTTCTTAGATGAAGAGTAGCTTTCAAACTCAAAAAGATTGGTCCTCCTTGATCTACACAAAACAAAAAGCTAGAGAAGCAGAACATATCCTATGAGAATGGAGAAGAGACCTTATTGGAGATCAATTGCGTGACATGTTTCTAATAGACACAGTTACTGTTAAATGTTAATACGAAAAAAGAAAATGCATTATAATAACCATTCTGAGTCTTGTAATAAAATAATTCTATTTATTTAGAATTGAAGCTTTAGTAATAATGTCTAATAGTTGTAAGATTATTAGGAAGCTTATATAAGCTGTAAGGAGGGCGGAGCCAAAAGGAAAAATTAAGTTACATAAATTGACGTTAAGTGTATTTATTGAAAATTATAATGGAATGACGGATATTTAGCAGTGGTGGTTTTGGATAAATTGGATCCAGAGCTGAGAAGTTTACCACCAAAAGTCACCATTACACGGTCTCGTTAAAGCAACGTTTTAATATTCTTAATGACGACATTTTTTAACATTCCTCTGTTATGTGGTAATGACTGTGCTTTGATATAAAAGGATATGCACTTTTCGGTTTCCTAAAAAGCTGCTCTTTTTAGTTAGGAACAATTCATTTGCAGGCGGTCTCCAGGTTACGAATGACCAGACTTAGGACGTTTCGTACTTATGAACGGGCTCCTAAGGCGCCTCATAAGGATAATTTATAATTAAATAATTTTACATTAGTAATTCTAGAACTAGTTTTTTCCGCTCATGTAAACAAATTCTCATAGTGTAAGCGGTTCGCTGATGGAGTATCTTTATGCTAGCGACTGGTCTCATTGTTTTTACGGTCGCTTACTCACAGCATCACTTTCGTTTTAAATTTTTTCTTCGATTTTGTGAGTCTGTGTTTACTCTTATGTCCATGAAATAGTTTCTGTAACTTATTATTATTGTACAGGTATCAATAATAATAATAATAATAATAATAATAATAATAATAACAATAATAATAATAAGTTCATCAACAACTAGCACACAAACATTCACTTATTAAGAGCACGGTCCCGTACTACAAGTACATACCACAAAGCGTATTAGAGTCACCCTCATATAAACTATACTGGGACCGCCCCATACACACAGACAAAACCATACATCACAACAGACCAGACATCACACTTGTTGATAAGGTCAACAAACAGACCTATCTAATTGATATTGCAGTGCCTATCAGCAAGAACATGCAGAAAACTCACGCAGACAAGATCAGTAAATACACTGATCTAGCACACGAGCTCCAGAAGCAGTGGAGGCAGGATCGAGTACGTGTTGTACCCATCGTTCTGTCTGCCACTGGTCTGGTGCCTCACACATTGCACCACAGTCTCAGCACACTAGGACTTCACAAAATCACTTATGCACAACTGCAGAAGGCTGTGGTACTCAACACTACACGCATAGTTAGGAAATTTATGGACACAAGCACACATCCCTAATTATTCTTGCACACATCTTTACACTTGGCAGTATGTGCTTTGGTCCTTGACCCGCCATATTGTTTTTGCTGGGGAAACCCAAGGTTTGAAACATAGAAACATAATAATAATAATAATAATAATTTTTATTTTCATTGTTACAGTCTTAAAAGTCCTGTTAGGATACCCACAAAGAGATCCTGTCAACAGGAGCTTGAATTATGTTATATAAAATCTTTTTAATTACATAAATTAACAAAATAATAATAATAACAACAATAATAATATTACAGTAAGACATTTTATTGTCATTACCATGTATGAGCCATTATAATATTAATAACAATATTACAATGGCTTATAAGTGGTAATGATAATACAGTGTATATGCACTATCGATTACCGTATATGCACTGTTCATCAGAATCCGAGTTACGTACAAATCCGACTTACAGACATTCTCAGGAATGTATCTCGTTCGTAACCCGGGGACAGCCTGCATTTTAATTTGGCAAGTTTTAGGAAGGATTTTTGCAAATTTTCTTGGATTCAATAACATCTTGCTATTGTGAGAAAACAAAATTCTGATAGTTGACAAAACCAAATGAAAATACCTCCATCTTATATTTTCAGCAGCTTTTATCTATTCACCACCAGCGAAACAAAAGCTATTAAAATCTATAAGATTACGTATGCATAAAAAAACGAAAAACTACAGTTAACATATGGTTCAGTTTCAGCATTATTTACATTTACGATACGAAGTAACTTAATAATCTCATTTCCCGTCCTCCATTTTGTTTTTTGTCTGTTATTTCTTCATTGATTTTTTTTTTATTTTATTGCAAGCCAGTGTCTGTTCTTCTTCCTTCAACTTAAACATATGCCTAAAGAGGACGCAGAAACTGCAGGGAGAAATATCTGTGCAGATGGCACAGCTCAAAGCCAGCTTATTCTGGTATGTGAGTGGGTGCCAGTCGATGGTTAAACATTAAATTTCTCAAGTGAAGCCTCTGCTCAAGTGGTTTACGACGCAATTCAGCTAAGAAATAACTTTCTAGACTTTTACAGTAGCTTTAAAACCCGCCAACAAATTGACGAAAGTGATGAAAACCGAGGCACTGTAGTTTTAACAGAGAATAACACGACCTTTTTATTCTTTTCTGAAAGATCTTAAATCAACCTGCATTTTCCCTACTGATAATTTTAGTCTATCAAATTGTCAATTTACCTAATCAAAGAATAGTGTTTTCTAATAAAAACAAATGAAAACAACAATGACAAATAGCCCCCTAAAGGAACTTGTTTATATTTTTTTTTTTTCGTTATATGACTATTATGCAGTACTTCTTTCACTATAATTAGAAGAAAAAACAAACATCAGGACTATAAAATTCTTAATATAACTTATGTTTATATTTGCAAGAAAAGCATGCGCAAAAGCGTTGAAGGCTCTCGTAAACAAAACCGAACAGTACACTGTCTGTTTTAATAACAAACATTACAGCAGACAATTCCACACCCCTCCCTCTCAGATATTGTCATTTCGAAGCACTTGTGTTGACAACAAGAACTTTTGAATTTTGAGTTTATTATTTAGAATCGGTTTAATAATGTTTGACTGAGAAGTATGTGTACTCTTTCCTGTACTTGTTCAGAATTGAAAAAAAAAACAAAATCACTTGTAGTTTGTTTCCTGTTCCAAGACAGGCTAATGCCTTCGCTTGTAGGGATAAAAAGTTGTTTTGCATGTGAACTAGTTATTTGAACCCTTTTTGTCTACGAGGGCCATGATTAAAAAAAAAAGAAAACATAAATGGGTGTCATATTAAAGTATTACACCCCGAAGCATTATTAGAAAGGAAGGGAGAAGAATAGGGTCAAAGGGAAGCTGCTCTTCAAGAATGCGTAATTATGACTCCAATGACCCCCACCTACCCAACACCCGCTCGGAAACAAAATTACCCGAAGATGAGAAAGTCTGTTCTAATTAAAGAGGAAATAGATTTATATCTTCTCGTAATGGCTTTTAAAAAAATATATATATCAATAAATGCAGGTTACAGTAACATGTTTTGCTTTCTGGTTCTATATTATTTACAGTGTGATATAAATTAGGGTTGTTAAGATTGCAGGGAGTTAGTGGGGGAGTGCAGCAATGGCAGTGGCTAAAGGTGAAGAACCTTGTTTTTATTACACAGCTGCTGGATAATAAAAAGGAAGAAAACGGCCATCAAAAACGCTTCATTATGATTAGCCTTTCCAAACTTTGTCATTTTTCTTAAACTTTTAAATTTATTCGATTTCACGTAAATTAAGGTTTGTGAATTATAGTTTCATTGAGAATAAGAGTAAAACTACGAATGGAATATTCTAGAAACGTTATGTTTACACAGTTTAAATTCGTTGGTAAATTGGTATTTCGCGAGTAGCTGTTTCATTGTTGTTAGGCTTTTACAAATTTCCGGACATGTAGATTTCGCGTTATCTTTTTATTCAGTAGCAATTTTAAAAATATATATTTGCACATAAGAATAAAATAATATATAAAACTTAATCGTCTGAAAGCCTGAATTTTGTTTCATTTCAAATTTCAAAACTCGTTTTTTCACTCGATAACTTCATTAACCAGATACTGTATCTGAAGTTTTCAAAACTAATTTTGAGACTTACTAATTATTGGGAATTACTCTTTTGAATTAATGACAATTAGGCCTAATACGTATTCTGTAATTCTAATTTATCTTAATTTTTATTAATGATATATCAATTTAAATAAAAAAAAATTCCTTTTATAACATAAAAAAATAAATGTAAATTCTATAAATATTTTCTTAATTATTTATTTACACTTTAAATAACTAAATAATTTTCAATGTTCCAAGTTAAATTCTACTTTTGCTTCTATGTTTTGCTTCTAACATTGTCTTCTATGGTGAAGCGAAGCAGAATTGCTTTTTTTTACTCCAGCGGAAAGGTATTCGTTCAGTACAGAAAAACTGCAAAATTTTGTCTTTCTCTAACTCACAACAGATTTGAGGCGATGGGACTAAAATTTTGATCAGTCTACCGAATTCTATTCTTAGATTTCCTTGTTCTGCAAAATATGTCCTACGTTATTTATTAGCGAAAGACATCAAAAGGATCAAAGGAAGAATTGTCATTAATAAAACTATCTTCCAAGTTTTTATAGGAATTTGTAGCTAACATTAATTTTCGGGAAGAGTTGACTGACAAAAAGACGTAGGAAGTTACGTTTAAAAATAACAAAAAAAACAAACCAATTTTTTTGTCTTGTCTTGTCATCTTCAATGAAATAATAGAATTCTACTATAAAAAAATACAATGAATAGCAAGGCTAGTGAAACCTTCGTTTCTGTTTTTTTCTTTTCTTTTTTTTTTTTATGTCTTCAATATTTGCTTCTCGTTGATTAGCCGAGACGAGGAGTCTTGATGGATACTTCTCGTAATTTAATTCTTCCTTCACGTCAAACAGAACAGGTTCCATGATGGATGCCTTACGAGCTCTCTATCATATTAATTTCTTTTCTCGCCTTCATTCAAATGTGGAATTAGATGGGAAAAGCACATCCTTTTCAATTTTACCTTTTTTTTTTCTTTCTTTCCTCTTCTATTCTTTGTGTTCGGAAAGAAATCATTCCCTCATCTGTAGTGCGTTTTTTCTTCTTTCTTTCTTTCTCTAAATTTATCTTTGTTCAAGTAATGAATTTGAAGTGGAACCGGATTACTCTCCTGGGATCCAGATTCTTTTGATCTTTTCCTGGAAAATTCTAGAGTTAGGTAATGACCCAAGAAGTTTTCCTCCTCCTGTTTTGTTTGGTCTGACGATAATTTAACCTTTTCTATCTTTATTGCTTCTAATCTCAACCTTCAATTAATTGTTTCAACGTTAAGAAATAATAATAGTTTAAAACAAACGATTTTTACTCTTTGTCCGACCTTTATTCGTGTCTCATATTATCTTTTCAGGGAATTTGCTTTTTGATAAATAACGAAATATCACAACTTCGAGGCCTATGATTGAGCTGTGAATTGATAAGTAATGCTGACTCGGTACAATCAGAAAGTGAAAGCAAATTATCTGTATGTTTCACATTATGTAGCTTCCTCCTTCATTACACAACAAAAATTGGAAATATAAAACTGCAGAAAGAAGAGAATTACAATTAATGTAAGAGTCATTAAATTAAATTAATGACGAGGTCATTTTAATTGAAGCGATGTTTTACATAAAGTAAAAAATATTCACAGTAAATATGAAGCAACCGTTTGCACAAAACATTATACAAAGATTCAAGAGAAAATAAAAATAAAACAAGTTTCGAAGACCTGTATCGTTTCCATCATCAGACTATAAAAATATAAATATCTGCAGTTTTATATTTCCAATATGAAAAACAGAAGCGAAATTCTACCAAAATTCCTTGGACTCCGCTTTGAATTTTTATCTGATCAAGACTTATCTGAAACTACAATTTTAATCGAGGATGTAGAACTCGTTGTTCTAATATGCGATAGGGATTACTTTAAAGCAGGTTTTGTAATGCTTTGTCCTTTGCTCTGGCACATTATCTGTTTAACAAGAATGGTGCTTGGCCGTTAAAAAAAAAATCAGAGGTATTACTTCGTCTGTTGATGCTAAATCTTTTTAGGTAAATTCTGCTGGATATAAATCGTTCTGTGAATTTGTTCAGCTTTTTGGTTATTTCATCTCTGTGGTATGGATATTTAATACACATTATGTCAGACATTATGACTAAAGTCAGTTTCAGAAAAAAATCAGGAGTAACGTCATTGAATCAAGTTATACAATATCTTTCAGGCTGAAACATAGCTCCACCTTTCTGTAAATATCGTTCTGCAAGAAAAGGGTTTGTACGATGTGAAATTACTTTAAGTTTATACTGATAGGTAATAAAGTGTTTAATATTATTTTTTGTGGAAACTAGTAAAAATCAATCATGCTATTGGTTATTAAGTTGTCGAACTACTTGACATTATGGCTGCCTCCGCTAGCTCGCATGTGTCTCATCAAATATACTTTAAAGTTAATCGTGAAGGTCAGTCTTTGCGTGGTCCTGATTGACTGGCGAGAATAGAACTAAAATGTATATAATTTAAACAGGATTAATTATAAAATAAAAAACTGGAGAGGGAGAAAGAAAAAAAAGGGTTGTAGGAGAATCGTTCCAGCGAACCCTAGTATGAAAGTCGGATGCTTAAACCATCTCGCCACCACAGAATAGAGATTCCTACGCCTGATGTAACTCCCGATCTTTTTCTGAAACTGACTGTAGTCACAGATCGCCAACGTTTGTTGCTCGGTGCCCACGTTATTCATCTTAAACGCCCTCATTGAGCTGTTTAACTGCTTTAGCAATGACATTGAATGATACAGAGTTGAATGATGGGAAATAGTTCTCCGGCAATTTAAAAACAATAAGTTGTATTGTGGCACTTCACACCCTTCCATATATTAAAATTGTACCCTACTATATTCTCTCCCTCTACTGTATTCTCTAGCTTTCGTCAATGATATTGTATAATTAATTATGGATATAACGATAAAAATTACAAACGATTGGCATGTTTTTGTAACAAACTGGTTAAATGATATAATTATATGTTTAACTTCACTTTATTATCAGTGCTCTGTAGAGTGATAATTCCTTAGATCGGCGAAAAAAAAATGAAAAATGACAAACATGCATTCTACAGTAGACGTGTCGAGCAATTTCAGGATAATAAAAGAAAGTTAAGTGATGTCCACGCCTTGCCAGATTCGAATCCTAATGATACATATAATAGAATCGTAAGTCAGGCGTAACTTCAAAAAGAACGTTTAAATATTTACAAAGTGCGCAAATTTTATTTCATTCGTGTTAATGTAAAGTATAACAGGGTTTTAAACAATGTTTCTGACTTGCTTGGCGGTAGTTTTGACCTTCCATTATAAATTATTATTGAGTTGTTATTATTTTAAACTTATTCAGCTGTCTAAAATTTTAATTTTTTTTGTTTTATATCCCTTAGGGAAATTCTTGTTCGGTTTGTTCTGTTTTTCGCGATATGCTTTACTTGGAATCTCAGAAATGAATGCAGTGAAGAGTTGCCATTCAGGAGGAGACAGTGGCCATAATAGCGCCGTTTCCCGAGCGGAAAGAGGCTGCCAACGGGCTGTTATGTTGCCGTGTTCGGGGTTTGGGGTTTTCCAATCCTGAAGGGTCCTATAAAAGCCGGTTTTCATTGTGCCAAAATGTTCCGCAGGGTTTGATTTACTGCCGGTTCCGTATAGATCAATTTGAGTGTCTAGAATTGAACATAAACATAAATCACACCCGGTCGGAAAACTTAAATGTTCCAAGGAATTAAATGAAAAAGAAAATAAATCAGCTATCGGGGATAAAAAAAAAAAAAAATAGTGATTTACAACCAAAAATAAATGTCATTGGAAGACAATGATTTGATTTTTTTGTTATTTATTATTAATTTAAAGAAACGAAACTCCCGTAATAAAATAGGAAGGGTTTTCTTAATGAATTTTTGTTTTTGTTCATTGTTGATTAAAACTAAAAAAAATTAAAAGTAAAAAAAAAAAAAAAAAATGGGAATTCTTTTCTTTCAGAATATAAACTTAATAACACTTCCGGCCGTTCCGGCATGGCCGAGCGGTCTCGACGGGCGGTCTGCCTTGTGGCCGTTGTACCGGAACCTGGGTTCGAATCCCGGTGTTGGCAGGGCTGTTTCTTTCTTCTTCTGTGTTTCGTCCCTTTCTCCCTGGGACTTACTCTCTCAGGGTTCTTCTCGACGAGATCTGATTTCTCATCACCATTCCCGAATTTCCGAAACATTTAGACCGAATGTTTTTTGGCGGGAAACTGTATATTTTATCTGATTTTTTTTTCCTCGTTTAGTTTCTAAGTTTAATATTAAACGTCAAAAAAAAGAGTTCCATATTCATGTAATCCTGCAGATTGTGAACAGAGTTGATTTTTTTTTGATAAGGAAAGTTCGTACTTTCAAAAATAAATAAATAAATAAATGTTTGTCTTATTTCCAACAACTAAGGTCTCAAACAACGCATTGAGCTCCAACAGTGCGCTGTTAAAGCCTCACGACTCACTCTAATACCACAAGAAATTTTATGATCAGTTTCCTGCTTTTCTCAGTATTATCCCGTTTCCCCTGCACTTTCTTCCACCATAATTTCTCAGTCTTTCTCTCCATCTGTCCTCATTTCCGTGGGATAGCATAATAGACCTTCAGGTCGCGGTGCTTGGCTTCCCTGCCACCCACATTCACCACAATCAATCAATCAATCAATCTATATAAGATTCAAATTGATATTGCTTTTTTTGAAAGTACAAAAACCTATTATTATTATTATGGTGTTTAATTACATATTTATTGTTAAAGAAATGAAATGCGAATTGTCCTGGTTGTAACTAAAAAAAATAAATAAATATAATAATTTGATAAATTCTTATAAGAGCGATTTTCCCACTCCGGTTGAGTTTTCCACTCACTATTTTGGCAAGCGGCAAATTTCATGGAAATTTCATCATCTCCTGAAGAAGGCTCCAGGAACAGAGCCGAAATATTGAACGAAAACTCATACGGGGGTTGAAAATCCCTCACAGAAGAATATATATCCTTTATCATGGCCCTCTTCTCCTTCAGGACCAAATTATTAAATATCATAAACACCCACTCATCCTTTAAGAACATAATTTAATTTCTATCCTATCTATCCTCGTTTTTTTGGAATGTTAATTTCAGTTATTACTTGCAAGAATAAAGCCATACATCTGATTAAACAAAAGCACATTATGCAAAAAATTTAAGTTACAACTAGTTTCTCCACCGAGAGATGGTATTCTCAATGCTTGAGAATACCGCCTCTCGGTGGAGAAACTAGTTGTAACTTAAATTTTTTGTATAAATGTGCTTTTGTTTAATCGGGTGTATGGCTTTATTCTTGCAAATAAGATATTTCAGTACACGTAAAAAATTTACTTTTTACTAATTTCAGTTATATTCATTGATTGTAAATATTTCATGAATTTTTCCAATTTTCATTTAAGAAAGATCGTACATTAAAGAAAATTCAAATCATTTGAATATTTTAATCTTTGTAATTTTTTTTTTTTTTAATATTTACTTGCAGTCTGTCAATTTCTAACGTTTCATTTTATCTTTGTGATTCTTTAATGTTGTTATATTGAATTACATACTCGAATGTTTTCCTAAATTTTATATTTTAAACATTCAGAAAAATCAATTTTCTACATTCTTTTTTTTAAGCCAATCTAAAAATAGAATCTTACAAAAGAATATCTTTAAACACAGTTATTGATGGAATTGTATATGAGATATTTATGAACTTTAAATGAAAAACAGACCTCAGTAACTGAACCATTTTATTTTTAAAGTATCGTACAATGGAAAGAAATTCCGGTATATTTAATACGTTTCCTCTTTTTTTAATTCTTATTTGTTGAATAGCGCTTGATTCAAAGGATGTTTGTCTATTTTAAATGACGTAATTCGAAAAAATAGACTGCACATAACGATAAACATTTCAACCCGTAACTTTCTGGTAGTGTTTATGGAATATTGTTAAATCCATATTTTTATTATTTTATTCCAGGTAAAGGAAATATAAGTGAAATTAAGAAGAAATTCAAAATAAGTGCAATTTTCAGTTGAATTTTTGAATACTTTTAATGTAGTTTCACAAATGCTTTATTTACAAAAAAATACGAAACGTAATTTTTTATAATTTTATAATTCTCTAAGTCATTAAGTGTATTATTAAAGTCAAATTTTTAGTGACATTTTGTAGCTACAAAGATAACTAGCAAAAAAAATAAAACATATTAATAAAGTTATTAAAAATTAATAATAGTTTTTAAAAAAAATTACTGACAGTTTTAAAAAAAAATATTAAGTAATTCTTTACTTTATTTTTTAAGTGGTTTGTAGGTTTATTAGGTCGATTACGAATTTAATATATCGCTGTTCACTACGGTGACCTAATAAAGAGAAAGCATACGTGAATCCGTCTGACAATTTATTCAGACAATTTAAAACGGATAATAGCTTAATTAAAGTTCAGTTTATACATTGTAATTAGCGATTTTAGTTGGGAGCTATTGTGATAGCGACATAAATCGGTAGCTATTGCGTTTGTCCTGTCCGTGCATGTCTGACCACCCTAACAACTCCCGAACGGAAGATCGGATCGACAAACGGATTTCACCATCGTGTTCTGAGGTCCAAACAACGTAGGAATAGGTATTTTCAGCCCCCCCCCCCCAAATGTTCAGGTTATTTGGCATTGTTTCATTGGATTTCCGCTATTAGCTTAAAAGTTAGAAATGAACCATCTCGTTTCAGTTGTAGGCTTCAGCTTGATGGGTAAGGTTTCGGATTCATGTACTGAAGGTTGTGGGTTCAAATCCGCATAGATGTTTTTCTTTCTTTTTTTTCTGGTAATCTTTTTTTTTCAATTTCCGCATGGGTTTTTGTTTTCTTATTTTTTTTTTCCAAACTTTTTTTTATTTTTTCCCCTACCTTTTTATATTTTTCCTTGCTTTATTATACTTCCTTTTTTTATTATTATTATTTTTAATTTTTTTTTTTTTTATTATGGTCGCCCTTAAATTTAGGCTTTAGTACGAAGTTATCTCACTTGTTTTGTTGCGACATCAGTGATTGAAATTAATCAAGTACATATAACGTTTCATCAAAATCGGAATAACTGGGAAATGGCGCTCATATACAGGAAGTAATTTAATAGCACTTTATGGCCAATGGATGTAGAACTGAGCTACTATGAAAACAAGAAAATCACATCCAATACTTGTCTATTTTCTTTTCCGATATTTAATGATTTCTTTCTTCTATTTCTCGTTTCTGTTATTCATTCTGTGTAATTAGATAAAAATAGGGAAGACTCGAGGGTGATTAATTTGCGAGTGGAGCGTCGTGACTGGCACATGGGATCATGACGCTAGTAAAAGCAATGAATAAGCAATAATAGAGGTGGAAAAAATAGCATTGAGTTGCCTTAGATGCATTCAACAGTTCTAACACTTGCTGATAGCAGCATGACGTGGAGTAAACTTAGTTAAAGCCAAAATAAACATGATTCAAATAAGATAAAAAGCAAGTTGACGCTTTTAAGCCTGACGAATTACACTTCGCTGTTTATTTTGAACTTTATTTTGGTTGAAGTTTTCGTTTTCTACAAGCAAATTGTTCCCGTAGATGTGGATTCTTTTTTATATTTTTCCTATGAAATATTTTTTTTTGAATAATAATAATTATTATTTTTTAATTAATCTTATTAATTATTAAGTTTTATTTACATCTGAATATTTTCTTATTTTTTATTTACAATACGTTGTAATTTAGAGTTCCTTTTCATTGCCTCACATTTACCTAAATAAACAATTTATGGATTTTTCTTCAAATGTACTAAATAAACTAGGGAAAATGACCCTGCAAACATCATGACCTAGGTAACTTGTACTTTCTTTATTTGATAGTGACTTAGGAAAAAAAAAATGATCTCAATTTCATATCAAGGAAATCCGTACAACAGTAGTGCAAGGAAAGTTTTTTGAAAAGGCAATTTTTAATCCTACACGAGTGAGTAATCGAGATTTTTCATCCTTTATGTTGAATAATTTTTTTGTTAAGGGATGAGGATTGTACCAGTCGTTACATAAACCTAAAGACGACTGATACATCGTACAGTAGAAATATGGTGTATTTGCATAAAACAAAGATAAGCAGAAGATCGAGTGAAGTGGTGTCAATACATAAGATATATCTGTAACTGTAAAACTTTAATACCATGCATTTATGTCAGCATATTTACATAACTCCAATTGGTTAGGTCCTATTCACAAAATTTTTAGTTACTACTGAAATAAATATTGCGTAAATATTTTTAAGAACTCTTTAGATTATTTCCAAATAACTATATGATAAAAAGTTCAGTAATCATGAAAATAAACACAGATAAGTAAACTAATTAAATTTGAAATGACGAAGGCTAACGAACAGCAACGTTTTATGTCACTGTAGTAATATTGTCGACATATTAAAAAATATTAAGTATTTTTTAATTAGTTTACGTATCTGTGTTTAATTTTATTATTCTTTACATTATTATTATTATTAATCGTGACATCATTGTAATTTTAAAAATAAGAATAAAAAATAAGTTAAGCCTCTTTTCGAATACGGTAGCGTGCTTAAGAAGCAAACCGAATTAGCCTTAAGCTTAAAAGATCCCATTTCTAAACATGGGCACGCTACGAATTTGCATTTTTCCACATGAGATACTTTTGAAATTATATCTTAATAGCCGTTATACGTCGTAATTTCTTCGTTCTGAAAAGCCATGTCACTTGTAAGCACGGATTAGTATTCACAGAGAAGCTAAACTCTTTTAGAGATCACAGAAATCTGTATAAACCTGGACCTGACACTGACCTTAAGTAATGAGTAAATGTTTTAAAGATGAGGGAAGTTTCACAAGGAGACCTGCGTGTCACGGAGAATGCTGCAGGCGCCATCTGCATCACACGCATGGAACTACGTCGACCGATAAACACATCTACTTTCAGCGGAAGGTTTTTTTTGTTTTTTTTTTTAACAGTCTGAGTAGCGAAGATCTTTCACCTGAGGTGTTAAGAATAAAAAAAAAATAATAACCTACTTTCAGGTTAGGTTTAAAATATGTTACCTTTAAAACCTTGTTATGCTAAACGAATGCAGTAATTCCTAAAGCTGTTTTAATGAAAATAACATTAAAATATATGGTAATAAAAAAATTCATCAAAAATTTACTACTGTTAATTTTTTAATCTGAAAAGTACATAATTAAAATTTAGTCTTAAATTGAAACGATTCATTAATTTTCGTCAGTCATTTAATTTTCAGTGGAAGTACGAAGTATCTATTCAGAATAAAGATTTATTTTCAGCCACCGACAAAATGGTAGGTTTTTGGATTCGCTAGAAGTGGCATTTAAAAAAAGAAAAAAAAAAATGTATCGATGCCCATCAGATCTGTCGATTTGTTCTCTTGGACATCTTCCTACTCTCTCTTTGTTGACAGGAGGTCGTGATCTTCAAAAGAAAAACATCTTTATTTATAGAGAATCGATCCTATATCGAAACGGTAAAGAAAATGATACTAATAATAATAATAATAATAATGATTTTAATTCAATTTAACGTGTCGTGTATAATTATTAAAATTGCCAACCATTGAGACACTTATTTACAATTAAAAGTTAAAATATTAAAAATCCAAGAATAAAACGACGTTTCGAAATCTCAGACTTACAGATTTCTTTTTCAAGCTGTTCCCCCCTCCCTATCTTAAAAAAAAATCCTCCTTGGAGCAGGGTTCGTCATCAAACGTTATGACGAACCCTGCTCCAGGGAGGATTGTTTTTTAAGGTAGGGAAGGGGGAACAGCTTGAAAAAGAAATCGGTAAGGCTGAGATTTCGAAACGTCGTTTTATTCTTGGATTTTTAATATTTTAACTTTTAATTGTAAATAAGTGTCTCAATGGTTGGCAATTTTAATAATAATAATGATTGGATTAATTGAGCAATTCAAGTCTCAACCAGAGACCTAAGAATTGTCCAAGTATAATAATAATAATAATAATTTTACGAACGTCAAAATATTTTTACAAATGCTTACGGTTTCGCCCATTAGTTTCTGTGATTCTATATATATATATTATTTTTTTTTTTTGCGATTAACTTTTTTGCATTTTTTTTAATCATTTTTTTTTCTTTTCTTTTCTATTTTGTTGTTAAAGTTATTGAAAACTTAGATTGCTTCGATAAAATTAGGTTATTTCTCCGTATAATCTATTAAAACGCTAAACCAATCTCTTTTAAAAGAAAATTCCCATAAAAAAAATAAGTATTATAAATATTCAGTATTACGACTACCATGTACAGTATTAAAAATCAATAAAGTTAGCAGACTAAAGGAGTGTTATAGAAAGAATGTAACGTATTGAAATATACAAAAAATAAACGGTGTTCATCATTTAAAATTAATTCATGCTATCAAATGTACTGTGGGTCCGGAAGCCAAGTGGATAAGACGCTGGACTGCACACTGGCTGACCGCGGCTTCAACTCCCGGATGGTGGTGGTGGTGGTGGTGGTCGGGGTTTTTTCCACGGTTTTCTCCTCCAGACGGACCCTAAGGTTCACCCAGCCTCGGTCAAAATGGATTTATTTCTTGGAGATTTAAGGCAGGCGGGCGGGCGTCGGGATGAACATCGACCTCAACTAGTCCACTTTGTCGAGAATCGCTGGTAGCATCAACCTCCAGCGCACTCAAGGACCTACATGTCCTATAGTGTAGGATTTTGGGCTGTTCAAGTATTACGTAAGCATTGGAGGGGGAATGGAGTTTAAAACTTTGCTTATTTTTGGAGGGGGAGGTATCAGAGGAATGCTTACATAAGACAGACAAACTGTTTTTCCCCTCAGTATTTCAGTGGTATTTACTGTTAATGATTGACAAATCTTACGTAAGCATAGGGGGGATGGGGAGGTCGGGCATCCGCTTATTTTTGCTTACAAAGGGGAGGAGGGAGGAGGTATAAAATGCTAAAAATGTGGTTGAACGACCCCTTTAACTTTAATCAAGTTTGTTTATGAACAATTTCAAGTCAACATTAAATATTTCAGCAGTTGTTATTATTTTACAAATTAGTCCTATTTATTTCGGTATGTTTAAGCTCTTTATATACTTTCTAGTAATTTTTATTTTATATAGGTGAAACAGACTGTTCTGTACTTGAACGTACGAAAAACTATGGATATTTCAGAAAGAAAAAACATAAAACTTCTGAAATAGTCCAGTATTAGACAATAAACAATAAAAACATTCTAAATTCAATTTCGAAATTTCATGGGTTAAAAACATATCCACGTACGAAAAATAATTAAGGTCTTATGCATCTGTGTGTGTGTGTTACATCTGTATCTTATCTGAATTAATTAGACCAGTTGTTCTCAAAACGATGTGAGCGTCATTCCAGCGTCTTTTCTTTGTAATGTATTCAAGAAACACTTTTTTTTATTGCTTTCTTTCTTTGTGGTTCGTTTCTCACTTGAAGGAAATTTCTTTTTCCTTTTGAAGGTGTCTTACGGAATATTTTGTATCCTCTGGCGATGAAGTGAGAGCAAGAAAAACCAGCAGGTTGTGTCATCACTCAGGCAATCCGATCTGTGTGACCGTACTTTCTTCTTTCTTCCTTCTCTACCTTCGTTGCTCTTTAAAAGGGGATCTTCTGGTCACAGAACCCTAACAAAGCATCTCTCTCTCCCTTGACGATAACACTTCTCTTCTCCATTCGGTTTTCTTCTTACCTATTTCTCCAATTTCCCACTTTCGTATTTCTAAAGAAATACCAAATATTTTTCTGGTTTCAACGTGAAACTCCTTATTAAGGGCTTCGTGTTAAAAGGTTTTCGAATACAAAAGCTGTTCGGTTTTGAACTGTTAGTTTTGTAATTGGGCTTCTTCTTTTCTTACGGAATTTGTTTCAGCAAGGGTCGAAATACATACTTAGCCTCAGGCCTTGTCACTATTTTGTACTTAATTTTTGCGTTTTTGCATTTTAATGTAAAAAAAAAAATGCATTGTAATTATTACATTCATTTAAGTTAAGAATACAATTAAGTTAATCTTGTAATTGAAGTTATCTATTTTATTTATGTTCCTTTATATATTTTAATGCTAGCTAGGGTTACATCTATGAAATTAAAGTTATATCTTCTGAAAATTTGAATATTGAATAACTCTAGCTCATAAATATTAACAAGCACGAAAAAGTACCTTAGAGCTCTTTTTAATCTGATTCATGATATTGTAACAGTTTATAGAAATTTTTGTAGAAATTATTTATCTGTTTTTATCTGTATTTTTTTCAGTTTAATCGTTATTTATTTTTAAATATTCGTTATCTATTTCCAAATTAATGATGTTCTATTTATTTTTAAATTATTTTCCATTGCATCCGTTAAAACAGTTAATTAATTTAAATTCATTAAATTCTTGTTTAATCGTTCTGTATTTTTAATTACTTAGACAATCAAATCAAACTATGTAAATATTATAAAAAAACAAAATATTTTTCGTTGATAACTTAATTCATTTCAGTTCCAGAACTTGACTCGTTGTTTTTCCATCTCAACGACTCTCTCACTAAGACCATTACAATCTATAGTTTGTGGGTTTTTTTTTCCATTATTTAGAATTTTATGACGTACAACTAAATGTGAAACACAATTGAATTTTTTTTCATGAGGAAAAAAAAAGATAAGGCCTTCTGAGTTTGTCAACTGATTTTAACTCGTAGAAACTCTAGAAGAACACTTCTTTGGCTTTCGCATTTTCCAGAAAACTACATTCAAACGCAAACTCAATTACTTAATTGTCAGCCAACCTGATCCCTCGGAAATTAAAAACGGTAAAGGGAAAGAAGGCTTGTGTGTCTCCGCAATTCAATTTATTACCATTGTCCGATTCCCTGAGCTTCCGAATTATTTACGCGTTCATCTCCGGAGATTCTCGTCTGAATGAATTTTCTTCCTCGTTTCCGCCAATTCACGGCGTTCAGCAGCGGCGGTGACGAGACGCTCGAAGCGGCCTTCGCTGTGCAGTCGGCGGCGCAGGTTGCTCGCGTTTCGGGGCGCAGATTTATGGCGATGGGGCTGTGAAAGCCAGGCTGCAAACAGTCGTGGCAATGCTTAGCATTTAGCTACATCTCTCTTGGGTTTGGTTCTTTGGTGTCTCTACCATCTGCAACAGCCGATAAATCTTCCTGCATTTGCAGTTATGCCTTTGCATTTTGAATAAAGGGAGATTCTGAGATTGTATTTATATTTACCGTGGCTATAAATAGTAGGACGGGACAAACTACAAGCAATATTTAAAATATTTGAAATGCGCTTTTTTTTTTGATAATTGCGATGCAAACAAAATAAGTTAATTAGAGTTTGAGATAAGTTTCAAACTTATCAAATTTTTAAATGTTTCAGTTGCATATCATTCAAAATGCAACACAACATCTATTACTCGAACTAATTGAGACCAAGATTGGGTCGGATTATCGAATAGTTCGGATTATCAAACATGCATAAGAATATCCAATTATACGAAACAGAAGTATAATTAGGGCACAATTAAATAAGTATAGAAAAAGTTATTATTATATCTGTGTTTTGCCATCCGACTTACCTAGTCTCGTTGGTCGAGTATCTTTGGAGCCTAAACCTCAACCCAAGGGACCACAAGGCTTTAGTAGAATAATTTTGCCTCCTTATTTCGTAATGCAATAATAAAGGCAAAGTATTCAAAAATTGTTGTTTAGAAAAATTAATTTTAACTCTCGGAATAAAACATAGTACAGTAAAACCCCGTTATTACGCTCGTCAAGGGACCATGATCTACAAGCGTAATAAGCGGGATAGCGCTATAAACGGGGAAAGGATTTATGTGATGGGGAAACATTTAGACACCATTTTACAGGAAAGATACTTGATTCTGAAATAGATAAAGTGCAAATGTGAGCTTATTTCCTATTAAAAAAATATTTGATTGTGGTTTGTCGTGTGTGTGTGCTACTGTTATGAATTATGACATTTTCAATGCGGTTCAAGAAACTATTAACATCAATTGATACTCCACTAGGAGCAATACAAATATATTTTCGGAGCAGATTTAGTGCACTGCCCGCTATTTCACGCGCCTTTTCTTGAATGATTGGGCCACTTAATGGCACTGATGCATCACGGGACTGATGAATCCATTCAATTAGAATTTCCTCGGCATCTTCATATTTTCCACACTTTACTTTTTTACTTTTGCAACCACCCTTCGCTGCATTGGTAATTCCATTCTTATTTTTTATTATTGTTCTCAGACTGGATCAGGGAATTCTTAGATTCTGCGAAATCCTTCTGACTTAGTGTAGAATTCTCGTCGTACTTACGGAGAATTTGCAATTTTTCACTTATAGAAAGGGATTTCCGCTTCAAAGAGTTCGAAGATTCCCTCCTACCAGGGAAAGAAAAGAATCGTTACAGTGTTACATTTCTTTTCGATACAAAATTTCCGATATAAAAAAGCGCTACAAGCGGGATTTGAAGCGTTATAAGAGGGTAAAAGTATACAGAGATATATAGAAAATTCCAGGGACCGCACGAAAGGAGCGTAAAGAACGGGATAGTGCTATAAGCGGGAGCGTAATAACGGGGTTTTACTGTAACTATTTATATGATATATTGCATATATCTTCAAATAAATAATCCGCAATGAACACATTTAGCTGCAAAAGTAACATATCAGTATACTAGTGCACTAAAAGTAGGTATTGCAATTTCTTTTTTTGGGGGGGGGGGGGGGCAGGATACGAGGAGCGGGCAGCGATGGTTTGGATAATCGACGTTCTATATCAGAGTCGAAGGTACTACCGATTTGAATCTTAACAATGGTCCAATAATCTGTCTGTTTCTATTTCCGTGTTCCTTATATATAAAACAAAATCCCATTCCTATCACAGCAACGCATCCCCAAAATCTGACTCGAATGTACTGAATAAAAGAGTATAAGAAAATCCCAGGATAATTCCACAATTACAAAAAAAGCTAATGTAAATAACACATATGTGCTCATTATATAAAAGTAACGATTTTTTTACTTCTATATGGTTGGAAACAAGAGAAATTATAATTGACATGCCAACGTTGGAATTGCCTTATGAAAGAGTTCATGAAAATAAGGGTTTCTTGTATCAGTCCCTTTACATGTGGGTTCACTTAGATCAGAAGTGACTGAAAGCAGACAATAGCTTGGCCAGAAACAATGTAGGAACACTAACTACTCTCCCTTATGCGAATCGCTTTAAATATGATCAATTGCTAAACGTTTAAAACAATCCTTCAAAAATTGGCAACGTAATTGCATCATTGATATTAAAAATGTTATTGTTAATATTATAAATCATCTAGAAAAGTAATAAAAGAAATACCCTAATATGTATTTCTGTCATGGGGAAGGAGTTGGGAACGGCCGTTTCGTCCTTCTGCGGACTCATCAGCTCAACCCCCGCCTTCCCCTAAGGGCGCTGAGTCCGCAAAAGGACGAAACGGCCGTTCCCAACTCCTTCCCCATAACTAAAACAGAGAGGAAATTTCAATCTTTATTTAGATTTGTGCTGGTTTGTTTCTTTTGTCATTTGATCCTACAGCACGTTAAATATTTGTTGATATGTATTTCTGTCATTTATGCATTATATTGCAGTTTTGAAATCGTATCTTTCTTCCTTGTGGATCTTGGAAACATTTTGAGAAGTCAAATGACCTAATCTGAAGTTTTGTATATTATCAGATCATGAAAATCAGACTGTTCATTGCTCAGTAAATCATAAAACTCGTAAAAACTGCGCATCAGTGAACATAACAATATACAATTCTTTAACTCGAAGTACGTTTATTGTCTTCCACGTTACATTATTTCGTTGTATTGTAGCCTTCCAATTTTAATGGCCATATAAATTTTTATACTACGTAAATATACATTATGGATATTTTAGTCGTTGATAACGACGATATAGATACTTAAAGGCACGTAGGCAGGGAGGGGGCTCGAGAGGCTGAAGCCCCTCCCGAAATCTAATCAAAACAAAAATCTCTTCGAGTTGAAATCAAAAGAACTAGTGATATCAATGTAAAATTGCGGCCAATTACGAATCCACGGGAAGACAGAGAGTGGGTGCTATTCTTATTATGGCCGATCACAACATGGCACTTTTTCTAGGAATGTGCCCTTCCCGAAAGAAAATTCTGGCTACGGACCTGCCTACTTATATTAAAAGAAAAGAATAAGTGTTTTGCATTTGCTTGTTGTAATGTCGCAGAGATTGGCTTTTTTACATCGAATGTCGTATTTTTTTTTTCTTTCTCAATGAATTATAAATGCATAAAATACTGAATATTAAATATAGTATTTCTATATACAGATGGTGTGTACACAAACACAAATATACACAACTAGACATATAGACTATACATAAACACACACACACACACACACACACCTACATCAAAATATCACAGTTGGATATCAGACGAATATGGCCTCTATGAATTTTGTGTTAATGAATAAAATATTATGGAAGAAGAAATTGTCTCAGGTTCAATTTCTGCGTGAATACACGTCATGAATTTTGCAAAAGTTTTAAACATCTTCTCACTGCTTTCTTGAATGAGGTTTGTTTATTTGACGAAAGCTTCAAGCGTTGAGTTTTTAAGTTATTTTTATAGAACTGGATTCCTGTTCCCGCTGCAATCAGTATTCATTGAACGGAATGCAGTGATACAAATTCAGTCAAATAAAAATCTCGTGATGCCAGAGGTCGATTTCCAAGGAGGAAAAAAAAATTATATTTCAAGGTGAAAAAGAAATGGAGGAAAAAAAAAAGGGGACGATCGAAATAACCAGTAGAGAAGAAGAATCATCTAACATGTCATGAATGGCAAAGACTTAACTTGCTGGTTGTTCTTTCATTTTTTTAGCTCCAACTGCAGCTGCAAGGCATGAGTCATTCCTTTCAAGCCCTTTTTCAAGAGCACCAAAGTTAGGCAGAGGTTTTGTTTATTCTATTGGCGTTTCTGAATCAGAAATAAGAATATTATTGTTATTGGAATGAAGGATTTTCAAGGATATATACAGTTATCTTCCAATCATAGTCGTAAATTGTCTGTCTCAAAACACTAATCGTGGTCTAAACAATAGCCGCCTTTGCTGAAAGCTCAGGATAAACAAAAGACAGTCAATTGAACATAAAGTAAAAGTGATGGAAAAGAGAATCGAATAGAGTAGCTTTTTTTCAACATTTTTTTGATATACCAATAATCTTAACACGGACAATTTCAGCTGTCAGTAAATATTGGATCTAATATGTCTGTCTGCTTTTTTTTTTTGTTTGTTTTGTTTTTTTGAAAGTTTCAAATTAAGTATTTATATGAAGTTCACATCCAAAATCTCTGTCCTAAAAAAAAAAAAAAAAAAATTGGAAAATTATTCGCAAACAACGTAAAAGACTCTATAAACGTAAATTTTTTATGGATAAAAATTTTAAAATAGCTTTTACATTAATATGCTGAAATATGTATTTAACATCAGAAAATTATTTTTCATTAGAATATCTGACAAAGAAACAAAAAAATGGTCAGAGTTATTATTAGTAATAATGAAAATTTGTAAGAATGAATGAAAAAGCATCATAAAAGTAAAGTAAAGTTGTTAAGGTAGCTATCCTTTACGCATGATGTCCCATGAAGCAAAATAAGCTTAAAAAATATTTTATTAAAGAAATTTCTGGATTTCTTTTATTAAAGATCACCAGCTTTTGCAAAACATTGATTTTTTTTTAATACAGAGTTGTTCAAACTTTTATTTCCTATAATGGGATTTCGTATTTTATAGAAAGGGAGAAAGAACCTTTTAATTTGAGGATCCACTTTTTGAAGGTCTTCATAAACTTTCTTCTGTTGATCCCAAGGTTTGCTTCTATTATAACTTATTTAGGTTTCTAATGTTTCTTTGTATTATAAATACACGAAGAATGTGATGCATGTCCATGTAATTAATTTGTTTAAAATTCATTAGGGGCTCAAAGGACGTCTAGGATAGCCCCTCCCTGCTTCTAAAGATAGGATCTTTTCACAGACTTATTACCGAAAACCATTCAGCAAAGTCGCCATTTGTGTTCCTGCTCTCTTCTTGAGATTCTTGAGTCTCTTTAAGCCAGAAGAGAAGCCAAAGTAATTCACGTATATGAGGCAGAAAATAGCATCCAATTTCCTCCACAATCATGTCAAGGTTGGAGAAATTACCCGGACACTCGTCGCTCGCAAAGCAACGCTGATGCTCAAGGCAATAGCGTCTTACCAAAGGCGCTTATTAGTGGCTTTCTTTGGCTTTTCTTTTTTTCTTGTCTTCTTTTCTCTCGTTTCCTTTAGGTTTATCTTCTTTTTTTTTTCCCCTCCCTCTCTCTCTCTCTTTATCTGCTGATGCTGAAGGCTAAGTACAAGAAGCTGCTTCTGGAGGTTCTTCTCTATCAGTTCCTTCCGAATATATGTTTTCATGGTGGAAATAAAACACAGAAACAACAACACAATTAGACCAAAGTTGTTATGAGAAACTCGTCTTTCCCAATTTCGTTTATGGACCCTGAATTAGAGACTACTTAAAACATCGAAGAAACTCAAAGAAACTTTTTTAATAGCTTCATAATACATGAGAATAAATTAGTCATTTTTTTTTTTTTTTGACGACTGAAGCAAAGACTGATTTAAAGATAGACTTTTTTTCAAGATTTCTTTTTAAGAGACTCACGAACCTCAAGAAATGAGGGGAAACACAAATGGTAACTTTGTTGAATTGTTTTCGATAATAATCTTAATATTACAATCTTAATAGAAGCCTTTTTGTGCACTATTTAAGTTGCTTAAATTCGATTAATTTTAATTAGGCCTATATTAAAGCTCGCATACGCATTAAGAGGATTAAGTATTAATCGGATATTAAAAGGCCATTAATATCCAGTGCCTGTTTCTCTACAAGGACCCACACGGAAAACATTTTAAATATAAAAAGTTACATTAAAGCCTCTTGTCTCATTATGGGCAAGCCAAGTTTCAGGAGGATCAACTCAGAAATTTAAAACGTTATTGGCGTTACAGACACAACCACATGACCGATTTGAAGAGTAGTTTAAAGAATAAACAAGTACAATAAATTTATTTTATTAAATAATTATAATCTGTGAGAATAATATAAGTAACAAATAAGAGATCGTAAATCAATGTGTATAGGCAGATTTTTTTAGAAGCTGGAGTTTTTTTTCCTTCAGTAGAGATTTTATCCAGATTACTTTTTTATCTACGAGAATGAATCCACCTGCTAATGCGAACTACAGGTGGGCGAGCGTTGAACTGACCATCCATTCGTCCCTTTGGTTTATTTCGCTGGACGAGGTATGGCAAGATGTCGTTTCGTTCTAAATTAGGGGACAAAATTAAATTTTCATTTTTTTTAATCGGGTAATCAATGACAGACAGGTACGATTCCTCCTCTCATTGAAAATTGCATTTTTACGTCAGCAAAAATCGCCTTCCAGAAAATTTACTAAAAAAAAAAAAATCACCGGTCCTTATCTGCAAAAGTTTGATAAAGGCTGCTCACTGGTTCACTCCTAGATTAAAAATAATTTCTACCTTTACAACACGGCTGCCTTTAATAATTGGATTTCCTTTTGTATTAAAAAAAAATGCCCAACCTCATACATTGGATTATCTTTTCGATAAAGTATTTTATTTTTTTCTAAGTATTACGTCTACCTTAACAGTACACCCACGACGAAATGTGGTCTCAGAAACAGACAAGAGCGCGTAAAATAGCTCAACTTTTTTCTTTTTTATAGCCAATTGATTTTTCATTCTGATAAGTGGAACGAAATTATTTACTGAGAATTTTATGGATATTCCCGCCTCATTATTATAGTTTTTATTGTCGATTTATCAATATAATCTTAATAGCATTCTTCGTTCCACCAATATTTCCTCTTGGCCAAATTATTGCTGGTTTCTTTATCTTTCTGCAACTCCGAGATTTCTCTGCATATTCAGCTGTTATTAAACTTCCTAATTTGAGATTAGAACTTCAAAAGACAGCTTCCTTTCTTTAAAATGTTATTTCTTCATTTTTGTTTAAGTTGTAAAAACGATAATAACAAAAAGCATTCATATTCCAGTTGTAATATGTATTGAATATAAACAGTATAAATTTGCCATTTTCTGAAAAAAAGAAAAAGAAAAAAAGAATTAAATCTGGATTATGTACTTAAACTGCCTAAATCGGATTAATTTTAATTTTTTAATTTTAATTGTAGTGGATTAAGGACGGGGCGACTCAAGAACAAATTGTCACCCGTGCAGGATAGGCATTTGCCGCCCCTGCCCAACTCCCACTCCTAGCCTGCCCCCACCCCAAATGGCACCTTTTGATTTAATGGATGGTTAACCGACCGGAAGGTCTGCATATAGCGATGTTCGAATTCCCATATTTAACACTACATTTTCTATACCCATTCTGGCGTACCCCAACGTCGGCGCCCCGTGCGGCCGCACGGGTCGCACGGGCCTTAAGCCGCCCCTCATTAAGGAAAATGATATTTTAACAGAAATGGAATAGAAATCCATTGTTTATATTCCAATGCTTGTCTAGGGAATTTTTCACTTGATAATTTTTCGCCAAGGCCCTTTTTGAAAACATTTCAAATGTAAAAGTTGGATCAACACCAGTCCTCGAATGTTTACATCAAGTTTCAAGAAGATCCATCAGCTATTCAAAGTTTAGGTGAGGAGACACACAGACACAGACTGAGTGATTTCATAAGCCTAATTCTTCTAATGAAATTAGACTTAAAAATTATGAAAGTGTAAAAAAATTCTAAAGTTTACATCAGTATTCTTCCTACTTCTAATATTATTTTTAAATATTTTTTTTTTTTTTTGCTGATATTTGACTGAAGATTAAAGCTAAAAGAAAAATAATACACTGTATTTGTAGGCAAAGCTTAATGAAAAAGGAAAGATTCAAGAAAAAAAGGTTTCTTTGATTTATTTCTACGGTATCTTTTTTATTCTTACGATGATTTTTCCTCCTTCTCATTATATTTTCTCTCCAGCTGGGCTGTCACGTTGTTTGTAACTAATATTAAAAAAAAAAACTGATTGTTTCCTGTTCGTGTGAACGTAGCTTCATCCGTAGACATATTTCGTTTTGTGTTTGTTGCTATCGTGCACCGAATTTTCTTGAATTAAGTATTTCGCTGTTTATGAAATCGATTTAAAATGTATTTAGGTTATTTAAAAGTTGTGTTCGGTTTCCTCAGATTTTTATGAGAAAATATTTCGCATTTAGAAAAAAAAATGAGCCAAGAATACTTTTGATTTTTTTAATTAAAGTAAGTTATAAATACTAAAAAACAGAGGTTCCAAAATTGTATAATATCATATCTTTTAGGTCTTGAAATTGGGAAGCATATTTTTATGTATTTAGCTAATTGATTAACAGTATTATATTTCTACTATTACTATTATTATTAAACAATAGGAATATTAACATTAACGTGAAGAAAATAATAAAAAAAGTGGCTGATGAAATATAATTAGTATAAATTTCTGTTTTTGAATGACTAGCAATTTTAAGTCTTATATTTTGTGTTTTATTTCATTCTTTATTTAATTCTATATCCTTCCATAATCCTTTTCTTATATTTACTGTTATTTCTTATTTTATTCTTGTTAAAATAAAAATCTAAATGCATATTAATTTTATTTATATGTAGATAATTTGTTATTTATCTATAAGTAGCTTATTTTATATATTTTATAATAATGAATAATCTGTATTCTCATACGCTTACATTCTGAATAGAATTAATCAGAAAATAATTTTTACTATAAATTATTGATTAACATTAATTTTCGGAAAGGCTTTACGGTCTTCTTAAAAAAATTGGAAATGAGAACCTATTGATAGAAAATTGCCATTCTAAACTTTCGTGTTTAGAAAAAAAATATATATATATTGTTATTATTATTATTATTATGTAGAAGATTCAAACCTTGGGTTTCCCAGCAAAGACCCTATATCAAGGACCAAGACACAAGTGAAAAGAAGTGTGCAAGAATTATTAGAGATGTGTGGTTGTGTCCATAAATTTCCTAACTATTTATTATTATTATTAGTATTGATTTCTTTCAAGTTACGGTGATAATTAAAATTTTTCGTTACAGTGACTTACAGGAAGAAAGCATATGTTAAAGCCATTATCATTCATCAAACATGTTCTGCTTAAATCTGAGATAAATTAGAGAAAATATGCAAACGTGGATCGCTATACTAGGAATTCTTCTCTTTTCCTGATGCTTTTTAATTTTTTTTCTAATATTTTTTATAATAATATCTGTAAAAAGTACTTCTAACTTCATACAATAAAAAAGATGCGTTGATTTTTTTATTTAGTTTTAATTTCTTTTCAGGTTTGAGTCTTAAAAATAAATAAAATAAAGTAAAAAAGAATAATACTATATAATAGGAATGTTTAAACCTGAAATTGAAAATGGAATTCTAAATTTAAATCGAACAATAAATCATGATTTTAATGAAACGAAACTTAATTGAATATGTATAATTTCCTTCCAGAATCTTCTCATTACTTTCATCTCTTCTTCCCGGTCGGCGTCTGTATTTATCGTCCAATTAAAAGAGAAAACTTCGTCCTTCCTTCTTCCGTTTGTAAATGTAAACTGATGAATGGTTTTTCAAAGACCTTTTTTCTTTCTTTTTGGTTTCGCTTGAGTTCACTCATATCTAAGCTTTACTTCTAGATTTTTCCACCGCATCAGTAATTACGCTACAGAGTACGATGTCATTATATAAAAGCGTTTTTAATAGACTCTTAATATGTTAATGTCCACTTAATAACTAAAACCCTTGATAATAATTATCAGCCTAAAATAGAGAAATTTTTTAAAGTTTAATTAATAAGTACTGTGAAAATGATATACTCAAGTATAATAAGGTGAATTTGAAGTGCAATTTCATGAACTTATGATGCCGGGTTTTCATGGATGCCGGGTTTAATGTTTCGGTAGTACCGGACCCAAATCTAGTGAAGATTATCAAGGTTAGATAAACAAGCCACAATTAGACGAAAGTGTTATTATTTTCCTTAGGGTTTTTAGATAATTATTTTTTGATAAGTTTCTTACAAATCAAGAAGATAAATTTATAATAATAATAATAAAAAGTTTTTTAAATATAACACTACAATATACCCATAGATTATTTTACATACAATAAAATAGATGACGATTCAATACCAGACTTCTACACCTCAACAAAGGATACTTTACTGTACAATAGTACATGTCTACATACAGTAATATACAGTGAAATATCAGTTTAGTAATTACACCAACATTCGTCACAGAAAACAATAGGTATTACGTAGAGATAATATTTACTGGGTATATGGTAATAAAATTGCAGTTAAAAAAAAAAAAGCCGGTTCTTATTCTACCAGTTTCAATGACATATTAATTATACTAAGTTATTAACACAATTATTATAAATTACAGTACAAATAAATTGTTGTCATGACGCATAAAATCAAAAACTTGTAATACACAGTACATTTTATTTTTATAAATTTTTGATATATTATTGAATTTTTTTCCTTCTTACTCCAAATAACTGAATTTCCGCTGGCCTTCAGTCCAAATTAAAATTTATGTTTCCAGCAACGGATATTTTTCTGTTGTTAATTACAAACTCTTGTGTTAATTAAATTTGCGTTTCAGAAATCCGTTTTTTTGAGAAATTTGCATTTTTCAACAAATATCTTGACAGTCGTACATCTAATTTCGTGATAATTAATTAAACACGAAAGACCTTAAAATTTTGTTCACAGACGGTTGACCGACCATGCCGGAAAAATGTAAATATTTAAATTGACTGTGAGGATTAGGTTTTTATTATACACCGTTTATCTTCTAATAAGCATTATAAAAATGTAAATTTAGCTTTTATCAGAAATTGGAATTACTTTATTATCGTCAATTATTATCAAACTTATATTTTCCTTTTAACAAACTGAATTACAGCCAACAGACATCTGATAAAGATCAAATACTATACATATATATTTTTTTTTAATGTAAACTTCTGTTATCGTTTTTAAATAGATATTTACTAAAAAATTAAAAATTCCAAAACATTTATTTAATTTTTGTAGTTTAACTATTTGTAGTTTAATTTAAAGATCAATAATTTTTATTTTTGTAGTTTAATTGTTTGAAATTATTTAAGAAATGTCAGACTTATATTAGATTTGGATAAATAGATTTATGTTGTCTATTAGTAATAGAAAAAAGAAAAGAAAATATTCAGCAGCTAAAGTTGTCTGACATATTCTTCAAAATGTTCTAACATTTTAAGATATTTTTGTTAGCGTTGCATTGTAAAGAATCCAACCTACTTTTGAGACTTCAAGGAAAGCCGTCTTCGTTGTTGGTTTGATGTTTTGAAGTGACGGCCCTTGCAAAGTTCATTTGAGCGAAGAAACAAATGAAAATCGCAATGGTACCACACGTCCTAAGGTATAACAGACTCCAATAGTAGACATGTTTTTTTTGGAAGAGTGCCTTCTGCAGACATTTCTTTTTGGGAAATTCGAAATTTGCTTGTTGTTCAAACTTCAGCATGATTTCGTTTTGCCTCGCAGTTTATACACGACAGAACTCAAATCCCTAAGATTCGAAGCTTTCAGACACCATCGAGCTTGGATGAGTTGTTTTGCAGGAGCCGTATGGCTCGTATTAAACTATACAGTCTGCAAATCCAGAAGTGACGGAACTATACCAGCACAAGTTTCCAGACTTTGGACTACGTAAAAACTTTACTAGAATCCCTCCACTGAAATAAAAATAAGGTGAAGTCACCTATTGCGTGATCTTCAAACATTCTTTGATTTTTTTTTTAAGACGTTGCTGTTGTGATTTTTGGGAAAATAAAAAAAAAACTGTATACAACAACATCTTCAGAATTAAAAACAAAAGCTTTTCTAAATTATCAGTCTCACCAGTTAGAATCAAAAGATTTGAAAACAGTTGAGATAATGGAAAAATAGATTTTTTTTACATCATTCACTCTTAGACCATTACTTTTCGTCAACTCTCCTCCCCTACATTAGTAGCAACATATCCAATCTAATTTTCAGTTTCTTTTTTTCAATGGAAGTCAGTAGCATTTATTAATTATGAAGTGTAGATGATAAACGAATTGGTTTCAGAGATCATATATAAGATTTTATTTCGGGTGGGTCTAATTAAAAGAGCAGGTCCAACTGTCATAAAAAAAAAGAAAAAGCATGGCGAAAGGGCCTACTGTTTAAATTTGGAGATTTCAGGGGGCAGGGCCCTCCCCCTCGGCCCTCCCTCTAGTACTTCCATGATTTCATTGATCTGCAAAACATTCCTCGCTACGGTGCAACAGCTTGAAAATTGAGAGTTTTACTGCTTACCTTTATACTCGATTGACATTTTACGATACTCTAAACACGATAATAAATCATTTTAAATACTATACTGATATTTTTGAAAAATCACAAATATATTGGTAAAAATAAATCCTCAAAAAAAAAAGCCCGGGAAAAAAAAAGCTCTATTTTTACATGCCAAAGTGTTCCTTTATAAGATTAAACATTTAAAAAAAAAAAAAGTAACAAAAACCTGTAGTATAGTAAAAATGAAACCATAGTCGAATTGCAAAGTTAATAAAGTTACAGTATTGATTTTAGAAATCCACTTTCGTTCATTGATAGCTGGAGTTCAAATATTGTTTTGATGTCCTTACAATTTATAACTTTCATATCGCGGTAGCATTTTCCTTGTTAAAATTTTTGTCTAGATGAAGTTTTAGGAGTTGATGACCATTTGGATTTTCGCTTTGAATGTCAACACACACAGTTGGGGAAAGGCCTATATTTTTACGTTTTCTTTTGTCTCGTGATAGTGGCCACCACGAGTGAAGACTTTTTTTCTGTTGATTTAACTTGTCTTTGTTCACGGCCTGAAAACCCTTCCTAAGGATAACGGGTTTTATACTTATTCCACTGTATCCTGTATAGAGTAATTAATGAATCGCTCTACCATTGCTGTATGTGCATTTTATAGGAGAGAAGATAGTGGGTAATGTGCTATTAGGTCAATATGTCTGTGGGAACGACCTGACCAATCTCTTTCCTGTAAGTCGAGGCCTAAAACATATTACTAAGATATCTTAAGCTATGGCATATATTCTACACTAAATAACGGATAAAGAAAGTAGAAAAACTGATAAATGCATTGAAATTCCTAATAATTACTTTGAAATTAGTTAATTCCATACAGTATTCTAAGTCAAAATGTAAAATTAGGTATTACGTAAGAGTACAGTAATATTACGGTACATTATTAAACAACACTTATCACCGAGCCAGACCTATGAAACTATTATTATGATATCACTAATTTTAATAAAGTAAAAGTTAAAATAACACTGTCATAACTTTTCTATCGATTTTTGATATTTCTGTAAAGTTTATTTGTAAAGTTGTAATTAAGTAAAAAAAAATGTTCATAAAAGAACTCAAAGTATATTTTCCTTAATATACGTTTATTGCTTTTTTTTTTTTTGTAATGTTATTTTGTGGTATTTTCTTCGTGAAGGCAATTCTACGGCGCATCATATAATTGCCGAATATAAACAGTATCTTCAATTTCCGCTTAGTGAAATCGTATTTTTAATCGCGACACGCGCAAATGACAGTGGATTACTAAACGGGTTAATATGCACATTGACAAAAACACATTGTTTTGTTTGTAACGTTATTCTTTGGTAGATTTTTTTTTAGTTGTCTTCTCGCACAAACTTGCCGACAGAGACCCACGCTGAAAACTTTTTAGATGCAAAAACTTCCATTGCCTCTTCATTGGCTTGAAATTTTGCAAACGATGTTTCAAGAAGAATCATGCACGGGTTCAAAAGTTTTTAGAGGATACAGAAATAAGCATAAAATACACGTAGACGTTTGAGTCTTATTTCTATAGGAAGTTGCCTAAAAACAAGGGAAATGAACAAAAAATGAAAGAAATACAATTGAAGTACTGAATCGTAGAATTAATTATGTATAATCACTTCATTAAAGTTGTCCTTATGCTTATTCTCTTGTTCTTTTATCCCTAATCCCGTGTATCCCTAATCCCGTGCCATTTGTTTCGTAAATCGACCGATTCGTCCATTTGTTCTTTAAGATGAAGATCTCTCCGTGGCAGAGCAAACGTATTTCCCACACTTTAATCCTCGCATCCTGATATCCGACTGCGCGTCCCGAGAATCGAACACGTGTTGGCGATTAATTTCGCGGCGACGGAGATTAAACGTGGGAAATTTCATTTGACCCGAGGTGCCCCTTCTCGTGGTCTGATTGTATTTCTACCCAGGGGACTGTGTTGGCACAGTGACATTGTATACTTTTGAGCTACGATAAATTTTATCGTAATTACGGACAATCAAGTTGTTAACCTGTAAGGAAATTGACACTCGATAGGCATTAATCACCACACCTTTAATTACATTGCGATATGCATATGGAAAAAAGTATTATCGTAAATTGAAATCGATAAAGCTGAACGGCATTTTTCATTGATCTTTAAGCGTTAGGTTCTGTTGAATTCGTTTTGTCAGTCCATATTCAAGAAGAAATCGAATTAAAAAAATTAATAAAATAAGAGTCCTTCAACCGTTTTGAAAATAGCCATTTTTCTATGGAAAAACGAATAGATGGATTTTCATAGGATTTGATGTTTTTCAATATTAATTGAAGCTAACAACTTAAATTAACAGAAATCAACATGAAATCAACAAATATATAACTCGAAAATGAATAAATAAATAAATAAATAAATAAATAAATAAATAAATAAATAAAAGTAAAAAAAAAAGAAACGCGATTATTGAATTTAAAATATTTATTCTTTAAAATTGCGATTCAAATAATTTAATATTTGTCGTTAATTACTCCGATTTAAAATGTATTTGTGTAAGTATGAAAGATGTTGTTAATGAGTTCAGATTTAGGCAGGAAATTGTTTAATCATATTTTTCAATTAAAAGACAGTTTTGTGGCGCATAAAAAAAGTTCTAAAACCAAAACAAATAAAGATAAAATAAAAATAAAATCATCAGCCAAATTTATCACTTAAATCTCATTAGAAAGTAAGTCTTTCACTAGTTCGTACAGTTCTTGACCTTTGGAGCAAAGATAAAAGAACGGCTTTCTGTCAATAATATTTCATCAAATTCAGTACAATCACCTCTGTAATAAACTTGATCGGAGGAACCGAACAAAAATACTCGTTATAACTGTTCTTTGTTTTATCCATATGCTAGGTACGTGTTATATTTACCGTAACTGAATTTTATTAAACCCATAACCCATCACATTTTATTTAACCCATCAATTTAATAACATAAAACCCATAAACCTAGATATACAGCATAGTAAGTCTCAACCTTACAATTGTAGAGATGTTGTGCCGGTATTTCCACATACAACTGCAACGCCATCTATCCAGCGCCATTTTGAACTTTATATATATTTATTATGTACTCAATAGGATTTCATTTTACCAATATTGCCTTTTATTAACAGATCCTGTTTAGCTTACACACTGAAACGAACTTACATGTCAGAAACATCGACATGAGTGGTCGTCTTCATGTTTTCAACTTGATGCAATACTTCAAAATAAATTACCCGCTTGAAGACTTCCTGTATATAAAAAGTTTTAAAAACTACAGCAAATAACAAATAACAATAAATTCGTTCTTAAACTTTCAAATGTTTATTCCAATTTGTATAAAGGCAATATTCACTTTTTATAACTATTTAAAATTCGATTGCATTTAAAACCTGAATGGATCATAATTTATATATATTAACCAAAAAAATTATTAATCTTTAATATAAAAATAGATATTAATAAAATTCTTAATTTTTTTTAATCTTCCAATGCATATATGAATGTATATATATGAATGCGTATATGAATGAGAGACAATATATCTTATCGTAACCTATCTTAAAATTCAGTCATTAGCATTAGCCTTATAATAGCGTAAAGATTTGTTCGTTATATCCGTAAATCTGTAAAAAAAGAAATAACCAATCTTTAGCTGTGAAATGATGCTCTTTAAATACTTCATTTCCATTAACTCTTGTCGCAATAGCTGAAATCTCGTTATAACCATTCTCGTTATATGCTATTCTACTGCATTTAGCTAATGGAACTTTATACACAAATAATGTTTCTAAAAAATATTGTTATGATAAGTTTGATTCATGAGGAATAAGAGAGAGACATTAACGACTTAGTTTTTCCGTTGATAGAACAAAGAAACATCAGTTGAATTTCCTGTAAATGGGATTGAAATGTTTTTGTGAGCTGTCTGTAGCCTTGACTTGTAGTTTTCATTCACCAGTGATCCTTTAAAGGGTTTTGAGTTCCAAAAACTGACATCAAGTACCATCTTCTAGCAGGATGTAGGCGTTTCAGTCGTCCATGGATAGGGTTATTCCTTTAAGGCAAATATTTAAAGGACTCCCGGAAGTGGGTGGAGAATTCGAGGGAAGCTAAGCGATTTGCATTAAGAAGAAACTGATTAACGTTTGTTAATCCAAAAATTACTTAGATCTTGGCACTAAGATTCATTAAGATTATCAGTTGGCAAAATCAAGCCTTACCAACTTCGTGGAGGCGGTAAAGAGTTCATTTAGCCAAACGAGGTCTCGAATTCTGTAGATTTGATTAAGACGGAAATCATCGGGATTCGCGAAAACCCCGAAGCAAGAACGTTAATTCACCTGCGAGTCAATACTTAACAAGAAAAGGTTCTTTGTAAAGAAAGAAGTGATGTCTGTATCGCACTGAAGTTTACTATTGTAATTCTCTGTGTTTGAACTCGCGAGGGGATCGCCTTGAAAGGTCCCACATGTCGTTAATTAAGTCTCCTTCATTTGGAGCGGAGTTTGGAATGTCTCCAATCTGTTTGGTCGTCGAAACATGCCGCTGGTCGCGCCGGGTGTTAAATAATTACAAAAATCAGTGTAAGAAGGCGGCCATCTTAAAAACTCTCGTTTTAAAGTTGACATCACCATTTCCGTAAGAACGAAATGAAACGTAAAGCTAATGAAAAAGACGAACAAAAAAAAAATGTATATTTGAAACAAGGATTCTTCACAAAAGACAGCTTTAAGTTTTTTTTTGTTTTTTTTTAGAATGTAATGACGAAGTTTCAATTCTTTTTAAAAAGTAAGATGAAACTTAAAAAATTCAGTTCTAAAGATTGAAATACCAACCAAAAAAAAAAAAATACTTTGCACTTGGAATGACTTTATCTGAAATTACTTTTTATTTGACTGCCATTCTCCTGTACGTAATAAATTATTTAAAGTATTCTTTAATGTGGGCCCATAGTGTTTCTAAAGGAACGTTTTCTAAACTAACGTTTACTTTAAGAAGGTTATCATAAATCAAAAATTATTAAGAATGAAATATTACAATAGATAATATCTTAGAAATATGTTTATCAACAAATTATTGCGGGTTCACAATATCGTAAGATGGTTTTTAATAGTTAGCCTATTATCAATCCCAATAAGATCATTTAATCTATTAATGTTTCTTGATTATTAAATCAAGTGATAGCACTAAAGAAATATTTAAATTTCTTACTTTAATCAAGAAGTTTTGAAATTTTAATAGAAATTGTAGTTTAGACTTCATTCGATTCCTGATTTCGCGAGTTTGGTAACAATGGTATATATACTTATTTCCATTAGTTCATCGTAATAATGAATACCTTATATAAAGTTCGTTATTAAGTTGATCTAAAAGAATCAAAGCATTTGTCATTATCATTGTTAGTCACCTAAAAACAGTTTCAACAGTTGAAAATGGCGTCAAGTTTTTATTTAAAAAAAATTAAAATGCCTTCTCAACTATTCAGTTATCATTGATGAATTGTATGAAGCAGGTCTCAGTTATTCATTTACAAAAATAACACATTCTACAAGTAAATAAATTCACCTTGAAACCGTAAAAATATTTGGTTTGCCAGCTTGGCTCTACAAAACGAAATAAAAAGAACCCACTACGAAAGAAAATAGTAGATCAGTGTTGGTTTAAATCAGGTATCATCCTAGTCTTTTGTTTCACGTCGTTAACAATGCATCTCAACAAACCCCTTCATAATTAATACAATGACTTCGGCAACTTTGATTTGAGGCTTCCGTACCTCAAGTGGTAGATTTCTTGATTTGAATCTTTCTGCGCCCAAAAATTATCTGTACAAAATAAATACAGATGCGTGTAAAGATAGCAGGGAATCTCGACTTTATCAGTAAATATAAACGATATTCCCTAAGTTATCAGAGGAAATAATTCCAATAAATTATCTCTGTCTAAAAAAAATAGGAATTGCTTTGTATTAAAGATAACGGTAATAGACTCATCGTTTTCTCAACTAATTCTCTTGTAAATATTGTGTTTATTATAAATTCTCCATTGTGCTTGCGAATTCTCTTTAGAGACCTCAGAATAGTTTCTACAGAAAAGACAGTTAAATAAATAGATACTCAAGAGTTCTAAAAGAACTTGAAGCCTACTGTCCTTAAAAGCTTACATTTTCTGTTCATTTTGTTTTAGTCTTGTAAGAAGTAGGAAGAAAAATCCGCTGTATTTGTTTCTTGCAGTGATAACTTCTGAATGGAAACAGTAAAGGATTTTTTTTTCACTTATTGAAGAAATTAATTAAATCCACATTACTTATCTACAAAGTCTTTATGATGTTAATGCTCGTGCATACCATAAGAGCATTAATATGCGGATTGATTCATTGTTTAAGACATCCATAGGAATCACTCGTTTAATGATTTCTTTCACATGTTTATTTCTCGACAAGGATCCACTTGGAAAAGATTTTTAAATATAAAAGTTAATTGTCATTAATCCTTAAACACGCATACTAAGATTCAAGAAGATCCCTCCAGCAGTTCAAAAGTTATTGGAGTGGGATTAGAGGCAAAGGCTTAAACACATACACACACACACACGGATCTACATAAACAGGTGGTCTTCGGATTTACAACCAAAACTTTTTAAAAGTATATAAAAAAAAAAAATCGAACATTTTCAAATTTTTTTTTAATGTTTCTAATATTCTTCGAATACTTTTTATAGAGAGAAACTTGGACAGATTAGAACATGTATTAACCGTATATTTATAGACCGTTGATGTTCCCTCTTCACTGTTTAGGCAACATCTACTAGAACTAGATGACCAATTCCCGGCGAGGATTCCCCGCTCTCTGTTCCAACAGTTGTAACGGTGTTACGTTCAAAATATCCGTAGCAAGTGTGTTCGTTTGAAAACATTTACTTTTACATTTCCATAGATTATATTTATTGTATCTATTTATTCCAAATACATTTAATATTTACCTGTTCGTTTCGTGAGTTAAGTGAATTTATATATATAATGTATAAAATGGAACAGAAATGTATAATTTATAAAAAATCCAATTCAAAGACCATATTTCTGTTTCTGCAACGATAATGCCAATTTATCTTTGCTTCTTTTTATATTGCATTTCTTTGCAATGCGAAACTCATAAGCATAAATTATGAGCTTTTCTCATTCGAAATATTTACATATTTATTTATATACACATTTATGAATTTTATATATTATTTTTATATATATAGTTTCGTATTTTTGCGCAATTTTGACTTACGGCCCGAAGCTGTCGTAAGTTAGGGATTACCTACATACACTCATACAGACTGATTGATTTAATGAACCTCACTTTCTTACGAGAGTAAATTAGTAAAATAATAATAAAATGTTGATCTTAACATTCATAGAAATGCAAAATTCTGATAAGCGTATTATCTGTTGATTACATTATCGCTGCAGTTTTTAATAATTGCACCATTCTTAATCAGAAATACACTAAAGCGGAAACCACTCCCTTGAATTATCACGACAAAAAAAGATAAAGAATAATCCACGTTTTATGGTAGCATTTAGAAGATGTCTGATCCATTTATTTTGCTGCCATTAAACTTGTCTTTCTGTTTGAGCAGTGGTATCAAACTGTGGGATGCGAAATAATCGATTCCGGGATGTTTTGTTACATTAACGAATTCTGCAGGAAACTAAATTGTTTAAAAAAAAATGTAGAAAATAAGATAATATAAATTACAAGTTTTTCAGATTTAACAGATATTAATAAAGCAACAAATAATAACCAACAAAAGTACAAAAGAAATTCAAAAGATTTCGCACCCCGAGCTATCACCGGCGAGAGTCTGGGACGGCCGTTTCGAGCTCTTTAGAACTCGACAGCCAGACAAAATCCACCGAAGACAGGCTCAGAAGAAAGGTTAAAGACAGCTTTCGGGAACGAGAGTGGGATCCTTAACTGTTGTTGAATGATTAGGCACATTAAATTTTTTTAGGTATTAATAAAGGTTCTAATGATTTGGCCAGTCTGTATGTTATTATACAGTTAATTGCTTTGTAACGATATATTTAGTTGTGACAGCAATTTTATCCTTGATAATTTTTAAGTTACAAGCGATTCTGTAAATGCATGACAACAATACAATATTAAAATTTTTTTTTTTTAGAAATTTTAGATATCAATAATAATTATTTTTAAATATTAATAATAGTCTAACTCAATTTTGTAATGAACTAAATTGGTCACTAGTTTTGAAATTCTGAAAAACCTCTTAACCATAACTTTTATTTTCTCTGTAAGCGTTATTTTGAGACTAATAAAAATTTACGGCTTAAGATTCCCTGTCTGTTTGTTTATCTCCCCTTACTTTTGAACCGTAAACGATCTTCTTGAAAATTGCATGTTTACTTACGGTTGTGAGACGTAACTTTTGAACTTGTTAGAAGTGCAGTCCTTGTTAAGAAATCTTACCGTGAAAGTTGTTAACAATTCTTATAGAAAAGCAACGGAAGTGAAAGAATGAATTTCATTCAAAGCTAACAATCCACTTCCGCTTGGGAATCATTGAATGTAGTTAAAAGGGATGACCAGCAAGAATTTGCAAATTGCTTTCAGAAAATAATATTTTTTAAAAAAATTTTTATTTGATAAATATTTTTTTTAAATATTTTTTTTTTATAGTTGAAGATATATTTATATTTATGAATAAAAATTTACATGTACATGGACCTTATCCTTTTTCGTTTGGTTTTGAAGATAAAACAAAGCAAACAAAAAAACAAAACAACAAAACAAAAATGAAACATTTTGTGGAATGTAGGTGTTACGTTCTTTCTGGAGTTTTTGTTTCCTTTGATTCGGTAGATTTATGAGGACTTTTGGCTCATCCGGTTAGTACAGTGGCTTTTCTAGGTCTAAGTTATTGTATTTAGACCCTAATATTTGTTAATGGAAGAGAATCATTTACAGAAGAAAGAAAGAAAGATCCAAGCCCACTCCTGGGTTCGAACCTACGTTCAGGCGTCTCATTCGGGCATCGCGTTGACCATTTGTCTGGGCCCAACCGGCTTGTTTGATCTTCAATAAGGAAATGTTAGCTATTGACATACAACTTCACGACTCCTTCTTGAATCATTAAAGCTTCTCTTCTAACTAATTAGTTAATTAAGTTTAATTAAGAATGCTGTTAATAAAAAATAAAAGGTGCCACTACAATTATAAAATATGTTTCTCTAATTAAATTGGTTGTAATCCTTTCTGTAATAAGATGTAGACCAGCAAATTCTTTCCCAAAGCCTTTGGTTCCAGTGAATGGGTTTTATGTCTTTTCCGACTGTGAATCAATGTATTCCATATTAAAACTGGAAGAAATAGTAGAATCGTAAATTAGTAACCATCAGAGACATTAGATTGAGAACGTGGGGTTACACGTGAGCGCCCCAATCCCCCCCAGTCCATCAGAAGAATGTCGCTTCCATCTTTATGGCTTCTCCAATATCCTATAAAATTCATTTAATGTCTACTGACAAACTGGTTTCTCAATCAAATTTCCGTACAAATTTTAAGTACCTGTAATGTATTCTATCAATCCCGCCATAAAAACGCGTGTTCTTTCTCAAGATGATTTTCATTACTGAATTAGGGTTGCTCGGTCGCGTGCAAGAACACAGCAGTAATCTGCAAGGGAAAAAGAAAATTCGGAAAGGTGTAATTTCTTACGGCTTAAAAGCGGGATATTGCTTATTATTATTTTTTGTTTTTTACTTCCTGAACTCATTAAAGCTGACCTTTAATTACAGATTAAACTAACGAAAATTAATTGATAAAAATGGCGATGGCTCTTCAAAGAACGTCTTCAAACTCTTTGAAAATTTTAGTTTTCTATTTTTACTAATAAAATATCACAAGGCTAGTTCTATATATCAGCCGTAATAAGTTATATATATATATATATATATATATATATAAAACACCGTAATAAGTTATAAATATAATAAGTCTTTATTAATTTATTTTATAAGTACTTGAGTTTTCGAATGATGTAGAAAATGAGAAATAAATATGTAAATTTCGCCGTAGAGTTTTATTTACTAATGACTAGTTTTTTTTAAGTACTTTTAAATGCTATTCTCCGCTCCATGAAAGAAGATACTGGTAATCGATTGTTCACATTAGTAACAGAACGGTCTCAATGCTTTATTTACATTACTTATATAATTACAGCACACCTTTTAGTGTAACGTGTTCCCTGCCTTCGTTCCTGAATGCAGATGTACTTCTGTGACCGTCGACGATCAAAAACAATTATTTATTCAAATGTGATGTTGCATGCCAGGCGTTATTGATCGGACTGCTCTTATCCAAATATGACAGTCTTTCATTTTTGTTTTATGTGCAAATGTTAGGCAAAGAAGCCCCAGTCTTAAAGTAATGAAACAAATTTTAGCTTTGCTACTTTTTAAGCTTTACAAATGGAATGGTTTTGGTGGAAGATAGAGAATATTATGTTTGAAAATATCCAAAATACTGAAATATTAAAAACAAGTTTAAACAGAAATTTTCTCAAATTTAAACTGTTATATCAGTTTCTGTTATCTTAAAATCTCAGTATTTAAACTTACCCTAACTCTTCAGGTAAATTGTAAATATATTATTACTATTAGATATTTTAATATTTTAATACTTACCGTATATTATATAATTTAAACATTCATTTAAGTTGCTATTTTATTTTGGATTTACACATGTTAAAAAATTGTTCTACAGTTTATTACTATTAGTTAAGAGAGAACAAATCATAAAACAAAGTATAAGAAAAATGCAAAGGACTATATTAAAATTTATATATTTTTTTATATATATTTTTTAAAAATACAGTTCTTTTTGAATTAATTTTAATACAGTTCTTTGCATTTAGTTCTTTTCGATAAGCGAAAAATTAACCATAAACCTTTATCAATTTTTTTTTTTTTTCATTTCTGGATTGTTCGCGAAAAATTAGTTTTTTGGCTTCCCGCCATATTGTGGAACTTACAATATTATGATTTCACAATCTTTTTCCTTTTAATATTCCACTTATCGTACAATTTTTAATTATCTGTTAACTATAACAAACAATTAACTAGGAATTACTAAGAATGATGCATCATTAAACTTATTTCCCGCCACCACAAGTTGTTACCTTTTACAGTTTGCAGCTATAAAGAAAACAGCCACAGCTTCTGATGTCAACGTAGTGATTAAGACAAAATTAATTGTAGCGAACATCATCTCACGCCCAATAAGCCCTTAACAGAAGCCATTAATATTATTAGACCGCCGCCATATTAATTGTGTAAATTTTAATACTGTAGCTTCTCGCAGAAAAATTGATAAAATTTTTAATTCATTGAACGAATGTTTGCAGGATGTTGTTGTTATGTTTGTGAATAATCATTAGCAAATATTAATAATAGATTTTTGATGTCGTTTATGTGGTTTTCGATACAGATTATTTAAATCTGTAAAAGGTAATTGTTTGACTGGGAATTAGACGAAAGTAAATGAATATTGATTTTTGAAATTACGAAAATCAGAACAGTTTATGTAATTTTGGAATGTCCATCATTTGCTTATGGAACTTTAGAAGTTTCTCGAACGTTAAAAGAACAAGTACGACTTGCGGGCAAAGAAATAGCTTGGTGGAATTGTCAAATTTAATGGGAGAAAAGCAAGTTAAAGAAAAAAATATTTGAGGAAGTTAGATCTAGAAATGGATCTATATAATGAATTTACAGTTTTGAAAGAATAATTCCTATAATTCCTACAATTTTAATAACAGGAAATTTGACACTTGAAAAGGCTCGTCAACTGACAAGAGAAACCGTGTCAGTTTTTTTAATATTTTTTAATATATTTTTTAAATGTTAATGTCGATTTTAATTCTGTGTGTAGGCATTTTAATTCTATTAATAGGAAATTCCATTAAAGATGGTAGATCTATTTTATTATATAATAATATTACCATAAAAATTATTATCTGAATCCTTCCTTAAACTTTTTAAGGAATAAATATGGAAGCTAAAACATTGTTTGAAAATATTGAGATAATGATATTTAATTACTGAGGAGAAGGAGATTCTAGAAATGCTCGTTTCAATACAAGATCTAATAATGCTGTTTTACAATAATATATAAAATAATAAGACATGCAACAACTGTGAAATACAATATAATATAAAATAAAGAATAAAAAGCACTATTAGAAATGTAACGCAATTCCCGAACCGCAAAAACAGTAAAAAACAAAACAAAAAACGTCAAATTAATTTATAGTATATAAAAACTATTCAAAATTAACTTTTCATAATGGAATATTTATCAGTAAAGAACTTAAGTCATAATTATTTGACGAATATTGTAATATTGCTTGAAAAATAAAGGCTTTCTAATAAACTAGCTATCAAGAAAATGACGTATACCACCGCTTTTATGGCGTGCGAAGTCATTACTAGCATTGGAAAGAATCAATCATCAAATCATTCAAGTTGGACTTAAATCTACTTACATATTGGTAAAAGTTTGTTAAATATTGTGACAATCTGTTGCATCACTGAAAAATATAATTCAATGTCAAAAGAAGAAGTTTCTAGAGATGGAATTCAATCAGGAATGCATTGTCGAAGGGAATTCCACCAATGGAGAAACTATAATTAATTCTGAAAGATGATAAAGAGAAGAATTCGACGATTGGAAAAGAAAAAATGAGAGAAAGGGAATTGAATAAGAAGTTTTCTCAGTGTCAATAAATAAAATAATAAAAAAAGATCAACAATTGAAAAAGTCTTTGAATTAGGTATCAAAAAGATGCTTCAATTCTCTAAATAGATGTAAGGAATTTAAAGAAAAATAAGAATTATTCTGACAAAAGCGCATTTCGCAATGGAAGGAGGAATGTTTTTATGTTTTTTTTTTTTTAGATTTCATAAAATATTTGTAAGTGTCCGTAATATGCATCGTGGGACAGAACAACAAGTTAATTTAAAGCAATTTTAAGTCCATAAATGTGTCAAATGAAAATAGTTGAAACTTTAGGTTTAGGACAAATTACCTAAAAATTGAACTAGAATGAAGAGCCAGAAACCTCTAAAAATAAAAATAGTTATTATTCGAAATAATTTATAACTTTAACATTTAACCTGAAATTTTTAACATGAGGTTTAACTGTCCATTTTAGCATCCTATTAAATTGAATTGGATTTAATGTGCGATTCAATAAACTCTTAATGTGCCTGCAAAAGGTTTAAGACTTTTAAATTATAACAGATGAACAGACAAACTTTCGAAAACGTATATTATATTTGGTTCTTAAAAAAAAATAGAAGGAAAAAAATCACAATGTTCTGATGTTCAAGAGTTGACGTTTTGGCAACGATTTTCTTGCAGTCAAAACGAAGTTCACGAATATAAAACTCTCAAGCTTCGACGTCTACATCAGACTTCAGTGTTTTTGTTGATAACAATCAATTCGTCTTCATTAGTGAGAAGTAAGCTTATAGTATTGTTACGTTGCGCTTTAATGATAGAAGAGAAAAATTAAAGAGAAGATTTTATGAATGTACGCTGAATTACTACAAATGGAAGGAACAAACTCAAAAAAATAATTATTCATTCAGAATTGAGGGAAAAAAATTTAGAGTTAAAAAAATCGATATAGGATTCGCTTTAGAGTCCGTGTTTAATTAAATTCGTTTCGCATTAAGATTTGAAAACGAAAGTATCAGAAATAATAGAATTGACTTTCAATTACAATTCTTTCTATGAAAATTTAGTGACATTTGATAACAAAAAAAAACAAAGATTAAAAAAAAAAGTAAGCCTGTTTCTAACTTGGAAAATGAGACTCATCAAACCTGATAGCTTTTGAAGTGTGATCTTCTTGAAGCTTGGTCTGCACATTCGCGTTGTTTGATGCGATTAAGATTAACTCGATTTAAAGTTTACTGATGCGAGTTTAATTGTTTTTTTTTTTTGTTGTTTTTTTTTAGAAAATGAAAAATTTAAATTGTTTATAGTCAGTAGATATTAGAATTTGAAAATAAATAAATTCTTTCTTTTTTGAAGTTTTCACGACTTAAAAAAGAAATAAACAACAAAATGTTTTTGAGGAAAGTATACTTTAAGTTCTTCGAACTATTTGTTTATTTATTGCCATTTTTCAATATGAAAAAGAGTTTAGAAACAGATAAATATAAATGTTTTTTAATGAATTAATATTCTTGATCATTAATATTATTTACTCAATTCATTCTTGTATTTTGATACTCAGTCGGTAGCTACACATACACTAACCGAAAACACTACGAATCTGGTGATGATAAGATGGTTTATCTTAAAGGGTTGTAATTTTTTGGTCATTGTGTGTGTATTTAATTATCTGAGATTAGGCCTAAATTTTTTTTAATACTAAGCTTTGGAGGAAAAATCTATTACGAAAAAAACAACAACTTTAGAATGTGCTTTTAGATCTAAATGCATCTGTCCATTCTACCGTAGACTGATCTATTCGTGTACAATCAAGATTATGCAAAAATCCGGCGTGTAACAACATAAAGATTTTTTTTTTCTATTTCTGCTAGGCCTATTCAATTCTTTAGCATCAAAATTAGCACCAGACAAGTAACTATTACGAAATATCAAATTGCTTGTTAGGAGTTAAGAATTAACAGAAGAAAACAGAAGAAAACTGCAAAATAAAACAAAGCCATGCACCAATAATAAAAGAAACATAAGATCCCCTGTTGTTTGCCACCCAGGACGTTTCGTGACATCAGCTCCATCTGGTGGAATGGGTTGTAACTTGTCGTTAAATAAGCAATGCTGATTGCTAAGGAGGTGAATAAAGGAATTTGTTTAGATTCGAAGTCTCTGCTAAGGAGAAAAAGAAAGCTTTCTTCTTATTGTACGTTGACCTTATCAGTGTTGACAGTTGACTGCAATTACAGACAATCTTTTTTTTTTTTCTTCTTAAAGATGCACTTTTTTTTTCTCTTTGAAAGACGTTTAACATTTTTTAATTTTACTTCTTTTTTTGAAATAGACATTTTTCATCCAGTAATTCCATAATTTACAAAAGTAAGTTGTAAAATTAGAATTACAAAACAGAAATATTCTTTAAACTGGCTTACTTCTGATTCAGATTTTCTTTGTGATTATTGTATAAGAAGAATTTCGTTGAATAAGGGCAGTGATGAATTTTTTTTAGTCATTTATAAATTTTTAAACTTGGAAACAGGAGAGAATAACATAATGAAATCCAAAATAAAATTTAACAGAAAAACAAAAACAAAACAAAACAAAACAAACAAACAAACAAATGTGAACAATCGTTAACTCTTTCAGAAAAAGATTCTTAACTAGATTAATTAATGTAAACAAGATATGTAGTTGGCGTACCCTTTTTCGAATAAACCGCAAGATAAATCGCGTAAAAAGTTGTAAAAAAAAATTAGTAATTAAAAATAAAAGTCAACTTACGTTGACAGTTTTTGGACCCTTATTGTAGCTCTTTATCTACTGTTCCTTTTTTCCAAAAATAATTAGGGAAATTCACTGTGACAACCTCCAGCTACCTCAAAGTTTTAAAATTTCTACGGCATGAATTTTTAGGTGATCGCAGAGCGATTGATACGTGTAATGTGGGCATAAAAAGTGGCATAATTTGTCATCGATATTTATTTATTTATTTACTTACTTATTTGTTGTTATTTACACAAAGAATCTATTATTCACATAATAGTATTTCTGATTACTATTTAAAAAGTTGAAATAAGAAAAACAAAATGCTACTATTTTGTTATTTATCTACCATTACTTATGTAATATTATGTAATATTAATAAAATATGCAATATTTTATGTAATATTATTTTCATTTGAAAAAAAAAAAACCAAACAAAAAAAAAACCCAGTTATTAACAAACAAATAAAAGAAACAGTAGCGAAGATTTTTTTTTTTTAAATATTAATTATATAAATTTTTTTTTAACTTTTAAGGTAAATTATTTACAAAAAATTTAAATCCTAAATAAAAAACCTCAAAATATTTCGAAGCTAATTAATTAAAAAAAAATGAGTACAAAACAACATTATTTGTAGTTTCTTACAAAAAAAGAAAATAGTGACTTGAAGGAAGAAATTTCCAGAATTTTTAGTGTTACATCTACTTCAGTAACAGCACGGGAACCAGAACACCAATAAAAGAAGAGAAAAAAGTAATCAACTTCATCATTTCTTTAATGAACTTTTGCGGAAGAGAAGGATGGATAAGAATAAGTCACCAACTCATCATAAGTTTTTTTTCCCTTCCTTACCTGTATATATATTTCATACTTTATAACTTCAGTGAAAAAGAAAAAAGTTATTCTTGAACGAATGAGAAAAATAATAGATCCTTTAGATAGACTAAATTAAAAAAAAAATACTGTTCTGCAGTGAAACGAAATGCAAATGAGAATATAAAAATGAAACCTTGCCAAAACTAGTGATTTCCCAGTTTCTTCGTTCACATGTTTTTATCTTTGAGACAGTAATACTCAGAAATAAAACTACCCTCCTATGAGGTGCAATGGAGTTTCTGCGTTATTCTACTACACTTGAAATATTAATAAACTTACAACTTTTTACAGCTCTACCATATTGTCTTTCCACGGATTTTAGTGCTTTAAATTTATTGTACACTGAAGGTGATGACAGAAGCTGGTTTCACATCTTTCTCGTTAACTTTTACAATCTATTATCTCGGACAGATGGAAAGTATCTTGGAAAACAGCATAAAATTAGCTTAGGCAGAGGTTAAAGCAAATACTTCAAATAAAAACAAGCGAAGAAAAACGTAAAATCTTTTTTGTCGATTCTCTGGTATTTCCTTCATGGCTGAATACAGTTTACTGTGTCATATAACTAGTAAATACTAACTAAAAATAAAACCCCGTATAAACGAATGTAAATGGATAAAAATATTATCTTACACTAATCAAAATGTCGTTAATCAATAGTGCTTAGGCCCATTGAGAAATGGTCTGTCTGCCAGATTTTTTTTAAAGCGTTTGCCTTTTTAAATAAAATTTTCAATATTGTGAGCAGTTATACAATTCCCTAATATCGTGTCGTGACTCACTTAAAAGTAATTTTAATGTTTGAATTAAAAAACACCTTGCTTTTACTTTTCCCTGAATATTAATGTGACTGCTTTCTTTCAGTTTTTCGTTGCGGATTCTAGTTTTGCTGCTGTTTCCAGTTTAGGACCTTTTCCAAAGGACAACTGCTGTCTTAGATGGACCTTCAGTCTGGCACGCTTCCAAAATGCATCTCTCTGACGTTTTATGACTTTATAGGCCGTACTCCTCCGCTGACCTCCTGCTTTCGCTTTCTTTGTGGCGAGAGGAAAGCTCCTTTTTCATTTCTTCTCTTTCTAATCCTTTCTGCATCAAATGTAAACACACGCGCTTACAGCCATTCAACGCTTCAGGTTCATTTGGAACGCTTTGATTGTCGGAAGTTGAGTAACCTGACGTTATTCAACACTTAATAGCTACATCACAACACCAAGAAGTGAATACGAACAAAAGTAACTGTTGCCAAGCCAGTGGCCCCATGCACATTAATTAACATTAAAAAATTCATAATAATATTTTCACTTTCAATTACTTCGCTCCTACTTTTTTGCGATTCTAAGTTATTTTGTGAAGCATAAGAATACATACAACAACAAAAGAAATAAAGGAAATATTGAAAAAAACCCAATCATTTCAGTTTCTCAATCGGATATATAAGCTATAAATTTTTGGGATTAAGCGGGGGGAAAAAAACTTCAAACGAAAATTTAGGAAACAATTGTGAACACCAGTATAGACATAGTAAAAACGTAAAGTAAAAATTATATAATATTGAACATTTAACTGAATGGTCTATCCTGGAGTTCAATATAAGAACATGGAGAGAAGTGCATAGTTTCAAATATTATAAGATTGTTGAAGTAAGTTTAAAGGATTACTTATCTTAATGTTTTTGATTCTGAAAATGTTTTCTGATCATCGACGTTGAAAAGAACCCTAAGAATTTTAATATATTATGATGACCATTTAGCAGCAATCATTTTCCTTTTTATTTCAACATTTTTAGAGCTTTTAATAACGAAAGCGAACACGTTTTACTTTTAGGAAAGTTCAGTAATTTTTAATTTAGCGTTTTTAATTGAATGAAATTGTTTAATATCAATATTATTATTGCCACTTTAGAATACAGAGTAGTTCAGCAATAGTCTTTATAACTGAACTGAATTGAAACGAAGTAATGTTCGTGACTTACTATACAGGAATTTTTTTTTTTTTAATTTCCCCTTTAATTACATCACGACTCAATAAATATGATGAACAACAATTTAACGTGTGTCGAAATTGGCCATTAAAAATTAAAAGATAAAACACTTTCAAGAAACACACATGAATTGAAATTTTAAAAACTTCTAAAACTTCTAAAGCTCCAATATGAGTTAATATAAAGAGAGGCATCGTAATATTGTAAAAATGTTATAAAAATAATATTCGTGGCTTTGAAATATATCCTTGTAAAACAAACGTAGGTTTCATAAAACTTATATAGATTCAGTTCATTTGTGTTTCACGGATATCCGGGAATGAACCCTATTTCCGCAAATCTAACAGCTACTTCCTTCTCTTTTATTTTATTCTTTATAATTTTATTTACTTTGTAATGACAGAGACAGTTTTTATTAAGAAACAACGAATTGGACATTTTTTTTTGGCAGATATCAGTCACTGTTTTGCAACAATGAAATCTAATATTGAGGTATAATTTAGTAGAATAATGTTTGCAATAATTACATTTAAGTTTCTGAATCCAAGACGGTTTGGGTCTCTTTTCAAATCATTTTAGTTCTTCCGTATGAAAAAAAATGTTAATAAGAAAAGCATCTTCAAGTTTTCTATTAAAAAAACTTAAAGTTATGGTTATTATTTTTTTGCTATTAAAAAAAATCTTCTTATCTTTTGCGAAAGAATGAAATAAACTCATACCACCCCGTCTTGTCTGTTTTGTGTTTTCCAAAGGAAGCATTTGATTCATTTTTGTTTGAAGGCGAAAGCAGTGGTGCAGCGCCTCAGGCGGCTTCATTCGCATTTATTTGAGAATTGCTGCCTTCTTTATCTTTCTTCTCCTTCAATGTTCTCCGGAGTTAAACTAAGAGATAACAATTCACAGACGAAAATCATTCATGTTACAAACATTGCAATTTTGAGTAAGGTTTTTATCATTAATTGAGTTTTAAATTCAGTGACATTTATTAAACCTAAAATGAAGTATCCATGAAGTATCCTAAAATGAAGTTATTGAAATTATTATTAAGAGTAAGAGAATTAACATAAATCAGTTTTGTTAAGTCCTGTAACTTATGGTAATAAGTTATTCTACAATATGAAAGCATTTTAAAAGACAAATGTACGAAAAAAATCTTGTAGTGAGTAAAAAACTTTTGTTTAAATTTCTGACAGGAAATTATTATTTAAAATAAAAAGGGTAATAGTTCGATTTCCAAGAGTCTGATACCGAATTAGAAGAGCTTCACTACGTTTCTTTAATGAGAACTTGAGTTTCAGCTCCATCTTATGTTTCCCCGCTCTCCTTTAGACATGGAGATGGGTTTTTGGGAGTTCATTTGATTTCAGTGCAAGTTTTATTATTATTCCTAATATCAGCATATCAACTTTAAAACAAAACTGAAGTTAAGCAAAATAAAATATCCTTTTCAACAACTAAATTTTAAACAATTTACATCCGTGGAATTCTTTTTGTGGATGTTCTGAAAGCATTCCATCTTTTTATTCTACAAAACTGTATAAAAACATATTGTGTTCATTGAAACTTTTTACTAACAATGTTTGCTACTTCTCATTAAATTTCCATTTTACGTTTCAAGTGTTGAAGAAAAAAAAATCTTACAATTAAATATGAGATTTTTGCAGATTATTTGTAAGTAATGTTATTAATAGTAAACAAAAAGAACGTTCCAAACCATCCCTTGATTAATTTTCTTTAAAATTCAATTACGTCACAATAACGAAAACATTTAGATTTGTAATCAAATCAAAATTAACTTGCGTACCAGATTAAAACATCACTGAAACTGTTTTCTGATTAAATTGATATAAAAATACTCAGAATCAGTCAATTTTTTTTTGTTAAAAAAAATAAAATAAAAGTATTTTGTCTAACATCATATTCACAAACACTGTATTACTTTTGTTTTTTAAAGATTTCTGTTTTTTTTTGAACAAATGTCCACGTAATCTCGAAGTCATATACATATGAATTATTATGTATATGTTTCTGTATATTTAAATGTCGTGCAGTGTTTTTATATACATGAATTGCTCATATTTAGAGCATTTTATCTATCCAAATGCTCTCTATCCAAATGCATAGTTATTCCTGTGCTTTCTAAATTTTTTTCACTTTTTAACATAATTATTTATATTTATGTATTTACACAGAGAATTACTGTATTGATATTTTTCTTTGTAGACTTATTACTTATTTTTTTTTAGCAAATGTAAGTTGAGTGAAATTGCCAAATTGCCAATAAGGAAAAAAAAAAGAAAAAGACATTTTCCAACGTGCTTATCTGAAATTATACTTCGTGAAAGCATGAAGACTTAATGATAGTCTGTGCTGAGTCTAAAGATATTGTAGCTTCGCACGGTCTGCTCTGCTGACACATTGTGACATTCTCACTATTTACCCGTTGAATTATGGGGCCTTTTTTTTCCTTCTATGTAATGTCTGTTTTCCTTGGAGTGTTCGTGTCGTGTAATTGGAGCAAATTGAAGAGACCGTGTGCAGTTTCTTGCAGAAATTTCTTTTCGCCGTTTTTTCTAATGATTATTATTTGACTTGTGTCTACATATTTGACTGTCAGTTCAGATTTTATTTATTTATTTATTTATTTATTTATTTATTTATTATGTATATATTTCAGAAAGTTGCTTAAGAGACAAAGACAATTAATTATCTATAACTTTAGTAATAAACAATTTGTGAACAATCACTTTTTTTTCAAAACTTTTTTGAGTTTTTTTGTAACTACAACAGATTCTAATTATCATGAATATAACTAAGATGAATATCAGTTATTATGAATCATAAACGAGTCGTTGTAATCCTCGTAGAGACAGAATAATTAATGGATCTTCTTTATTTGTCCTGACCATTTCTGCAATAATCTTAAACTTTATACATTTACCTTCAAAAACAAAAATATATGAAAAATGCCTTATCCATCTCATGATCGCTAGGAAACATTAAATTTCTTGGATGATGACATTATGTTATATAGTTTTAAAGAATTTATGTACATGTAGACATCAAATCGTTATCCTTTCACCATCATATCGATAAGATAGGATAATCATCAGTTAACTAAATCAATTAATTAAACCAAATCAGTTAACTAAATGACAAAAATTAAATAATTTGGCATAAAAAAGATGTGTTAATTCCAGAAATAACAGTTAATACCTGACTCTATAGATTTTGGGCATTTTGCTTATTTCACCAGTAAGTGACATTTCTTGACATTATCATTGTCTGCAGAATCATTTTACAAGATTTCTGTTTAAATTCATAATAAAATAAATGTAATTCTCGTTTGTATTTAATTTATTGTTAAAGAAGAGGAATAAATAAGACTTCTTGAGGAATTAATATGTTTAAATTTGTTATTCGATTTGTTATTCGATCTTCCTTTGCGATTTTAGCAATAGAGTTAAAGGATTATTATTTCTATTATAAATTCCATTTATTTCCTGTTCATCAACTGTGTACGTAACTCCGTTAAAAGTTTTAAAATCCATTTTGGCCATTGCATTTTGTTTGATTCTGTTACCGTTAACTGAACATTATAAAATTTCCCAGTCCTTACTAACACGTGACTATGATTAACCAATCACAGTCTTTGTAAAATCTTCTTTAATTTCATGTGTTTATCAGACATAAAGCAGTAACCAGTTTGATTCCACTTTTGCCTTTATCACGTGACACTACAAACAAAATAAAAGTTTTTTTAATATACTTTAACTTTGAATTAAAATTTCAATTGGTTTCGGAATAATTTGCTAATCGAAATTACTAATAAATGTCTTGAAACTAACTTAAGGTAAACATCCAACTGTTAATCTATTAATTTTACAACCCATCCACCCCCATTCCATGTTTCTCATTCTCTTGATTCCTTTATCCAAATCTAATCGGTACTGACTTCAAATGAAGCGTGTTTCATCTGCAGTTCTTTGATCTGAATAACAGCAAGGGAGGAATAAATCTATTCACTTAATAGTGGGTGTGGAGAACTCGCTCTAATCACACCCACAACAAAAATCCGTCTCTTTTGTAATTCATAATCAAAACAAATTCATTATGTTTCATTTCCCTGCAGACATTCATTATTATCTTCACACGTTTCCAACATTCTTTTCTTTCTGTTCATTTGCTTTTGAAGAAAAAAACAAAAGTTTTCAGAAAAATGTTCTAGAAGATTCCATCAATTCCTAATTGGAATCAAACAAAGCTGTTTATTCTAATCTTGCAATTTCTTTTCACAGTTTAGCATTATCATGACCAGAAAGACAGACATTCTAAAATCAATAAAAGAAAGTAATTATGAGATGTTTTATGTTATATAATATTACAATAAAATTTATTATTTACTCATTTAAGAGATTATTTCTTTTTTTTTATTTTTATGTCCGTAACTTTGATTAAAAAATTATAAATAAAACTAAATTAAATTAGATTTATAATATTTATTCAACGCATTAACCTGAATGCTTAAGCTTTTAAATAATATTATCACCTAAATTTTAGTTATTCAAGAAAAATGAATGTATTTATACAATTATTTATAGTTTAAATATATTTATTCAACAGAGTAATTTATTTCTCTTGAAAAAAGAAGTACGAAATTGATTTTCAAACAAAAATAAATGAAAATGTCCTAATAACAATTCAATACTTCAAAGAAAGTATTTTGAAAAATAAAATTTGTTAAATTGATGAAGAATCATTTTTTTTTTAAAATTAATTCTACAAATATATAGAATTTGTTAATATAAAAAAGTATTACTTATTTGAAAATTTAAAACAAAAATTAGAAAAGAAACAGTGTATAACGAAAAGATATAATTGTGGCTGTTGTAAAATGTTTTAATATTTCTTAAAAAAGATTAAATATATCAAAATTTTTTACATATCAACATTTACTTTAATTTATTTGTTCATGAACAAAAACAATAAAATCCCTAAACAGATAAAATAAGTAAATACTACCTTAGAAGATTTGTATTGAGAATATATCAGATGTAATGTATTTCAAAATACTAAGGTACAATTGTGAAATATTTGCACTGTGTCAGTTGTTTGATTATCGTTCTGTAGTTTGAGAACTGAATAATGATCTGATTTTAGTAAAGAAAAGCAGAAATCAATTTTTCTGTATACACGTCGCGAACCTTCTGCATAGCAGCCGGATAGATCTTACTTTGCTTCGATTTAGAAAAAAAAAAATCAAAGAAATGAATAAATGAACTAGGAAAACTTTTATTTATTTATTTATTTATTTGATGTTTTAATTTTCCATCCTTGTTAAGTTTTCCATCATTATTAAATTTTTAATAAATAAATAAATAAATAAATAAATAAATACAAAGTTTTATTCATTTCTTTTAATCTCTCCCTGTATACTCGTCTTCTGCATAGCAATTGGATAATTGTTTTTGTTTATTTATTTATTCATTTCATCTTGAATTTCTTAATAAGTAAATAAACACATAAAATTCCAATGGATGCCAGCTGTCATTGTATTTGGGTTTTGCTTGTCCTTTTCATCATTCTTCATTTCATTGAGACTTCCATCAGAAGAATAGACGTGGAAAGAAAAAGAAGAAGAAAAAAAAAGAGAAGATGAGAAAAGTGCGGCAGTTCTTTCACTCCAGAGTCAATGGACGGCGGAGGCGGTTTAGCCCAACCCTTTCTGTACCAATGACAACAATGACTCTGCCATCTGGCGCCCTACTTCCGCTCCCTGCTGTAGTTCATTTCCGCTTTACAAAGAATATTAGGATTTTAAGAATAATTCCATCAACCAAATCCTTACTCTTTTTTTTTGTGCTTCTATTAGTGTTCCGTAGAGCACCAGTGGACCATTGTAAATGATAAAAACCGTCACGTGACAGCTCTTCCGAGTTCACCAGCAACGAACTCTTGAAATTGTTATTCTGGGGTCACTTTAGTTCACCAAGGATTTTTTTTTCTCGTGGCTTTTCAGTTTCATTCCAGGACAGTGCTATTTCGAGGACTCACCGCTTGACACTTGAATTAAGAGGAACGATTTTAAACTCTCTTCTACTGCATTTTTGGCTGTGCTACCATTATTTAAATTGCTTTTCATCGAAACTGCAAAGAAATGAATCTGGGATGCCTAATACACTTCTTACTAAAGGAATTTCAGTGAATTGCTGAAGTAATTTGCTAATTCAGTAATTTCGTAAAAACCTATTTCTTATTAGCTCAATAAATAAATAGTAATAAAGCAAAACAAGTGAAGTATTCAGTTGAGGTTTATTTATCTTTTTCTTTTCAATTTTTACGTATTATTTAGTCCTAATCTTTCACTTTCAGCTCCATATGATCTATATCAGGAGTGTTACAGGTTTTCGTAATATGTGACTTACTACTGTTATGGTTTGAAACATATAAGTTAACTAGGTAGCATCGCAATTGATAATACTAATAGTTGTGGAATTGAGCACTAGTTTTCTAAGTTCATTGTTTTCGATCGTCTTTTATTTTCTTTTTACGGCGCTTTAACAACTAGTCCGCTTCCAATCTCTGTAAACATTCTAATAGCGAACAATAACATTGATGACTCTATCTTTAAGTTAAATCAATAAACTCAACAATGAATTTTCATTAGGCCTATTACTAATCATTGTTGCATTACTTTCTGCATATACTTGATAAAATCAGTTTTCAAGAAAGGATTTCATTAATAATCCAGCGATAAATTCAGCCATTTACTTTTAGCGAGTTCTTCTTTCAAGTTTAATAGTCTCCAAAGAAAACAGATCTATTATTTCCCGTCATTGAAATACATTTGAACAATAATTAACAAAATGTAGTCTTAGCAGTACTAAAAATATCTCTACAAAAACATCGAATTTTAACACAATTCTTAATTATTAAGCTAAGCCCATAAAGAACTAACAACCATTCAAGTTTATTGTTAGATGCTGTACTGTATTGTAGTGTTATATTAAACTTAGGTTATGTTTGCAGCAACTCTCTTGTGTTTTTGTTTTTTCCTCTTCTGTGATATTTTAATCCTGATCAAAATTATCGTATGGCACATTATAAATTAGTAATATAGATATTTTTTATATATCAACAACAAATTTTGTAAAATAATTTCTCCGCGGGATAGTAATTACTGCGGCTGCTCATTCTTGATTTATTTAATCTAAAACAATGTATTCTGTATTTCTTTTCATATTTAATATCTGTTGACAGCAAGTGAAGAGTTTTCTAATGAGATGCTGCGATATTGGAATTAAATAGAACTATTATTATTAGTAGTATAAATTTCTGCTATTCAATTGTTAGCAATTTTAAATTTTTATTTTATTTGTATATTTCCAAAAATCCTTTTCTGATAACTTGGATCTGAAGAAATATCATCATGAACTACGCTATCATAATAATTGGATACATAAATAATATAAACTTTTAAGAGAGATTTTCCAACTCCGGGTGAAATTGATTCGATATTTCGGCTCTGTCCCTTTAGCCTTCGTCAGGAGATGTTTGAGAATCACATTAATTCTACGCTGTTTTTTTTATTAAAGTTTTAATACGATTTCGTGGCCTTCTTCTCCGATACATTATAAACACACTGTTCAAAATAGAGAGACTATTTCATATCTGATGAACTATTGAATTGAACGATGTATGTGATGTATATCAGATTCTCATTGACTAATTCATAGATCATTAATTAGAACATATCAAATGACATTACACTGAATGTGTCATAATTAATGCTTTCGGGTTTTTTTTTCTTCCTTGTTAATTTGATCTACACATCCGCAGTTAAGTGGTTCAATCAATTCAAACGAGGTTGAAATTTTATCCTATCAAACAATCGATGAAACATTGATAGCAATAAAAGCTGATCCAATTCATCATTTAGGTGTAGCTTGACTGGTTGATAATTACAGTACACTGCCAGAGCGAGAATCGATTCACGAGGTGACACTTCATTAAGACTACGCTAACTCATAATATGAAATTGAGTCTATTTATACAGTTCCTGATATCTTATTACAATAACAAAAAAGATTTAGGAATGAAACGATAAGTAAGCATTTGCATGCCCATCCGTATGTGATCAAGATAGATAGCACAGAAACTATCTATAATAACACATTGAAAACACAGTGGAAGATCTTGTTTATTAACAGAAAGATTTATAATTGATTTGAATCTTCCGGTAAGAAGCTACAACCGAAATTGGTTTATCTACCTCAAATTCTGATGTTAGGAAGTTGACAGGATGTTTAAAGTATCAAATGCAAAATGATTATCAATATGATGCTTTACCGGATGTATAGATAAAGTGAACACCGTCAATTGATAATGCTGTTGAAATGTCAAATCACGATAATTCAAAAAAATACTTCTTTTTAGGAAGTTGAGATTTTGAATGATAGATACTTGCCGTTCAATATAGATCTCTGGTATCGTTTTGGAATCCTTTGGCATTTGGTTAACACAAGGACTTATTTTCAATATATTAATAATAATAATAATAATAATAATAATAATAATAATAATATACTTGCCGTTCAATATAGATCTCTGGTATCGTTTTTGGAATCCTTTGGCATTTGGTTAACACAAGGACTTATTTTCAATATATTATTAATAATAATAATAATAATAATAATAATAATAAGCCCCCATGGACCCTACCTCCTCGCGGTGGGGGCGGGAACTACACTAGCTTTAGGGTAGGCTAAAGGGTCCAACCATTTATGATGAGAACACGTTCTAATATAGATCATGCTGCATCGGGTGTGGCGCAGGATAAAGTCACCCGCGTTCGGGGGTTAGGCAGAGGCCTCCGTTCGAAAAATATACTACAGTCTCCCGCAGGTGGTGGTGGAGAAAGTGGCACCCCATCCTGTAGTATGGCTACCACAATGCCCGGGCAACACCATCCAGCCCGAACAGTCGGAAGTGTTTCGTCTGTGTCAGAGCAGGCGACCACCAAGACTGGGAAACCACGCCAGCGCATCCGATGGTCACCACAGATGAACCAGGATCTTATGCGCGACTTCTTCACTGTTACAAAGTTAGGTACTCAACTAACAGGATACACAAGCACACATCCCTAATCATTCTTGCACACATCTTTACACTTGGCAGTATGTGCTTTGGTCCTTACCCGCCATATTGTTTTTGCTGGGGAAACCCAAGGTTTGAAACATACAAACATAATAATAATAATTACTTTTACACTTAGCAAAATGTGCTTTGGTCCTTGACCCGCCATGTTGTCTTAGCTGGTGAAAACCAAAGAAAGGAACATTTATATAATAAGAATAATATCTCTTGCCTAATGGAGGCTGAGAATTCAGTGTGGGGAGGCCAGTTTTGAGAACTGGAGGGTGGAATTGGAGATATAAATAAATGATCTCATATTTGAAGTTGGCCTTTAATAAGCAAAGCACTTAATTTTAAAGAAATTAAGGACGTCATTTTTGGAAGCTAGAAGGAGTGGAGATAAATGTACCTAATTATAAAATTGTATTTAAATAAGTAACACAGGAAATTTTATGAAAATCCATCTAGCCGTTTTAACGTAAAATGCATATAGAGAAACAAAGAAGGAAGACAAATGTTCAAGTGGATATCATATGCTTCACTCAATGAATAATAATAATAATAATAATAATAATAATAATAATAATAATAATAATGTTCTAGAAAAGTTAAAATATTGGTTAACACCAATACTTATTATTTTATTATTTATTATTGGTTAACACTTTCTATAACTGTTGTGAAGAACTACTTCGGATGCTGCTCTTCATCAGATAACACAAAGTGTCATTTTCTTCTTTTACCTAAACCTTGATCACTTCTTTTTTTATCTCATTTGTAATCAACATTCGCTGATGAGTTCTTTTCAGTTAAAAAAAAAAAAAAAAAAGCACCAAGAAATCGAAAAGGAAAGATATTCGACTCCTTATAGCAATCAATGCTAATGACATAGACTTCAAATCCAATTACAAAAATTCCACAGCGATCGCCTGAAATATTCCTCTATTCCATCTCATTAAACTCCCTTGGAATGTCTTTTTCTTTTTCTTTTTTTTTTCGTTTTCTTCTTGCTTTCCGTTTCACATTTTGAAAACTGTCATTCCTATTTTCCAAAATTCATGGAAAAATAACGCCATTCACCTTAAATAAATTAATTAGCAACTAATTAAGTATTGTTTCTTTCGGATTATTCGGATTTAACGAATATTTCTTCTCTTTTTTTTTTATTGTTCATTCCTATATTTTCTTCTTTGTTTTTTAACAATTTATTGTAAAAAGGAAAAATTAGGAAAAAAAAAAGAAGAAAAATATAAGATTTTACTGATACTGATCACAACTGATGCGTATCATTGCCCTTCTGTAGCATCTGAGCCTGTATATTGTAATGATTGTTACAGCTTTATTTATTCTAGTTTAGTGTTCTAATCAATCATAATTTAATCGACTGTACATTTAAATTCTTTTCCGTTAAACTGTCAATTCTGTTGTTTATTTTCAAAATCTAAGGATTGGTGGCTATCCCATAATTCCCTGTTATTTAAACAACGCAACGCAACGTTTAAAACCCGTTATAATCACATGTCTTTTTAAATCAATAAATTGTTAAAGCCACAACCAATCAAAATCAATGTACATAGGCTACTTAAATGCATGCTCTCCCTGAAATAAAGAGATGAGATGAGATCTGTTATAGATTTCCAGCCAGTTTCAGTCTTATTGCTACGGACCAGGCGAAATTACACATCACAATATTCCAGTGAACTGACCTCTATTGTGAATTAGATGTAGTATGAATTGTAATCCTCCCTTTCAAGGCACAATTATACGGCCCCAGTTGGATATACTCTACAAACAAAAAGAAATATTATATATATATCTTTTGTACATTTCTACAAATATGAACTCTTTCTATTCCATGTGAATATTTTTCTTCTGTTTGTATGATTTTTATCTACTTCTATATTTGTATCACGTTAAAACGGCTTGGCGGTTTTCCTTATTTGGTACCTGCCTTATTTGCAGTCCATTTATTTTGGTCCCTCCGCCTCCCATTCCTCAAAAATGACCATCGAAATCTCTCGTTAAAAATGCTGAACTGAACTTCTTTTAATTTGGTTTCATAGATATTTAAAATCCAACTTAAAATATGAGATAATTATTTTTATCTTCATCCTCATCCGTACTCCTCAAAATGGATTCCCCAGCTCCACTTGATCAGCTTCTACTTATCGAAGGATAGCTGAGCATAAATCTTAGTATAGGTATTTTTTTTTTATATAGAGATGAGAAGAGTTTTAATTGAATCTTCCAAAATGTTGACACAAGAGAACATCAGTGACTGCCCAATAATAAATTGGGTTTTATGTGACTTTGTGAAAAGCAGGCTGCGGAACTCTCAGATGAACCTTAAAATTTGAAAAAGTAGCAATTATAAGTCAGCTCAGTGGCTATAAATTGAATTGTGTCTACTTTGTCTTTAGATTCGCTTACCTGTATGGATTTCCACTATCATTTAGACATCAATTTTCGTCAAACGTCAAACGCTTTGTCGCTGGTTTCCCCACAGTCATAAATTATGTGATAGTTATCTCACTGAATGTTCTTCGTTTTTCCAAAGTTTTGGAGAAATAATACAGCAGTTTCCCCGCCAACAAAGAGCTTTAGTTTTCACTTAGTCTAATTTGTATCGTTTTCATCCACTATCGGACGCAATCACCTGCCAATAGAACCTCCCACTCATCCACGCTAATTAGTTGAAGATTTAGTCTCTAAGATTCATTGATATGGAGGCTGCAGGAAAAATGAGATCTCTCCATTCATCATCTCACCTAATGCAGTGTCAGTGAGTTTTTGATATCAATCACAAAGACTATCTGCGAGCTAATAAAAGTCGACGGCGCGGAGATAATCCACTGGCGCCGATCGAAAGTGACGCGGTCCGTAATAGAGAACGATTATCAAAACACTTTTCATACATTTTTAGGAAAGAAAATGATTTTTTTTTTATCTTCGAAAGGAAGAGGAAATGCAAGGAAACCTATTCAGGCTATCTCAGGCTGGCAGAGATTAAGCAAATCTTAGAGACTAATTGGTCTAACGGAATAATTCATGAGTTTCTTAAAGTGGAATTATGAAGTGGAAATTTATAGATCAGTCTTAATTGCTTATAGTATCTGTACAGAGCGCTGATTTAAAAAAATATTAGGCTGTAAGTCAATTGAAGCTTTACGGTTTTTGAGATGCATTCTGTATGAGGGTTTTCTTTATTAAATTCGTTTCAATGTATCTTCATATTAGTGATCATTGGACATTAATTTTGTAGACTTGAGGATGGATGAAGACCGAAATGTTGTATGTACACTATTTTAAATTGGACAGTATCGCGGCAAGTTTTGAAGAAATCATTCTCTGATAATTTTTAAAGGGATGGAAGAGATAGTCATCATTTTATATAACGATAAAACATAATAAAATAAAATGCCAAACACACAAGTTTTGATTAAAAATTGTTTAAAAATCATTCTAGAAATGCGATGCACAGAGGAGAGCTTTCGAAGCCTTCGTGGTTTCCTTTTCAATCTCAAAAGACATAGAAGCGCCTTTAAAACGGCCTCTACCCAATCTTCTTTTACAGCTAAACACATGTATGATACAGGACATATACCAAATTTTGATAAACCGCTTATACTAGGAGAATGACAAGGACGTCACGAAAGTTTTGAAAGCTCGTTTCTGTTTAAGCTTGTTTCTGTTGATATCCCATTATCTAAAGCAGTGAATATTAAATCCATTGCACGCAATTTAATATGAATTAAAATTAATCCGATTTAGACAGCTTAAGTAAAAAATCTGGATTTAATTCCTTATTAGGAAAAGAGAAATTTATGCTGTTTTTATTCATTAGATAGCGGAATTTGAAAATAACTATAGTTTTTTTGTCGTTTTCACGATTAAAAAAAAAAAAAAAAGCGAAAATAAAATATTATTTCTAAAAATGAAAATTTTTAGAAATAATATGTTAAAAAAAGTAGGCTTTAATTTCTTTAAAACTTTTATATATATTTTTTTTTATAAATCGAGAACTTGGATAATGAAAATTAATGCTTCCACCAGGTTGCTTTATACTTAAACAAGGGAAAAAAATCCATTTCTCCATTCGTTTTCATTGAATTAATGAATTGTACAAACCTCTGATGTTGTAATCTTCTTACTTGAAAAATTACCTTCCGCGGTGTAGACTTTCATCCAAATATATCTTCCAAATCAAGTCCTATTGGAACTCGATATAATGATTTCTCGTTCCCTCCTTTTTTTTTTAATCAGTTCGAGAGATGTCGTAACGGAAAAAGAATTCAACCGTTTCCTAATTGTGTTCTGCTTTGGAATCGATTTCCTTGCAAACGAAACAGAACAAGAAGTTTAAACAAGGTTTCTCTCCGAAGTTGGCAGCACAAAAGCTAGGATCTGCATTGAGAACCTCTCCGCTCTCAAAGATTTCAAGTTTATTAATGTTGTCCTTTGGCTAATGCAGAAGTTCAAAGATTTGGCGAGTCATTCAAGTTTCTATATCCGCCTTATGAGCAACGGTACCAAAGAAGTATTGCTGGTTTTGTGTAACCCTTACAGTACTTCTGCACAGAAGAGAAAAGGATTTGAATTAGAAAGTTTTTATAAGATAATTTTAAGTCGAGCTAGGCATCGTGTTCAAGATAACTCAAAAACTACTTATCTTAGGAACTTACATTTTATTGGTAAACATAGGTAAGGAAAGGGGAGAACTGACCCAGACACTAAGGAATTACGTTACCTGTGTCTGTGTGTACGAACATCGCCTTCCACAGTCCAAACAGGGATTCGGAGCCCCATGAGTTATACCTCGTTGGACTAGCTATAGCCTGGAGGTTTGGTGAAAAAGCCGATTTCCGGTCAAGGCCCCTTCCGGTTTTAGTGTCTAGTGATCGGATTGGGAAAGTAGTGGATAAAACTGGGTGTGTGTATGAGGACAATATGATATCCTCGCTTACAGTTTATCCCGAAGTGTTCAAATTGTACGGAGTCGCTTGGTTTTGTGTTTACTGTAGAATTGAGTTGAGTTGACTTGACTTATTATCATTTGGTGATGTATAAGCGTCTCATAGATTCCAATGCTGTGAATATCAAATTGTGTAAAATTAGTTTAAGGCTATCTTCGGTTGTAGATGGCACAAAATAAACTTCACACTGTAGCAGAGTGGAGATGATAGTAAAGTCACGATAAATAAATACTCAGGCCTCGTTAAATATAAATGTAAATATAATGTATTCGTTTGAAACTTAAACATTACATTGGCTAATGATTAATTCCATTCGGATAACAGGAATGAGCTCTTCTTTTATCTTTCTAACATATCTCTTCTGATAGGTATTAATTTACTTTAGAACTTACCTAAATATTGTAGTGTTTAGGTTAATATCTTTACTATTGATCTGTTATTAATCTGCAACCACGGATAACTGTTTTACTGTCCATCAGAATCAGGCACATGTTTGGTTTACAACCATCCTATTTGCCTCTTTAATAGGAACTGTATTTAATCTACTGGTTCACAGCTGCTGCAATAAATAAAAAGAAAGGGATTGTCCTCTATGTTATTCCCCTTATATTTCAAATTGAGATCCGTTTTATAAACATTTTTGTCTTCCTTCTTCGTCCGTGATTTATAGAATCCCGCTTTATTTCTTTAACTAATCTCCACTCAACAATCATAATGTTTTCTTCAGTTATACATGCAGCGGTTGTTTAAACAATAACTGCATGCAATTGCTGCTGCTACTATTAGATACTCAAATGATACAAATAAATTGTTGATGAAGTGTTCATATTCAAACTTGTATACAAATTTCTGTAATGAGATGTCATTTTAAATGGTAATTTTAAAATATACGAAGTTTACAGTACCATTACAATATTAATTGCGTTAATTGAATTTCTCTTTTGTTTTCTCAAAAATAAATTAAAGAATTTTCATTTCTGTTAAATTATTTTTTTTTCAATAAATCTTCTAAAACTGTTTTTTTTTTTTTTCTTCTTTTGAATAGATTTACAAACCGACTGGCTTTGAAAGGTACGCCGACAAATGTGAAATAGCAGGCAAACACATATCATTCACAATATGGGACTCATCAGGTAAGATGTTATTATTTACGTGGATGCTCATTACTTAGATGACAGATGAAAACACAAATACACAACGAAAACATTTAGAATGAAAACAAACATTTTTATTACAAAAAAATAAAAATAATACATAAGTAAATTATTATTATATTGTTAATGTAATAAAATAAAATATAATAATACAATAATAAATAATAAAAACAATAAAATAAATAGATTTTTTCCTGTACTAATTGTGGACTACGATTCGTAAGAGAATTGTTAATATTTACTAAAAGGGATAAAAAAACTAATTTAAAAATAACTGAAACACTACACCAAGTACAAATAACAACCCCGCAGCCAAATTACACAAATTATAGATTTGTATTGACATTTCTGAAAAATGATTTCTAAAGGATAATTTTTTTATACATATTTTTTTTAATCAATTTCTTAATAATAATCGTATTTTAAAATTTTTAAGGTAAGTTTTTCTTTTTCTAATATTATTATTATTTTATTTTATTTATTTTTGTCAATTTTTATGAGTTATCTAGGTAACATATCCACCACATTCACTTATATATATGTATATACAATCTGTTTACAATATATTTGTTTAAGTTGTACGTGAGTTAATACAATAAGAGTTTGTGTATCAATTTTTAAATGAATTATACAGCGTTATACATCATATAACAAATACACTTCTTTATACATGGGATTTTACTGATAATTAATATTATTATTACACAAATTTATTTATATATAATTAATTTTAAACTTCATAAATACAGATACAAAATACACATACACACACCTGTATTTATGCGTATCCATAAAAATGTATATGCACTATTGTATATTTGTATTTATCAAATTAACTGAACTTTTTGCACCAATGTAAAGCTGTATTCCTAGTAACTATTATAAGTTCTTACAATTGTCTCATCAAACAGATGTTGGATCTATAAAAATTCTTGAATTGAAATTGCTTCAGTCTGGTTGGTTAATAATTCTCATTTCACGGATCATTTGTTGCAACTTGAAAGAATAAGATAATTGGTGTTAAGAGCATTGAGATTAAGTGATTATTACTGAAGGCACTCGCGCACATCCAATGGATAATAATTCTTCTTCCAATAAGCAATTGAAGGGAGAATACGATGAAGCTAATCTTTTGGACGTAAGGTATCATTATCTTTTTATTACTATTACTGTTCTTTAACTTACGGAATTAACTTAGATCCGATTAGTAATTATTGGTTATCTCCTTTCGGAAGTTGTAATTGAGAGTTACATTTTACATTTGTCAAGGATATTAACATTACTTCTCAAAACCTTTAACAAAAAAACATAAAACAATAATTTAACATTGAAAAGAACAAAAACACTCTTTTGCCATCGTTTGTTTATTCAGACTCCCATTTGTGTAACCAGGAGAGTTTACAGAGAGATCAACCTGACCTTTGAGCTTTTTGAAATCCAAACAGCTGTGCTAAGGCTCCTCTGAATCAAGAGTCAATGATTATAAATTGACAAAATGTCTTAAAGCAAAAGTATAATACGTTAGATACAAAAGTATTTCAATCAACATCGGCTTTTCATAGATGAACAGAATTTAACTTTCACATTGCTGGAGTTGCTTAAGGTAGAAGTGCATAATCCTAAACATCATGTAGTGTTTTCGTAATAAATAAATATTTATAATGTACAATGTGCTTATCTTAGAACGTTTTGCCAGCAATTTAAAGATTTCAACTCTTAAGTAAAACCGTTTCAAGTAATTGCTGCCAATTTCAGCAAAACTGAAAAAAATCTGGGCATTTCAAGCAGACCTCATTGGACATCATGGCATTTGCATTCCAAATATATACGTTGAATTAAGTATTTATTTATTGTAATATGGCATTTATTCTAATAGAATTTAAAAATAAAGTATAACGCACAAAATGATTTACTTGCTTATTTTGTTCATTTTGTGCGTTCTACTTTGATTTTTAAATTCAAATTTTTGAATTTTAAATTTAAATGAGTTAGATTAAATCCATATTACAATAAATAAATACTTAATTCAACTGCAACGTCTTTCTTTCTTATCTTACTTGCTTATTTTGTTTTGAAAGACTAGGAAAAATATAAGAGAAAATAAAAGAATTCTGAAAATGCAGACATTTAATTATGCCAAAATTACTGCTACATTGAGATATGGTTATATTATTAAAAAAAAAAACTTAACAAATTGCTTTTTCAAGTGATAAGTAAAAAAAATCATTATTTCAAACTCTAATATCTGCTAAATGTCAACAGTCCTGTCGGTGGCATTCCCAATGTCACATTAGCTGCCCGATGCTTTCCCCTCATGCCTCAAACTCTAAACCGCTAAAAGACTGTTTTAAGGAAAGTGCAGGAAAGCACTACTTCGCAATGTGATATATTGGGAAGTACACATTTTTCATTTTCTAAAAAAAAATATTAATATTTTTGAAATAATAATTCAATGAAATTTTAATAGAAATAAGACAGAAATCCTTCATTTAGATTCCAAATCTTTTTAAGGCATTTTTTTTTTTTTGCCTTCTCGCCAGAGACCCATTTCTCGACAAAAAACCATTTGGAAAACATTTCAAAAATAAAAGTTACATCATCTCCAGTGCTTAAAATGGACATTAAGTTTGGAGAAGAGTGATGCAACGGTTCAGAAGTTGTTGGACTGATGGAAGGGAGACACACACACTCACAGACTGAGTGTTCTGATGAGCCACTCTTGTAGGAAACGTAAACTGAAATAGAAACAAAAATCACCTAAGTGCAATGTTTGAAAACTAATATCGGGATTGCTATATTCAGAAAAGAAGTAATTCCCTCTGTTTCTTTGTCATTGCAGAGGAAATACCAACTTACATTCTTGATAGAGATTTCAAAGTTGTTTGACAGTCATCGGCCGTTTCCCATTTTATCTTAAAACGACGATAACATTCAATCCCTTTTGACGCCACACATTCTGCAAATCAAATATCCGTGAAATACCTTAACTAAGTACTAATTCTTTGGAATCTCATTACGCTTATCGGATTACTGCACTCTTCTATTGGGGTGTGTTTGTTTGTTTGCTTGTTTTACTTATCTCCAAACTGATTAAAATCTCATTAAGTCTTCGATGATGAGTTTGTGCCTCCATCGTTAGGTTTACTGATGCGACACGAATGGCGTCGATAAAATGTGACACGGTTCATTCGACTGAATGAAATTAACGAAGGAAAAATGAGAATGCTTCCGAAAATGTCGTATGCATTTCAAAGAAACCATACGAACATTAATTGAAGCAATAGTTTATTTGTCGATAAAGACTTTTTTTTTTCTTTCCATTCACTTTCAAGTTATTTTTGATACAAAGTAGGTTTTTCTCCTAAGTAACTATGGTTTCAGCAATATAAATGTTTTGTTGTTTCTGTGAGTTCATTGTTCTTTTTGCTCTTTTCTTTCCCTTAACATAACATTTTTTTTTCTTTATTGCTTTTATTTATAAGTCTGGCAAATGTATAACTAAAAACCTAAGAATGCCAACAGCCAGACTCCGCAGTTGCAGGTAAACTGCAAGATTCAAAAGGTGGAAAAAAAACAAAACAAAGCAATTACGTGTAGCAGCATTTTATAGCAAATACTTTACACACTTGCTATAAAAACTATATTACATCTACAATAAAAATACTTACTGAGCTACATGCTTCGTTCGAGAACACGAACATCATTAGGCTACACCAATCTTTTGGTGTATTTTTATTGTAAATATAATATATTTTTTATAGCGTGTGTGTAATGTATTTCCTTAAATCCAATTTCCGAACACACGTTAAACTGGAGCATTTATCATTTTATAGTATTAACAGTAAGCATTGTGACGTCATATAACCAAAATGTCCTCACTACTAGCATTCGATGGACGCAATCTTATAGTTCTGTCTGTCGCTGATGAATCTCCCAGAATGCCAAGCAGAATATAGATTGTCTTTTCCCGGCCCTTCGCTAACATTGAAATAGAAGAGAAGCGACCTCTTCTATTTCAATGTTAGCGAAGGGCCAGGAATGGACAATCTATAATCTGCTTTGCATTCTGGGAGATTCATCTTTGAGCGTGAGGACTTTAAGTACACATACATCGATGTTTTTTTTCAGTCAATCTAAATACTGCTAATATCACAAGACAGTACATAATAAGTATCTTAGTCCTCAATCCTCTTTATAAAGAGATGAAACTATGTATAAATATACATAAAATTACTTAAGATTTATTTGTTAAGTTTTAAGGTAGTTATGAATAGGCTACGTATATAATATGTATGTAATAGATATTATCTCATCTATTCATCTATCCAATTTTGAGAACAGTGGTGCGTGGAAACCGAAATAACCGTGTTCATTTTAAGTTTGATCGTAAATAACTAATGTAAATATCAAATTTTATTGAAATCAGTCTAGCAGTTGTGGCGTGATGCGTTAGAAACAGAGAAGAAAAATGTCAATTGGACTAGTGAGATTCCTCGTGCTCAATAAACTGCGTTTAGAAAGAGTTTTTTTCTTTTTTTTAACAAAGCCTGCACAATCCTCAACAACCATAATTGACGTTGAAAAAACGGTCAACTTCTTACAGTGCAACCGCAGCGCAGTCCTCAGGAATCGGGATCCATTGTCTAAGAAATACAAATTTAGAAATTATTATCATTGTTTTCCCCCCAAACAATAGAATGAAACACATAACGTTCTTCGTTAGATTTACGAAAACCAAGAAAAGTTTTCAAAAATGGAAACTAATAAACAAAGCCAATGTGATGGTGATTTATGTATTGTCAAAAGGGACTCATCAATGGTTCTACATCTGACGAGTTTAATCACCTGATATTTCCCTGTCTATCAAATTAATCAGAGATTGTTCGTTAACTTTGATAGCTATTGTTTTCCATCAAAACCAACTTTGGAAAATGTCTTCCAATAAAAAAAGCAAAACAAAACAAGTTTAGCTGAATAATAAGCCTAAGTGATTAAATAATCTGACATTAAAAATCTCTCTCTCTCGGTTATTGTCATTAATATTCATTGTGATTCCATGTCTATAGTGTTATTACCTTTACGGCGCTATTGACTTTAATTGCTATTGGCTGCTGAGGGATTAATGGGCTTTTCAATTTCATTATCTTCTTCGTTTGTGATTACGCCAAAAATCCATATTAAATTAAACAGTCAAGAAGCTTCGCACGTAATGGAATTAGTGTATGTTTATTCAATTTAAAGCTCAATTGATCTCCACTGGTTGAACTGTTGTCAACAATGATTCTGTATCTGTAAAACAAAATTATTCTACATTGGTTAACATCCAAGGTTTAATTTTACTTTTGAAATAACACATTAAAAAAAAAAAAAAAGATAACTGTTCATTATATACTCTTTGGAATACGTACTTTGCAAATATGTAAAGTAATAAAAAACAAACAACTGTAAAATATCAAAAAAGAAAAGTAACAAAGTTTAGTTATCTTGAATCATTCTTTTTATCTGGTTTACTAAAATATTTAAAATAGTGAAATATTTATCTCCGTATATTTAGAAAGTACATTTTTGCTTAACAGAATATAATCTATATTTTAGGCCTTTTTGTTTTTTGTTATTGGAAGACTATTATATTTTCTATTATATACATTAGAATTATTTCTATTCTATTTTACTTTTATGAGTTGTTTATTTGTTTATTTTTTTGGAAAAAAAAGTGGTTTTTTTTTTACTTAACTTTTTTTTTGCCTGTTAATTAAAGTTATTTTTAATTGGAATTTCCATGCATGTAAAATTAAAGGCTTGATGGAGTTAGGTCTATCCGCCTGGTAATATGAGAAATGGTGTGTTATTAGACAATTCATAATTGGAGGTTTCGATTTTGTTCACGATTTTGCATTACTGCACGAGTTCAAAGTATAGGATGTCCGACTTCAGTTCTCAAAAGTTCAGCTCTTACCACTCATATGATACTAATCGACTAATCACTGAAGGTATCTGGGCGACATCTATTATTGAAAAACTGAACTGTTGCAAACATTTCGTGAAGAAACATAAAACAGTAGAGTGTTGTTAAATCAATTAATAGGTGAAATTAATGTTTAAAAAAATTAATTTGTTTTTTGAAACTTGCAGTAATAATAAGGAATGGCAAATACTAGTTTTATTCGAATCTGAATAACTTGTTGTTATGCGGATTTCCAGGCATGATGAAGTTGGGTCATTCCACTGTAAGGCAAACTGTCTTTGTGACAGCAACTATAGAGAATTACTTTAATTTAGGAATGAAAGAAAGAAAAGGTAATTTGAATTTTGTTTAAAATGGTCAACAATTACAATCTCTTGGCTGCTTTGATACAGAAGGCCTGCGGTCTGTTCTAAGCTGTGGTGAGTTCGGCTTTAAACAAGGATATCATTTTTGCCATTTGTGGCCTGGGGTAATGGCATTGCCGTAATCATTTGAGTCTTTTTAAGCCAACCGTGGATTTTTGGAAAAGTCGTTAATAAGTAAATGAGGCGAAAACGAAATGAAATTGGATGTTAGTTTCTCTTCGAAGAGAGAAGAACGCCTGTGTTGCTGCTTAATTGGATGACTTGTGCATCTCATAAGCCCACTTCGCGAATTCTGATTTTGTTTAATAAGATATCGACGTAAAAACTTCATTTAACGTTGATTGTGTTTCAGAGAAAAAAGAGAGAAAGTGGAGGAGAGAAGAAAAAAAATATAACTGAAAGAAAAAAAAAAAAGACCTCTTCATAAAATGAGCAACAACAAGAATTAAGCGAAACCAGAAATGTTTTTTCATTAAATCTTTTAATAGGACTGTAAAATTAAGATTAAGTTTAGGTATTATGATAGGACTACAATAAAAATGTTTTATGATCTATAATATTTTTAATAACTTTTTTTTTAATAATAAGATGCGATATATATGCGTGCATTGGTTTTTTTTTTTATATATATATAAAATAAGGATAAGAGCATTGATAGTATTCCGAAACTTTGGTAAAGGTTTTAGAAATGGATTATTCGTCGTTCAAAAGGAATCTTAATTTCAACAGAAAATATATATATCACAATACAAAAATAAAATACTTTGAACATAATTAGTACTTTGTATAAAACAACAAATCAATATAAAATATAAAATAGTTTATAATATATTATCAGCATATATATATTGTTTTATACCATATAAGAATAAAAGTTTGATTCATTAACATATTAATATTTTTTTTTAATCAATCCATTTAATTTTTGCCATAATTATTTCGTATAATAAATTTTTTAAAGTAGATATTTTTTTTTCAATTTTTGTCAATTCTAAAGTAAATTAATCAAATATTTTATTAATTAATCTATTATTTATTCTTAATCCAAAACTATTTTTTGGATTATCAAAATCTTCAGACAGTTTATTACTTCGTGTTAAATGTATATTTCTTTCATAATCCGTGTGCTAATTCTTAAATTTGGCATTAGCTCTATTTCTAGAGAATTCCAGTAAAAATTAGATGATGTTCATTTTCATAAAGAAAAGTAAAGTTAAAAAATCTAAAAAAAATCAGAATAAAGCCTAATCTCTAGTACATCGATAGATTATTTGGTAGATCAATTCTTGTCACTCTGATTAGAGTAGCCCATGTCTGGAAATGCCCCCCCCCCCCCTCCCTCCCCCGTAATTCATCCCCAATATCGATTTATTTTTTTTTTCCTCTGGAGCAAAAGCAGGGAATACGTGATTACTGATCCGAAGCGGGAAACCTAAAATACTTTGGGTTGGGAATCATAAATAACACAAACAACCATAATATAGAATGATTTATTTTCATTAATTCCAAATAGCAGAGAACTGTAAGAGTTACGACGTTAATAATCAGAAAAATAGGTTATAAATGGCTATTGGATCTCGTATTTCAATTGAAGTTGCTGGAATTTATTTCAGTAGCGCACTAGAAATGCTGTAAATATTAAAAAGACTGGATTTTATCAAAGAGTATCAAGATATTTTGAGGTGAAGTGTTCTTTAATCAATCTAAACTCTCTTACGTGTTACACTTTCGATATTTATGGAATTTTTCTGTTTCATTTGGTTCAAGTTGTGAAAAAGCTTAATATTTATTAAGGTTTTTTTTTGGTTGTATTTTATACTTACTTTTATTTTATTATACATTTCATACTCACTGCTATTTCTAATTTTCTTAAGTTTTTTTAAAAAAACTTTTTTATGCTTGTTTGATTTAATTTTTTTCCCCTCAAAACTGAATAAAAGCAACATACAAGAAAATATTAGTAGATATTAGGAAGTTTTTTGCAAAAAATAAAAACTTGTTCATTATTATGAAAACAATAAAATCAAATAATAAAGAGTAAAACTAAGGAAGAGAAATAGTTATTTTATTATTACTTTTATTGTTCACTTAACGTTAAACATATATTAATAGACGAAATAGTTAAACATATCTTATTTCATTGCAGAAAGAGTATTTGTTTTTTCCCTTACTTAAATAACGGTATCTATTTCGAGATTGATTCATAAAATTTACTAGATTCCTTATTAAGAAGAGAAAATAAACGGGTTTATTTTCTCCTCGCAGCTGGTCAAAAAGTAAATAAATAAAATAAAATAAAAAAAAAAAATGTTCTCGATAATTTATCGGAATATTTAATGGCGTCACGTTTCAAGAGCCCATTACCAGAGCGCTGACACTTTTACGCGCCGTCGGACGTGGGCAATTGGGAAAATATGTCGGAGTTGGCGTGCGATGTGGCTAGACGTGTTTGTTTGGACGTGGGACTCCGTTAAAATTAGCCACGTTCAGAAATAACGGTGACTTGGTTGTGCTGAGTCTGACACAAGGCATTGGCATCGATTCATAACAAACACAAAGGGACCAGCACATGGTACTTCAAACATAACATTTGAAAGAAGAAAAACTTTAGGGAAATGCTTGGTTCGCTGTCTGTTAAAATAGTTATTTATGTCAGTTTTTTTTTTTTTTTTTTTTTTTGACTGATTCGGCCGTATTCTTAATATAGATAGGCATCGATCAACTTTAATGTTTCTATGAATGTTCTGCTCTTAGTGCTTATAAATTACATCGTTTTAGCTTCTATGCTAGCAAACAATCAGATCTCCCGAGATCTGTCACAATTAAACCGGTTAAGCGAAAATCCGATTAAACCCGAGAAATGAAATAAATTGAAGTCCGGATGTATTTGTCTTATAAATAAATACACAATTAAAATATTGCGTCATTTTATTCAGTGCATTAAAGTATTATAAGTTACATACCATTAAAAAAATGAGTAACCTTTTTTGGTTGAAGTCTAGAAACTCGGCAACTTGACGCATAGTTCATAGATGCTTTTTTTTTATCAGCATCACATCATAGGGGAAGCTGATGACTGCTGCTCCACACAGCATAATGCCGCTTCTAAGCGATGCGTGCGATACCGATACTAAATAACGAAACATGTGGGTTTTTCTTTTTTATTATTTTTAGCTATTTTTTTACATTTTAAAGATAAAAAATAATCGGCTGATTAAAGCGGAGATCCGGCTAAATGAAGTCCGGTTAAGAGGAAGTATATATATAATTATCTATATTATTTTTCTAATAATTACAACTCAGGTAATTACTGTTCAGTTGATGAAATTATTGTTAATATTAAAAAAAAATGATTATTCATCTATTTACAGTAAACATTTTGACAACAAACAAAACTGGAAGTCATAATTTATCAATTTTGACAGAAATAAGCGCAGTGGTCAATAAACGTACATCCCTCCCTCCCCGCTTTATTTTTTTCCCTCCAAATTTGGTTAAAAGGCCTTGACAAGCGATTTCTAAAATGTCAATATTGGAATTCATTTTCTTCTTGAATTGAAAAAAAAAGAAGGGAAAAAAAAAAAGCTGTACCGAAGAAGAATTTGTTTGTTCTGCTTTTGGTTCCACAAAGATCCCCGTTCACTTCTTCGAACCAAACTCATAAAAAAAGCGTGACTAGAGTAGATCCTTCATTGACTTTCTCTTCATTAGCCTCGACCTCGGTCTCTGCTTCTTCTTTATCTCTTTCTTTTTTGACTGGCAGTGACTTGCAAGAGAGACTGAGTTATAGCTGCGGCATAAATAGCTGCTCAGGCTTTAACACCACTTCACATGTGGCAGCCAAACACTTGGCCGTCTATTTAACAACGTCCTAGAGAAATTGTCAAGAAGATTAGAAAGGGGATGAAAATAAAAGGGAATTTGCCTTTTTGAACTTGCAACAACAAAAATGGCTATTTTTTTTTCCTGTTTTTTTTTTTCTTTTTTTTCTTTTAATTCCTGTTAATTTATAAGAAAAAAAATGTTGAATATTAAGGAGGAATAAAAAGGAATATGTTTCTTGAGTATTGAAAAGGAATATACTACTCATTAATAAATGCTTAATTGGCTAAGCATGCAGTTCCATTTGAACAGTTTTCTTCTTTGTGTATTTGTTTATAAGTGCATCACGCTAAAACGGCTGGACTAATTTCTTTAAAATTTGGTAAGATCCTTATTTAAGATCAAACTTAAAATACGGAACGTTTATTTTCGGTCTCCTTATTTTTGTTCCTTTTTAGAGAATCTCCTAGGACAGCAGTTTCCTGTTAAGTTTATGAGCTACAGTTACGCAGTGCCTAAAAGCCTAAGCGAAGGAAAAGGACAACTGTGAAAAGCTCTTACTCAAACGAAATGGAATTAATATAGATAGAAGCAACAACAAAAGCATGACTGAATAAGAAAATAATTTTAAAATAATTTATCTGAAATAGATATTAACTTAGCTATCATTAGCATAAGCTGAAATTACTAAGAAAAAAAAATTCAATAAATTTTGATAAGTTTTTGCAATATGTTGACTTAAATTTTGTTTTATATTATTCGTTTTATTATTGCTTCTTTCTTTCTCTTTTTTTTTGTTTCCTACTTCTTTAGTGGAACTTTTAAATTCATTTAAATTTCTCCAAGATTCGCTTATAAATCTGATGAAGTAACGTAGCTGAATTATTTCTTCTTTCTGGTATTTTATTTGAAAACTGGCTTGAGCTCATATTCACGAGGCCCTTAAATTAAACTCGTGAATCAAGTGTTTCACCATTTTGCTGTATGATGAGGTTTCTTCTCTTTCTGCAGTTTTCCTTAGAGACTGTTATATCACAGCAATGCATCCACTTCTGAGATTGATCTTCTCAAAGTAAACTCAATCTTAGCGAAATGATTAACTCACAGCTTATCTTCTAACTCATCTTTCCTCTCTTTACTTTTAGAAAACTTCTTCAAATTGCTTCTACTTCGTTATTTTGTTTCCTTTTTGGATTAAGATGATTCAAAGTAAATAGAAAAAAGGCAATTTAATTCAAAGAAAACAATGAATTAAAGTTTTAAAATTGTTCTTAAAATCATTTTCATCGTGGGGTTTGTCTGGCTGATGAGTTTATAAAGAGGACGAAAGGCCGTCTCAGACTCCACCAATGATAGCTCAGGGGCGAAATCTTTTGATTTCCTTTTGAACTTTGCTGGCTTATTGTTTAATGTACGCATTACGGGCACGTTAATTTTTATTCTTCTTAATGTGGTTTGTCTTAACCTTTTCTTTCTTCAATTTTCTCTCTACCTGACGGATTCGCAGGTCAGGAATTAGAACTTTTTCTTTTCTTTTGATTTTTTTGGTCGTGTTTTTATTTTGTTGGGATCCTACTGGCGGAGGCCTGAGTGGAATCCTTAACCTGGTTTCGCGATCTGAGCTTTTCATCGAGGAATTTGTCGTAGTTGATGAGTCTAGAAAGAGGACGGAACGACCGTCTCAGACTCCCACCCATGAAAGCTCAGGGGCGAAGTCTTTTGATTTTATTTTGTACCTTGCTAGCCTTTTGCATTTGTGAAGTCTACAGCCTGTAACATATAGAAGACAAATGGGGACCACTACCTACAGAGCAGATTTCGGGTCCCCAGCGGACACAACACACAGAAGAAGACGAAAGAAACAACCATGCCACGACCGGGATTCGAACCCAGGTACTGGCGCATTGGACGCCACGGCTGGCCGCCGCCGAGACCGCACGACCACGCATTTGTGAAGTCTATTGATGCAGAAAATACTGTTATTAATATTTTTTAAGCTTATTTTTGTGTTGACATATTAAGCAGCTACTGAAGTAATGCTTCCAAAATCCTTTAACTTCGTTCTACCCTTTTAAGGTACTAGAAATCTTCACCCCATCTCCCCATGGTACTAAATCAAAATCCATTAACAAAATAATTTGATTGGTAAGCAACGGCCACGAATAAATGCCATCCTGTCTTAATAAAGGATCTGGACATTAATTTTTCCCATGTGGGATTTCTCCTTGATGTCATGACGAGGCAGATTTAGAAAATCATATTTGTTGTATTAAGTAAATATGTAAAATATAAATGCAGGACGTTTTGGCAATAACTGCGATTCCGAAATGTTATGTTTCTTTATTAACATATTTACGAAATTTAAACAAAAATGTTTCCTTAAATCTATCGTTGAACTTCTGTTATTATCTTATCTTTTCAAGATGTTGCAACTTATTGCAGATGTTCCCAAATGCATAAAAATGATTGAACCAGTATCATTCAAAAATTTTTTTAGTGAAGTAGGCACGACTTTGACTTCAAACTATGTTTCAGTATATAGACATGAATGTAATAGTAACCAGATTTCACTTAAATTTGTATCTTTACCATTTGTATCTTTAGTTGATAAATTGTGTTATTGTAAAAATCAGAGTTCTGTATTTTTTTATGACTTTAGATTTTAAATTTCATTTTTAACACGAGAAGTTGTATATCTGTAATAGATAGGCATATCTGACTATGGTATATTCATATTTGTTGGTTAGTAACTTACTTTGTTCAAAAGTCCTCGCATTTCCCTGGAGTTTTGAAACTTGGGTTCTGCGATTTCTGCATTCAGTGTTTGTCAATCAAAATCTGTGAACTTTATTAATCAGGCAATAATTCTGGCGCTAAAAGGCTCCCATGTCGTTTTAATAACTTCAGAAACCTCTTGGCGCATGCAATCTCTCAGGCGATTTCATGTTACTGCTGCAGCTGCGTCTCAGGGCCACGACCTGCGTTGCTGACAATGACATTGGATGGACCACTGCATCCGCCACTGCCTCAGACCAAACAGGAGGAACAGATCATGTTAAAGCTTTGGTGAAATTGTGGGTAGGAATTTCAAAATATCCGTTTGAAAAATAGGTGTCTTACAATTTAATGTCATAATATTAAACAGGACAGTGAAATTAATGCAGCAAGCTTACTGCAAGGGAACAAATCTTCGAGCTGTACAACCTGATTTCATCACGGGAATTAGTTCTCGAACCAAGTAAACAAAATGTCTAATTCCCTTGATATTTACGACAAATTGGATATTTACGAAATAATAAAGACCTTTCATTGATAGGACATTGCTTCTCTTAATCATCCCAATTGGATAGCAATTTGGATGTATGTTAATATGGACTTTCTGACTGAACTTGCTCCAAACTCCATGTTGCAATATTATTCTTTTAAATTATTATTGTTGGAAGTATGATTGAATTTGATTTTTAAATACAATAATAAAATGCATAGTAAAGGGCTGTTCAATTTTCTTTAATTTTAAGGATGCAAGTGATAGTTCTTTAAAAGACTGCGATGCTAAATAATTTTTGCCTTCAAAATAATAGCTATTAAGTTCTCTCTAGGTCATTTCAAATTCTCCCTATGAATCACCAGACAATTTCATAAAAGGAGAGGATTAGGCAATTCTGGCTTCTCTGCTGATTCCTCACAAGTTCTCGGATTTCCGTCTTCCTTCAGTAACAGTTTCTTTCTCCGTTCTTGAAATAAGATATTCTTTGCGCTGTTGAAAAGGAACCCTAGGACAGCTGTTTAGAATTTTTTAACCATCATCAGCCAAGTTACAAAATTCTCTATTTTCCAATAAAATATTAACAAGAGATAACTTAGTAAATAATTAATAAATAACTGGATAAATATTTTCCAAGTATTTTTGAGTGCACAATTAATGTACGAGAAACTTCAAAATTAAACGCAATGAAATAAGAATCACTACGTAAAAATAGCTCGTCGGTATGTTAAAAGGATTAAAAGACCAGTGGACCTTCGTAAATTTCTAAAAATAATCTCCACAGTTAGTTCTTACATAATAGTGATCATATCATTGGACAGGCCTACATTAATCGAGAGTTTTATGGAAATATAAATGAAATATAAATGAAATATTTTTACCATTTTTCATAATTTTTATTTTTTGAAAATCAGTGTCATACCCCATGTCTGAAAAGTGTTTTACAATATTTGAACATTCCTTATTTTTTTGTTCAAACATTAATTCATGTTGTTTCCGTCTGTTTTTCAAATTCTGTGACGTCGTACCATAATAATTCCTTTTACAACCCTTACATGGAATGACATAAATAAAATTCCTTTTCTCTTCCAATTCCCCTCATGCGTTAACTTATCTTATAATGAATAATTTTGTAATTTTTATTAACAATATTAATATTAGATGGTTTCAATAATTTCTTAACGGAGTTATTTAGAATAGGAACGTAACGAGTAAAACACATATTATTTTTTTAAACTCGGTAAATAATTAATAGTAAATAATTAGTAAATAATGAGACTAAATATAGTAGACTCCGTAAAAGCTGACCATTTATTTGCTTTCATTATCTCATGAATTCTTTGTTTCACAATCCTTGGGTCTCTAAAGAAAATTACTTGTAATTCCGACTGCTGTCGATTAAAAAGCCATAGCGGCTTGAAAAAAATGTATATACAGGGTGATTCAAAATTCATTATACAAACTTTAAAGGTAGGTCAGGAATACAAAAACAAACCGTATTTATAGTGGGTGTAGGTCCGCAAACGCCACTCGGATGTGCTAGAAGGTACACTACGGATCAGAAATAAAAGGCAAAACGTAAAGTAGACAACATGTTTATTAGCCCTAAGTTTACAATATGACAGTAAGGTGTGCACTTACAGATTCACAGTAGGTGCTGAAAGTTTCTTCCATCAACAGCAATACACGCCTCACAACATCGATGCATGGATAGCCGAACTTGTGCAAAAAAATGTGAGGCTTTCGCGGACACATCCAGCTGCCACAGCCACTCTTACGACGAAGTCAGTCTCAGAGTCAATGGGGGTCTCGTGGACGATGCCTTTGAGATGACCCAAGAGGAAGAAATCAAAACAGGACAAGTCACTGCTCAACTAGGTGCATGCCCAAACAGCGCCCTCTAGCACATTTGGGTGACATTTGCGGACATACGTTCCACTGTGAATATGGTTTCTTTTTGTATTCCTAACCTATTCTAAAGTTTGTACAGGAAATTTTGAATCATCCTGTATGTATAGGCATACATACATAATTACGTGGAAGTTTATAATCGAAAGATCTTCACAACTGTAGCATAAAAAAAGTGGTAAGAAAATGTAATCAGCAAAGTTTTTCAATGTTATTGCTAGAATCTAATTATTTTTTTAAACAACAAATGAAAGCGTAAAGAACATCCTCGATCTCTAATGCTTCAAGAAATCTGTACTTAAGTAACTTGAAAGCAAGTCAATCCTGCTTTGCAGTTCTTACAAAATGGCGGCCGATCAGGAATGAATCTGTTCTAACCGCACTGCAGAACATTCCAGTACAAGAAGTAACGTACACGATTATTTACTGAATGTTAAGTTGACTCGGAGGTACTTAGTTAATAGTGACTTTTATTAACGAGTGTTATCTAAGATCATACGTCGTTCTGTTCTGAAAATAACCAGAGAGAAATCTAATAAAAGCTGGATTTACGTTTGAGATTTTTGTGGTTGTTAACTGTTCTTGGGGAATCTGGTAATTAACAGTTTTAAGAGTCTATAAACTTAGTTTACACAATCCACCGCAAGGCAATGCTTCTGGAATTCTCGGTTTATGAGTAGTTATTTCTAAATTTTTGTTCACGTAACAGATAAGACTACTCCTTTCCTTTGTCGAGAGGGCTTTTGCTATTGTATTCCATTCGTTTTCCTTCCATTGTCTTGTGTACAGGACTTTTTATTTTTTCTTCTTTAAATGCCGTAAAATGCAGTGGAAATGAGATCAAACTGTTTTTCGTTCATTCTCCAATACGTGGAGTAATATTAGAACGTTGAAAGTAATTATTCACTAATTATAAAATATTAGTAATAATCCGCATAACAGCAATTAATAAAATGATTTAAAATGATTAATTTGAAATGATTCATGTTTTGGACCCTATAGATTTCCATATCTGATGTTATTAACCCGTAAATATTAAAAGTAGTACTACGATTATTAATTACTAGCGTATACGGCCCGTCAACAATGATGGGAGAACAATGTTACGGCTTTTAGTTGGGGTAGACTATTTTATAGTGAAGAAATAAGTATCAGCCGACACACAAATAAATTTAAAAAATATAGCATATTGTAATTAACAAACTAAAAACCTTACTTACATACTCTGGAGCTTTCGAGCTGTCTTTACGGAGCTCATTTTCAACATTGTTGTGTTTTTCTAGATAAATAAAATGTTCTTGGTAAATAAACTCTCATAAAACCCTGTTCTTAACGATCTACGACGACAGACTATAATTTTCTCAAATATAAATTATACAGTGAAACCTCCGAATAGCGGACAGTCACGGGACCGGAAATTTCGTCCGTTATTGGGAGGTGTCCGCTATTGGGGAGGACTATCTTTTTTTTTTTCATTTTTTAGCTTATAGCATGTCATTTAATGAAAAATTAAGTACAATCTTAAATTTCTACAATTAACATTGACCTACGAGCAGTGGCGTAGCAACGCCTTTGGGGGCCCGGGGCGGGAGTTCCATTATTCAACAACAACAAAAAAAAACCTTGTAAAGGGGCTGGTCGGGATACTTGGGTGGATGGGGCCCCTAGGCTGACTGGTGGGGCCCCCTAGGCTGTCCCCCCGCTCCCCCCTTGCTACGCCACTGCCTACGAGAAAATATGAACAATTGCAAACTGTTTACTATTTTCCTTTTTAAATGAATGCTAATCCACTAGTCACTTAAAATAATGGCAAAATTAATTACAGTATTAATTTTGTCATTATTCTAAGTAATACAAACGGATTAGAAAATTAATTTTATTAACTAACGTAATCAGTTAACAGAGTTTGATATTTTTTTTTGCATTGAAAACATGTTTCTCAATATGAATATTTAAATCTTTAACTTTTCAAGGCCTTAGAATCCCCTTTGCTTCCAACGCCTTTTCTTGTAATAATGGCCCACTAATGGGAATGCTTTTTGCTCGTGCAGCGCAAAACCAATCGAAGACAATAGAGTCTTCGTTTCCGAACTTTGATGTGTTTGTAGTTTTCGTTGGAGTTCGTGATCCATAATGTCAAAATTTCAGCTGGACGCTACGTATTACTGTAGCCTGATTCTATTGCTTTTGAAAAACAACACAAGATCGTTCATTTTCTGTAGAATGTTGTCCGTTATTGGGAGTGTCCGCTAATCGGAGGTTAATACATGGAAACGTCTATATTAAGGGACTGGGGATTGCAAAATTGTCCGCTATTGGGGGTGTCCGCTTTTCGGGAGTGTCCGTTAATGGAGGTTTCACTATATATAAAATATAAGATACAAAGTGAAAACATTACAACGATTCATTGTTCTTAACTGGCTTACTTTTGATATTCAAGTTTGCAATTATTCAGTTTACAACTTTCAAATTTATAAAACTACTTACATGAAGACTTAAATAAGGTTAATAAAACTTATTTAGAGTGAATAACGAAATAGTTACAAGTATTTGAATAATGAAAAATAAAATGAGTAAATTGAATTATTAATTCTTTATTTACTGCTTAATTTAAGTCAATATTAACCTGTATCTCGTCAATGACGAATGTACCTTAGTCTTGAGATAGCTTACCTCAAAGGTAAGATACATTAGTTATAATATTATATAACTATTATATATATTTCAGTTTTAGTAAAAAATAAATAGAATAAGTTCGATAAATTAAAATTGATGTTCAATTAATTTTTATTAATATTATTGCTGAAATGTTATTCAGGTATTTTCACTAGATTCTGTTTTACTGAACGATGAAAAGTGTCTATGCGTTTTACTGGACTTCGTTATTGACGAATCCTTTCCAGACAGATGCATGTTGTTTAATAATAATAATAATAATATGACGAGCGGTGATGATTCATGAGAACTCGCTACTCATCAACAGTCATACGATCGTGTAACCACCCCCACCCAATCCCCTCCAAAAGTGAGGAACTTTCTTATATTAAGCATCTTAATATAGAGTGAGAGAGAAGGAAAAAAAAAAAAAGAGAAATGTCTGTAGAATGATGTGGAAGGATGATGCTGCACTTTCTAGCTAATAATCGTTACAGAAAAGCACTATACTTGTTTTCTTCCTTTTTTTTTTTCCCTGCCAAATATTCATCTCTACAATTTTTATAGTTAATTATTCTTTCCATACTTACTTCGTTCGTTTTCTTTACTTCTACAGTTTTTTATTGTTTACTATCCTGTTGTAGATGGTTCGCGGAAAATTAATCCCTAAAATATGAAAAAAAATACATATTTCTAAGTTTAGGAAACTATTGAGATAAAAATCCACTCTCCTATTTGGCCGTAAATCATTGGACTACCTGAACTGCAACTTTAAATTACATTTCTTTAATATTGAAAAATAAGAAATCGAATAGAGTTTCATTCGACGTACATATTAAATATTCTTAAATTGTAGTTACTTTTACGATTGTTCTGCAAATGTTTTTGGAAATTTTTAGGATAAAAAAAAAAATCAAACTTTTAGACTATCTAGGACCAATGAAATTGAAAGTAAAATTTCAAGGTTTTGATTAGTGTTTTTTTATAATTTCCGAAATTGTTTTTGAAAAAAGAAGAAAAAAACAAACAAACGTACATTTTACCATCATTCAATCTGGACACAATTACATTTAGTTAAATAATGAAATAATTTAGTTATTATTCGGCTTAACAAAAGATGCTCTGTTACCTTGAATTAAACGCAGACAAACCTAATATAGACGCTGAGGAGATCCACTTATGTGATGGATCGTTCCGTAAAATCCTACGTAGTTTGAACGTTAAGTTACTAATGCCTTACAAAGACCTAACGATAAAAAGTTGTATTAAAACCTAAACATTAAATTACGAATTCCATCAGATTCATGCTTTCCACTAGCAATTATTAATACGAAACTGCGCAAACACTATCACAAAACAATTTTTATTATCAGACACTTCCCACGTAACTATGGATCTATGTAGGTCGAGACTACGTAACCGTCTGTACTCACAAAGTTGATTTGTTTAGATACGTTTTCCCGCCATCACAACTATTGTTTCCAGGAGACTAATTCAAAATAGATGGTGAATTCCGTTAGGAGCTAAGAATTTACTTATTTCAGTTCCCAAGGAAATAGGCCTAACAGTAGTTTAAGGTTATTTATACAGCATTTTCTCCTGTCCATCAGGACAAAGAAAAGTCATAGGATTCGTTAAGTACTGATTTAAAATTAAGTCTGAACTATGGTAAACCTTAAACAAATTCTCGATTGATGGCCAAGACGTAAATTTATCCCATTTTCATTGAAATTAATACTAATTTCAAAATTACTATGTAAAGAAATTATAATGCTATTTTATTAAAATAAATATTATTAAATTAATTACAATAGTATTATTACTAATGTCTGTATCGTATGCTAGTTGCAATCCGATACCGGGTGAAAACATCATTTTGCAAACCGTTTGCAGAAATTTGGATAGAGTTTAAGTCTTTCGATGTTTGCTTGACAAGAAATTTTTCAAAGAATTGAGTAATGTTACTTTTGTTACTAATCCTATGCAGAAGTTGTTGATAACGCTTTTAAACACTGCTAAATTAAAGTTTTGTTTAATGTTAGTATAGCAAAGTTACTAAAGAATGACAAAGACAATAAAACCGAAATTTAAGATGGTAGCACAATGATTAAACCCAAGTTTTCTCGTGCTAATCTAATAACTGAGAACGAGATCACGGTCTGTAGTTACGAGGTAGAACAAATTAACGTGTCTGTTGCAATTTATCCTCGACCACAGCGAATAAACATTCTAATTTTCTTTACACAGTTAAATCACCAACTGCAAGTAAGTGGAAGTGCAGAGCTTAAACACGCAGACACTGGATTAGAGCACATTTGCTTGTTAAGATCTGGAAATGAAAGTACTCTGTATTCTACAGCGACGTATGAATGGAAATGGCTCATCACAGTCAGGCTCTCATCTCTTCAAGAGTTAACTTTTCCAACCCTTTTTAAAAGACGAGTCGTTTGTATTCTTTTTTTTTTTTTTTTTTGTAAAATTACGGTCTATTACGTTTAAGAAGATTCCCATTGCATTAACTATTCAATAGATTCAATTATCTAATTGACTAGGTTTTAATTAGAAAGTTGATATTTACGTCTGTTTTTCCATTTCGTTTGGGTTGTCCGTTTAATTTTCTGGAAAATTGCTGTTTGAAAACATCAATTCCGAAAACAGTTTATCCGAAACTGTCTACAATTAAGTTCTTTCTCGAAATACCGTATTTCCCGTTTTTAAGACGCACTGATTTTGATCGGACATGCTGGGAAAAAAAAAATTCTCGTAGTCTTTTTTTTTTATATATATATATATAAAACTAGCCGTGCCGGCGTGGTCGTGCTATCTGCCGGGAGGCCAGTGTGCCGGTACCCGGGTTCAAATCCCGGTCGAGAGCATGGATGTTTCAATTTCCTTTCCTGTGTTGTCAGCCTCTTCTTCACTTTCTCTTCGGTCTGACGTCATTCCGTAATGGCGTCCTGGAGAAGGCAACGGGAATCCACTCCAGTATCCAGTTCCCTTGTGTATCTATGGATTCTCCTAGGGGTCGCCCTTAGGGGATCACTAGGGTTCCGTAGACTTGAATCAATCTACGGATTGACCTACCATGGTATGGTATATAAAACTAGAATATTTGCGACTGTGTTTATAATATCAGAAAATGTTGATAATAAAATTTCGAGTTTTTTTCTCTTTTTTTTTTCATTAAAGAAAAAGGGGTTATACGTGCCCGATGAATCAATGAAAATAGCAAAAAAGAAGGCACAATGCAAATAACAAGAGAGGAAAGGAT
>JAFIDM010002131.1:29131455-29198086 GCA_023159025.1 Thereuonema tuberculata
TATAGTTTTTTTTCATTGAAAATGCAATGTCAGGGTTTGAATTTTAAATTCACTTAACGAAGCAGAATTTTAATTATCAACTATTAAAAAGAAAAAAAATATATATAATCTTTTGTTGCTTGGTTTTAGTAAAATAAAGTTTATAAATCAATGTGTCTGTAGATACTAAGACCAAAGACATTGTTTTTACATGAATTTTGTTTTGATTTGGAAATAATAAGCAGCTTACCTGTCATTTTGAATTTATGTTTCCAATGGGTGCATATAACTGAAGTGTATGTGTTTTGAAACAACGAAGAATTTTGATTTACTACATACGTAAAACCATAACTCATTCGAATTACAGATTTCTAAAGAATCTGGTTTTAAGGTTAAACGTGCCTGAACACGTTTTGTTATTTTTTTTAACCCCTTTCCGTAGGAAAGTTAGGCTCATCAAATCACTCAGTCAATCTGTGTGTATGCGTATCCGTGTGGCGTTTGAACCTCTGGAAAGAAGGTTGTTTATATTTAAGGACCACAGATGATTTCGTGGGTCAGACGCTTGATTGCAGATTGGAAGAACCGGAGGTCAATCCTTACCCTGGCGAGATTGAGAATTTTTCCACCCTAATTCTTCTTCAGACAGTTGTTAGGGTCCACCAGCCCTCGTAGTATGGTTACCGGGTTTCTTTCCTGAGGGAACAGGCGGGCAGGCGTTGGGCTGACCACCTGACTTCATCTCAGTTCAGGGTCATTGATACGTTAGGAGTCTTACCTCCAGCGCCCCATGGATACATCTATACACACACGCACATAACGATCTACTTTTTATATTTATAATTTTGTCAAATTGGACCTCGGCGATAAAAAGTCCCATAGTACGTCATCAGTATCTAAACAGCGATGCTTTTAAGCAACGGGAATCAATCCTTTTAACTACTCTATTAATTGGTGCGTGGTTAGTTGATTAAAATCATCAGCTTTAGATAACGTAAATGCGAATTTCTTCAATTTTTTCCCCAGAAAATGAATGACCCCTAAACCTTGACTCTTTAAGATAAATATTTTAAGAAAAGTAACTCTTATTTCTTTTATATCTGATTGTATCTTTCTAACTTCTTGTTTGTGCAGAACATTACTGATACGAGTATATCTCACATTTAAATAATATCAATAAATGAAACCTTATATTCGCAAATGTGCAGCTGTTCCCGTTTGTTGGAAATCAGCCATCAGTGAACATTCATTTATTGTTAAGTATTTAATGAATAACTAAATAAATGAACCTTTTCCCTTCTTTAATGCCTGAACAAAAAGATTTCTACGCATTTAACACAAGGATTTTTTTTTTTTGCCCTTTTTTAATATCGTGAAGTTGTTTTATTTTTTAATTATTTCTTAAGGCTATCATATTTTTTCTATGAATAAGTTTAAAGATTGGTCATGTTTTCTACGTTAGATTTAACAGGGCTTTGAATAAAGAATAATGAATATTTCCATTTAATTTCCAGTAAAATATTAAAGCTTTATAATAAGCTTTGTTTCTGATAAGGATAAACAAAACAAAAGAATGTGAATTGTTTCTTTTGTTAACAACGAAAAGAATTTTTTTTTTCATAGTTATCTCGTAGTCTTAGTTAAAAAAGATAAAAAAGAAAAAAAAAAAGAAATGTTGAAAAAGCAATTATGTCGGTCTCGTCTTTGTCGGAATTTAGTGAAAATACTCTTTGGAGGAAAGATCAGATAATAAAAAGAAAAACAAAACCTCTAGCACAAACCCCGAAGAAACCCTTTCTCGAATCAGAGCGACACTTAGCGGTCAGCCAGAAAAACTTCACAGCGTTGGTTGCAGGGATTACTTAAGTCTACATCTATTTCCGAATGACTCCGTGGAGAACATCGTCCGTCTTATCGGTCGAATGAAAGGAAGAGAAAAGCTAAAGATTATTCTGCAATCTTCGCGAAGGAGGGAGAGAAAAAAAAAAGAAAGGCCATTTTCCTTTGCAGTTCTATTCTCTTTACGGTCCAGTTTTGATCAAGATTGTTTTTCATAGACTACGGATGGGAAAGTGAAAAATATCTTGGGTCTTCTTCTTTTCTACTTTACTGTAAGACGATTATTTGTTATTGTTGTTGTTTCTGGTTTTGATGATTTGGAAAACTTCTGCAAAAGAGCTTTAAACAACCGAAAACAAAAAACCGACAAACAACTAACTTGTAAGATAGATATGTATTACTTGCTGGAATTTACTAGAATACTGCGCGTGTAAAATGATACTAAAATGAGTTTTACAGCAAAGGCTGAAATGAATTTTACTCAATTAATTTGATACAAATTAAAAGAAAATTAACTGGCATTACCTTCCTCGCCAAGCTGTCTGCTTTAACGATATGGATTCCTGCGTTTAGAGAATAATAATCATTGAGCTTTGGTTCAACAGTCAGAACAGTTACCTTATCTTCACCTGTGACGGAAGAATTTAGATTGATGGGATTAAGAGCCCTAGGACAGTTTGTATTGTATTGATGAGGGACAGTAACAAGAGGTTACGCAGAAAGGACTTGGGAAAAAAAAGAAAAAACTCAAGCAAAATTTAAAAATAAAATATTGTGTCTTTTATCAAACACATTAAATTCGAGAACTGAATAGTAATAAATAAATTAATTACTTAAAAATACGTACGAACTATTGATACATGCTAGCTGAACTTTAAATCAAAATGAAATTTTGGGACAATTTTTTTTTTTTAATTCCCCTGAGCTAGGGTTAGATAATATCCATCGTCTCAGAGGATAAAGCTTACGTACTAAGTCTTACCATTGTACATTTTTTTTTCCATTTAATGATAGAGTCAGAAGGAAAAAAAATCACAGGTATTTGAAAGAAAATTCTCTACGTTGTTTGATTGCTGCGAAGATTTCTAGTTCTCCCCTTCTGAAACTAGTGCGATATTCTCAGGATCTCTCAGTATTAATATTAGATATTATCAATAATTATGATATTCATAATATTGTAAGTTCAAAATCTCATGACTTAAAATTATTATTTGTAAAAGGCTTGAAAAAGAGGAGGCGTTTATTTTCTCCTCGAAAATTTGCTGTTTTTTGAAATAAATGTACTGTTTTAACATTTATTTCTGGTGTTGTGGAAGATGTTTAATAATTCTGTGGAATTCTTTGAAAACGACTTGTAATACTTTAGAAACAAGGATATAGTTGTCCTGTATTTCGTTTGCATTATATTATAATAGGTTATTATTTTTTATTATCAACTCCTTTTTCAGTTTTCGCTGTTTATTTTTGTTTTGATTCTATTATCGTTAATTGAATGTAAACTTTTTGACTTGAATAACCAATCAAAACCCCTGTAAATAATTCTTTTTATTTATGTTTATTTTTATGTTTCAAAATCAAAATAATCAGTCTTTGGAAGTTACTGCTCTTTTTACACCGTGACAACATTTTTATTTCAGTTGTTCGTAGCCGTTCTTCAGTCTTCTTCTGTCATATAAATTAAATAAATAATTTCAGTTAATAAACAATGAAAGTTCAAATTTAATCTGGATGTTTCTTAAATATAGATTAATGCAAAGTAAAACCTTACAGTCTTTCACCGGCCATCTCCTTCTGAAAAGAAGTATTTAAGTATTCTGGAAGTTTTCGTGTTGCAGTTTGCAGAAATACTCAAACTTTCGTCTATTTTATTTCAAAAATGTTTACTTTGACTTTTTAACTGAAATCCTTACTTTTATAATATACACTTGTCTTCGTTTAGAGCACTATTTCCCAAAGTGGGCGATATAGCCCCCTGGGGGCGCTGGAATGATCCGGAGGGCGGTAATAGGCTCGGATGCAATTTGGGGACGTTGAATAAAAATAAAGGAGTGATTAGAAGAAAGAGGAGAAGATAAGAAAATTTTGAAAAGCTGTACATAATCTATTGCGTAACATAGAGTTAAAGTTGTAGAGATTAATTTATTTTCCAAATAAACACACAAAATGCGTGTAATAACCGATCGGTGGTCAAGTCCGCCGACAGGTCTTAAGTTCCTGCAAATGCAGGCGACTACAAACCTTTTATTTCTTTTATATACTGTATTTCGTTTTCCAATGCACCTAAAATTCTGAAAATTTAAATATGAACTTGTGAAGCATCTGGGATTTATATTTTCTTGTTTCTAATTTTCAAAATATTCTATAATTAATTAAATTGAAATTCAGAGGGGAGGGATAGATTTCCGGGGGGGGGGGCAGCACTGAGTAATTTTTGTTTTCTGAAAAGGGGGCGGTATGCCAAATAAGTTTGAGAACGTAGGGTTTAGAGTCTCACACAGTTGGATGTCATCTTAGATCTAAAGAAGAAAATTCAATTAAAAATACGACATTTTCTGAAGAAAATTTATAATATTTCGTGGCTCCCCCCTGAAGTTAGTTTTCAGAGTTGTTGTGAATCGCTATTGAAAAAAACGTAATTGTACGCGCTGAGGGTGATTCCGAATCTGCGATGTGATTAATATCCTGTACATCCGAAAAGACCTTGCTATTATTGCCATTGCTGATATTATATCTTACACTTTTTACGAGAAGGTGTTAAGAACTAAATGAAAGACTGAATAAATAACTCTGCCAGCCTTCCCGCAATGAGGACTGAGCCCTCAGCGCTGAGGATAAATTTTGAGGACTGGAGTAGTGAGTGGGATGGAGACCAATCATGTTCGTATTTAAATTGAACTATGAGTGGCTATCGTGCAACATTTTAGACAAATTAACCCAGCGCTTTTAGAGAGGGATTTCGGGGATCATTTTTGAGAGATAGGGAAGTGCAGACCAAACTAAATGTTTCTACGTAGAAAGTTGGATCATTAATAAGCTAGTTACCAAATTTTGCAGAAGTCCATACAGTCATAATGTGCACACAAACAGACAAATGGAAAAACAGAGGACAAAATATTCAAGTGGAATAATACACCTTCACATGCTCACTCAATAACTAGATCTTATTAGATTTCCTTACCCAGTAAACATCACAGCTGTCGTCAGGATAATGCAAGCGAAAGAGAAAATTCTGCATTACTTTTTAGCTTTCTTAAAACAACTGCTAAATTGAAATATCTCTTCAAAATGACTAAAAAAAAACTACCCTAACTTTATTTCAAATTTTAATGAAAAGAGATGTTATAAAATTTTATATTTAGATAATGTCACACAATTTAGTTAAAACGATAAAAATTTAAACATATTTAAACATAACATTTAAACATAAACAAAACACAAAAATTTAAACAAATTGTAGTAATAAATATATAGATAAACTGGCATCGTTTCAGACTATTTAGATAATATGATATAACGAAATTTTTTTTACAATAAATAGAAGTCACGGAAAAGGTGTACAGGCTAAAACAGCATGCATTTAGGAATGGTATTTGTTTGTTAGTTATCTGACTTAATCTGATCTTAGCAGATCTTGTCCAGTATTTGGGAAAAAAAAACTTCCAGAATTTTCGTTGATTCCACTGAAAAAACAAAACAAGAAAACCCACCGACTATGAAAGAAACTTTTTAATTTGTAAAAATGTCCTCTAATTCAAATGGAGAATCTTAATAAGATTTTTCGTTGTTCTTAGAAAAGCCATATCTTTAAAATAGAAGATTTAGAATTCAATCTTAAACTACAGCAATTATTTTCCAATTTCAATGAAAATTTATTTCAGTGTTCTTTTACTAATTGAATTCCCACATAGTTAACATGGCTGTTCTTCGGTGAGGATCAGCAAGGCGGTTCGCAAGACGAATGGAGCCAGTAAAGAAGTCGATTGTATTCGGAAGTTGCCATGAATCAGGGGGCTTATTGCCAACTCTGCCTTCCTGCGTTGAATTAAGCCGAGCGAAATTGTTTAAAGGTGCTCCTTCCGAGTGCCTGCACTCACCAATACGAAAACCCAACCAAGATTTTCCCAACCTCAAAGGAATTGTCCGGATTCCGGAAATTTCGATATTTTCCGCAACTACGAAAATATTGTTAAGGCGTCAAATAATTGTAAATATTTTATGGAAAGTTTTAAAAATATGCTTTCTTGGCAAGTTGATAGTTTATTAAATTATCCCTCTCTCTACTTGCGAGGTTAGGAAGTAAGTTATTGAAAATGATTCATTTTTGAAGAATGTGAAAATTTGTCTTTTTATTTCGTGAATGAAATCTTTTGTTTTAAGTGTTTTTATATGTTAAGTTATTTTTAACATATTAAGTAAGCAAAAGTATGCAATGAATGTTAAAAAAAAGTGACTTAATGGAAATAATGCTCATATAGGATTATTTCAATTTCTACTATACTAGAGAAGGGAAAATAAGTAAAATTATAGAATGATATTTATGAACTTTGAACAGTAATATCGACCAGTTTTACGGAGCTCAGCCGAAAGTTGAGGATCAGTTCTGTCTTTGCAATCTTCTGATCCTCTGGGTTGCTATGGAAAGCAAGGCAAAATCAATATATCTGCGTAGATGGTGTGTATGTATTTATATAGGGTATTGCAAAATTCGTGTGTAATTTACATTGTTCAAATCACGTATAGGGGCATGGCTAAGTTTCAATATATTCCTAATGAACCCCGTCCGCAAACGCCCCATTAAGGCGCTAGGTGGTCCTAAAGTGAGCCTTTCCTAGAAATCATATTTCTTTGCTACACCGTAAGAAATGTTTTGCAGGCGAGCTATTTTTGTTAAAACAATTGAAACAAACAAATTAGCTCGCTTGCAAAACAGGTGCTGGCTCGCCTGCAAAACAGTTTATATGCAGATATATTTATATGCAGTTTATGTGTGTGTGTGTATATATATACATATATACACATATTTATACATAGTGAAACTTGGATAATTCGAAGTTGAAGGGACCAGAGAAAAAGTTCGAAATATCCAAAAATTCGAATTACATATATTCTCTCAAACAGAAGAGATAAATAAAAAAAATTAACTCCACGATCAAAGATTTAACACATAAACTTTTTCTAAGAATACTGCTACTTTTTTTTTTTCATTAAATCAAACATTTTTACTAGCTTAATTATTCATCACTTTAAAAAAAAAAGGCAGATATTTTTAATTGCTTCATTGAATGCAATCTTTGAGTCATAGCATATGATTCCAACCTATCAATTGATACAAAAATACATTCCAACCCTCGCTTTTGTTTTCCTTAGAAAGTCCGTTAAAATAAATAAAGTATCTTGGCGGAGAAAAGTTTCAGGAAAAATTTTTACCGTAATATTTTAAGAACAATCGTACGAAAAATTCGAATTATCCAAAATAAAATTCGAATTATCCACGATTTTTTAACATTATTTTAATACGAATTCAAGGGACCGAGCAAAAAATTCGAATTATCCAAAATTTCGAATTAAACAAGTTCGAATTATCCAAGTTCCACTGTATACATATATATATGAAGATGACAAAACACTTCATAGAAAAATATTAGAAGACAAATATTTGACTTTCGTTACAGCGTGCAACAGTAAACCTTTTTTTTAATCCGATTCCGATTAACTAAAGACTTGGGGATTAACTTAGTTTCTAACAATTGAATAATAATCTACAGATATGAACGCTTTAATTTTAAATTCACCCTGTCAACACATGCGCGAAGAAAAAAAGACGAAGCATCTTAAGGAGAATGAACTTCAAATTCTTACATAACTCTTGTTCGAATCAGTCAGCAGGTGTTTTGTGGTGTTTTCCCTGCAATGAAAGGCCACCAAAACGTTATTAAAAAAAGAAAAAAAAAATCGAAACATCCATAATAGTGCTTGTTTGGAATTCGTTAGCGATCACGTGATACTTTGCTGATTTTATCTCCTCAACAGTTAAAGAAATCATAAGTCCTCCAATACGAGACCAATGTTAAAGACCATCTTCTAATCATAGGGATTTCAATCTGTGTGATAATCTTTTTTGAATTATAACTGCTCTTAAATCACGAACAGAGATTCAACAGATGGCACTGATTGAATCTCCTTAATCCCACAACTGTGGAATAAATTTCAGTGCTGTTTACCAACAGGGCTTCTCACGACGGCGCTAAATTATGAAACCAAATTAAAACTTTGTGTGCGAGATGAGAATGTTCCTAATCTCTATGAGCCACAGAGAAAATTCCACCTCGATTAATTAATTTTTTCCGCCTTTAACATAAAGCAAAGGAAAGACGCTGATTTAGAGTGAATTTAAAAGATGTTCATTAGGAACTCTCTACAAAATATAGAGACTGAACTTTGCCTAATCCTCAAAAGTGTCGCTCTTATATCAGTCCTAATGTAATCTTTGTTTGCTGACATGATTCTGGAACTTTCTCCAATTCGTTTGCTTTTGTTTGCTTCTCATTTATTTGGAAGTGATTTATAATGTTTGATAATTAATGCTTCAAACACTAGTTCAAGCGTTTGCTCGTTACTTCTAATAGTTTTGTTTTGTTATACACGCTTTATAGCCACCGTTAAGGTTTGTCCTGCAGTTTTATAACCCAAATATCAATTGTTCTACAAAGCCTTAGTTTCTTATAAGGAAGATCTCTGCGATTTTGGTGCATATCGGAGCAATGGTAATACAGACAAAATTAGCTAAAATAACTGCCATTCAATTTTGATACCATAAGCAACAGGAAAAAGCTTAGTAGTAGCACATCCTTCTCGTCTTAATTCTCAGTTGATCTTGGAACCATTTACTTTTCTCCTTTCTTCCTAGTTCTCGGTAACCGCTTATCCCCTTATTTCCGCAAATCTCAATTTCTTTCTTATCAAACAACACCTGTTTACTTTCTTTTTCATCATTTTTTCTTGCGCTTTTGCCATGTGAGTTGGGCCCGGTGATCCAGTAGCAAAGGCACTGGGCTGAGGGCTATGAGCCAGGTATAATCCCCGACGGAGGTTGCGATTTTTCTAAGTTATTTCTCATCCAACACACCCAAGGGTTTACCCAACCCACAGTAAAATGTGAACCGGATTTCTTCCTGGGATAAAGACGGGCGAGCATTGGACTGATCACCCAATCTCAACTAGTCCCGATGGTCATTGAAATGTTGACGGTTATATTTTCGGCGCCCCATGAACCATGAAGGATCATATGGAAAATACTTATATGTGAATGTTATATGCAAATAGAACTTTTTTAATCGTTAATGCTTCTGTGTGTGCCTGCTTTTAAATGCATCCTTTCGTGAAAATATGGGGAAACATCATTTTTTTTTATAGCTTCATGATAACATTAATACAAAGAATTTTTTTAAGTTTGGTACGCAAGTTTTATTGCAATAAACTCCTCTTAAAAAGTTTTCAGCATGTCCCGAAAGCTGAAAAATTAAATTGATTATTATAAACTTTATTTCAGAATCAAATGTAGTAAATTCGCCATAGGCCTATAACAGTTTAACAAAAGTACAATGCCTAAGCTGCAATGTAAAGCAAGACCTGCATGAATGCTTTATAGATTTTCAGAATAATAAAGCTTTTAGAAATTATATTACTTGCTAGTTTTATTTTTTTGCAATAATTTGATAAAAAAATTTCCCATTTCATTGATATACTTAGATATTTTATTTATTTGTAATTTATTTTTGTCTGTCTGCTGTGAATTCAAACTTCAGAAGTAACTAAAATTTATAATGACGAAATGTTATATAAGTTTTGAGAAATATTACGAATTATTTAATGCAATAGATCCGTAATGAATTTGACAAATGCACATCATAAACATACCATTAAAAATCTTTAGAGTGAAGCCATATATTCACATACTCCGCAAACATGGAAATGCAGAGGGAGTAAGTTCACAGAAGGGAACAGCCATCGTATTTTGGTTTATTTACTTTTTTCCAACTCTTCCGTTTCAATTCCGCATCTCAGATTTTGGTAATTCAATTTATTTATTAATCAACCTATTTATTAATCGTGCATAGTTTCAATAAAATTGAACATTTCCAAAGTCGTGAGGTTTCCTTGTAAGGGAACCTAATAATAATAATAAAATTAATAAATTTACACGAAAACAGGAATTAATACTGTTCACTACGCGATGGATAACTGAAAATTATCAAACTTCTATAAACTTCACTTTTAAAAAGCGGTTCTATTACACTTCTTTTCTTTTTCTCAAGAACGAATCCCACGAAGAGCAGCTTCACTGCAAATATCGACTAAACCAAAGTGAATTATAAGGTTTTTTTTTTATTTGTTATCCAATAAACAAACATAACATATAAATACAAAAATAAATTAATTGCAAATGTTCTTACTTTAGTATTAATTGCAGTTAATTCAAAGTTTGCTGTAAAGCCATTTTATATTTGCAAAATCTATTGAAGAAGGCCCACTGTCAGTTTGGAAGTAAGTTTAACTTAAGCAGCTTCAAAAATTTCTTTTAAGTGAATTCGAAGACTATTTTTTGGAAAGGTTCGGAAGGACCTTAAGAAACTAAATCCTAAAAGCAGAATATAAACTAAATGGTAGTGTTAAGCATTACGACATTATCTTGAAAAAAGAAGTTTGTGCAAATAAATACATTACATTGAAGCTCGGTTATAACGCGATTGTTTATATCGAAAAGCATTTGTAAAGTAACTTTAAATCCATTATGTAACTAATAAATGAAAAACTTTTTTGTACACTTTTATGTTTACAAAGTGAAGGATTGGATCTTTCATATTTGGAAATTCTTTGATCCAATATCTCATCTTTTCCAGGCTCTCTGTTTTTGCAAGTTTTAATTTTAGAAAAAGCTAACAAACTTAAAAGAGAACGTCATTGTAAACAAAATAAAAATCCCGAAACTTTTCTATCTCCCAGTTTATTTGATTACTTTATTGTTTTATCCCTGCTTACACAACTCTATTATGTAATTTATTCATCCATCAAATTTAATCTAATCTTCTCATCTATTAGATTAGCCATAAGTAATGCGGGATTCTGCAGTTAAATTACCTTATAAAATACCCTATAATTTAAGGTTGGTCCAATATCATCAAATTTCTTTCCAAGAACGAAGGTTCAAAACAATTTCAGATTTAACATCTTCTACAGATACCAAACCTAAAACATATTATAACTTATTAGAAAAATACTCCAAAATTAAGACATTAAAGGACATTAAAAAGCGTAAATTGAAAATAAGCATAAATTAATTTAAAAAATTAATATTTATTTTTAAACAGTAAATTGGCTTGTAAATTGGTAGCATGAACGTGGCTGATGTCACGCTCTCTGTTGTTAGATTGAGAAAAATTAATTCTTGTTTTGTATTATTTTTCGTTTTTGGGAAAGTGAGAGATGTTTTCACTTCCTATAAAGTATGATTATGACTTTGAAATATAAGTCGAAATATTACCAAAGGTGTTTTGGAGTATTTTTCTAATAAGTTATAATTTCAAATTTAATTTACTCAGAATTCTTAGGGTCATTTCATAGACTTCCTTATCTTCGCTACCTCAATGGAGTGAAGATATTTTGACATCTTATAGCAGGAGCCTTTATATTAAGCTAGTCGTTTTTGTAGGACAGGTTTTCTCGAGATTCTCCAGTTTCCCCAGCCCTACTTCCACAATTCTTTCTGTCCTTTTTCCCTTGGGGTCGGGGATGTTTGTCTTCCTTGCCACCCACACACAACGTAACATAATATAATCGCTTTCGTATTTTTTAAAGATCTGTACGTAAAATTTTTATACTTCTTTTCTTATTTGTTAAATCCAAGTTAATCTTAGTTGCTAAAATAGTGATTAATTACAATATTTTAGTTGTTCTGTGCTTTGGAATTTTGAGGATAATTGTCAGAAAAAGGAAAAAGCTAAGAATATAAAAAGAAATGAAAATAAATAAACAAATAAAATAATTATGAAGAGTAGTTTTTTCCTGAATGATAAAAGCTGCTATAGAATCCTGCATAATTTTGTTCAATTTTTAATATTTTTATTAATTAACAAAAAAAGAATATAAGAAAATCCTTACTTTTCTGGAATATTAAAAAAAAAAAAACTGAATGTATTTCACGAAAGTTAAAAGAAATTTTCTGTTATATTTTTAAAATTTAAGTACAGTAAAACCTCGATATAACGTTCCCGCTTATAGCACTATCCTGTTCTTTACGCTCCTTTCATACGGTCCCTGGAATTTTCTATATATCTCTGTATGTTTTTACCCTCTTATAACGCTTCGAATCCCGCTTTAGCGCTTTTTAATATGGGAAATTTTGTATCGAAAAGAAATGTAACACTGTAAAGATTCTTTTTTTTTTTTTCGCTGGTAGAAGGGAATCTTTGAACTCTATGAAGTTGCGGGTCTCTGATATAATAGTGCAAAATGTCGAAGCGGAAATCCCTTTCTATAAGTGAAAAATTGCAAATTCTCCGTAAGTACAACGAGAATTCTACAGACGTCAGAAGGATTTCGCAGAATCTCTACGAATTCCCTCGTCCAGTCTGCGAACAATAATGAAAAACAGGGATGCAATTACCGATGCAGCGAAGGGTTGTTGCAAACGTAAAAAAGTAAAGTGTGCACTAAATCTGCTCCGAAAATATATTAGTATTGCTCCTAGTGTTGTATCAATTGACATTAATAGTTACCTGAACCGCATTGAAAATGTCATAATTCATAACAGTAGCACACACACACGGCAAACCACAAACAAAGATCTTTTTAATAGGAAATAAGCTCATATTTGCAGTATATCTATTGCAGAATCATGTATGTTTTATGTAAAATGGTGTCCAAATCTTTCCCCATTTCATAAATCATTTCCCGTCTATAGCGCTATCCCGCTTATTACGCTTGTAGTTCATGGTCCCTTGACGAGCGTAATAACGGGGTTTTACTGTACTTTTAAAATGTTGAAATAATAAATAAAAATAAACAGGTTCAAAATAAAATAAAACATAAAAGTCAAAGATGCTAGTTAAAATATTGAGTAATTACTAGTATAATATTTATAATTCGGTTAATGAATAAAAAACTTAAATCCGTTAAATATTAGCTTATTGTTGAATAAGAATATTGTAATTTAGTTATCATTAATTATAATAATAATAATAATAAGGAATAATAAAAATAGCAATGACTCTCATCTCATTCTTATAGTCCCTTTCTTATTTTTATAGTCCCTTTGGTGAGTTATCCTTATTTTATTATTTATATACTATGCCATATTTACCATATACTGGCCAAAAAATTACGAAGTTTTTATTAATTGCGATTCTGTTCTTTGCTGTGGCCAGTTGCTACTGACAACTGATCACACTGGCAAATCTGTTCTTTCCTTCTTAGAATACCATGGTCAGGCTCTGTAAGTATGGCTTTCTGGACATACAGCATATGTGCCATTTGTATATGGATCGTCACTTGTCATCCAATCATTGTAAATCTTCGAGATGGTTGCTTGTCAGAAGCCCAGTTGCATTTCTTTGGTTGCTAATCGTGACTCCTGTTATACGTTTGGTGCACATCGAATTCTCAGAGATCTTTGCTTTTTTTTTTTTTTTTACGTGACTTAATAGGTTTTAAAAGACACTGTAATACGCCAGAATCCCATAATCACGACCGTTGCATTTGCATATACTCTCTTGTTTTGCGAAGGACTATTTTTTTATTCGTTTTGGTCAGAATGTGTAATATAACAAGTGAAATGTATATAATACAAATATTAATTTACATATCTGTTAGCAAATATTTGATTATACTAATTCCTTATCCTTGTTTAACGGTTTATCCTATCCTAATTTAATAATATCCTCTGGAATTGTGTACACTTATGGATTACTTACCACCTGTTGATAAGAAATGATGGGGCCATATTGGAATTAAAAATAAAGTACTATTATTTTGAGAGCTGGTAAAGTGAGGAAAAGGATTCGATTCCCAACGGAGGTCTGATTTTTTCAAGATTGTTTCTTCCCATCGTTTCTATAAAATCGGGAATTTGTCGTCTCTTTAGGAATTAAATGTGGTCGAGCGTGATATTGACCGTCTGACCTCCACTTATTGTCCGCTACTTCTGTAATAACTCTCTACCGACAACGTTTGTCATGTGAGACCATCACTTTAACTTGTATTATTATTATTTTGACGCGAAAGGCATTAAGTACAGTTCTTAATTAATCATCTTGTATCGTTAATAAACTTAAAAACTACAGAGAGAGGTTTCTTCTTAATTACAGTTTTTGTAAGCATAATGCGATATAGATAATGCTTGTGCTTTTTTTTTTTTCAGTTGTTGCTTTAAGCCTTTAATTAAAACCGAGATGCAGACACTTAACATCCTCCATCGCATCGTCGTTTGCTCTTTAGAAATTAATTCGTTTTTCAAACGCCTCTTCTCTCCAGGGAATATACTTTTTCTTTTTTTTTTTCATTCAGATTTCTTCACTAAATAACCAAGTGTTAAACTGTGAAACTGTTCATTAGAAAGAGTGAACTTTACAATATGAACGAAATCACAGAATGAAATATTTTAAACAAATCTGCTTCTATGTATTTAAAATGCTTACTTTAATTTAAAGTAAAAGTTTAATTTAAAGTTAAAGTAAAAGTAAAATGCTTACTTTTTTTTTTTTCTAAGCATTTGGTAATAGCAAGCAGATTTTTTAGGAAAAGTCTTATTGATTTTCATAATTATGGGCGTAGTTAGAAGCTACGACATTTTTTCAATTTTTTTTTCTTCTTTTCAAATTAAACACAGTATTTAATATTAACGGAATTGTATTTCTTATCGTAAATAGATGTGAAAAGGAATGTCGTAGCTGAATATCACGTTGATGTATTGAATATCCTTACCTTATCATCATCTGCCTTTGTGTGGCACCGCAGATTTCAGACCAAAATTGTTAGAATACCTTTGAATTTAGAAAACTTACAAGTGCTAATTGCTCTGAATGGTTGAGCAGTTTATGATTGAGTCTTAAGGAAAACTAAAAATCTGATGTTTTCTCAAGTGTTACATGATTGATGATTCATTTTGAACATGTTCTGTAAAAGATAATTGAAACTTGAATTATTTTATTTTTATGTTTTTTTTTTTTGGGGGGGGGGTAATGGGATGAAAAAACTAAACCTTACGCATATATTTAAGTGTTACATTTAATGAACGGCAAATCAAAACTTGCTTATTAATGTGTGGAACGTTACATCTTTTGTTTAGATATTTTCACTTACATCAAGAGATATGTATTTCAATGACTACTAAAGGTTTCTCTAGTTTTTAAAATACTTTAAAAGATGAGATGAATAGTGTATTTCTTATTCAATCGAGCTTACAAATAACCATTTACTTAGTGTGTAAGTACGTTGGTATTGATTGGATTCATAATACACTTGTACTATTTTACAATTAAAATTCATGTAGAATTTAGATACCAAGTTAATTCTTATGAAAGTAGTTTTTCTGAGTTTTACGTGTACTTTGATTCTGGATATGGTTATCTCTGTTTTTATTCTATTTTCATATCCATGAGAATATCGTCTGTTAAATCATATTTTATTTGTATATTCATTATGTTTTGCCTATTTTGTCTTCGTTGTTTGGGGGAGGGAGGGGGGGGGCTGTATTGTACCCATGTTTTTGATCGTTTCTATTACTTTTGAATCAGTAGTGATATGATCTTCTTGAATATTGGCATACACGTTTATTGCTTGCACAAAAGACTAGTTCTCATTTTCCAAGTTTCCTTATGTTTTCCAGAAAAGAAAAAAGAAGAAATGAAAACAGAAAAAAAAATCAATAAACTTTTCAGAATCCATTGATGGTCTTGAAGGAAAACAGACTCCATGTTCTTTTCGAACTTATCCTTCTCTTCAGCACTATTTCAATGCTGATGAACTAAAGGCAGTTAACTTCTTCTCTAATAGTGAAAGGAAACTATAAAGATATCTCTCTTTTTATAAGAGATCGAGTAACTGTAGGAACTTTCACGTACATGTTTATTTCACTTTGTGTACTCGCTTTTTAATTTAGAACTGAGCTTTTATGTTTTTCATTAACTAATATTAAGATTCCTTCAGCTGCTGCAAATGAAAAGCACAAGACCTAAATTGTGGTGTCGATCATTTTTTTTTTTTTACTTTCTTTTCTGACTGAAATGTACAATATTTTAAATCTCTCCATCTGCTACGAAAATCAATAAAATAAACGAGGAAAATATAGATACGGAAAATACATAACCATAAATCTTACCTGTTTGAAAGAAGTGCTTTTTTTTCTTTATTATTGGTTTCTAAAAGAAGAAAAATGTGATTTATTACCTAAAGGGAAATTGCCCCCGGGTGACTATTTGAGTGAATATTTCCATGCAGGGCCCTGCGTCACAAGGGTTCTTTTTAAAATAAGGAAACAGGTATCTAAAAAAGAAAGAACTCAGCCGTATTGGATTATTTATTAAAAGCACCTTCTGATCAAGAAAACCCAAAAAAATTTTTTTGGCAGTTTAATGTAGGCTACAACAGGAAAAAAAAAAGCAAATTTCTTCTCCTAAAAGGCCAGTTTTCCTTGTGTGTTTCAACAAAACTCTTACAGATTTTTAATATGCATATACAAATGAAGTACCGAGAAGGAATTAGTACGGATTGTAACCCCTCACCCCAAGTGAATCCGAAAATAGAAAAAAATCTAGGATTTTGGAAAGTTCATCGAAATGTAAATGGGAAATGCATTGGCTTAGGAGTCGTTTTGTAACAGGCTAACTGTACGTACCCAATTCTTATATATATAGAAAAATTCCATTTACATGTGTAGGTTAGATCGCAACTTCATATGTTAGCAGAACATACGTAACTGGAAGTAAATATAATAATGTTTTGGTCTGGATAATCTTCGATATGATTGTAGGGGGAGTATAGTACTATATATGTGCAGTAGGGCTTACAATTACAAAATGTATACTAATGTAAACACAATAATAATAGTAGTAGTAATACAGTATCTGTTCATAAAATAAAAAAATACATTCAGTAAAAGAATTCAGCAAATACCACTCGTGAATTGAGTACTGTAGGTGAGAAGCACAGTTGCTAAGCACCCAATTTCAGACATTTTTCTCGCAGTTTGCGGCTCTATTTAACTTTACCTTTTTTTTTTTTTTTTGAGATTGCATATGTAAGTTCGGAGCAAGGCAAGTCTGCATTTCTTGTATTTTTACTTTTGTATTTATGAAATATCTCGCCATAACTACGGAATAACAGCAGACCTAGAGACAATTACATAAGACTAATATATATTTTTATTGAACTATATTTCTTATTGATCTTATTATACTTTAATTTACTACTATATTTATGATATTCATCATTACACAAAATATACAGGAAATGGTTAAAAAGCTGAAAGCGTTTATGTAAAACTTATTTAGAAAATGGGTACAGACAGTTCGTAGTGTGCCTGTTACAGAACCAGTCCTCAGTCATTTCGTATTTACATTAAGCAAAATTCGAAAATCCCGAATTTATTGAGATTTGACGAGATTAAAAAAAAAGTCGGATGAATTTCAAAGTTTTCCCAAAAAAGGATTGAAAACTAAGTTGCAAAGTATTTTGAATAAAATGAGAACTTTATGAATAGGAAATGAAAAGTCATTTGGCTATCTTTTGAAGAAGCGGGCTTCGGTATTCCAGGAATGATCAAAACAAAATTAAAATGCCAAAATATGTTATGGCATTATGAGTTGTAAATAGAGAATAAATAAAGAGGAACTAACTTTTCAATGAAACATTAATAAAATGAAACCAGACGTTTACTTTGGTTGACAAAAATCATTCTTTAATAAAAAGGAAAAAGCTTTTAAATACATTTTTTAACAACATTAATCTAATGAAAATGGACATCATTTTTTTTAAAGTTAAATTTATGTTTAATAAAAACAAAACAAAAAAACAAACAGGTGTACTCTTTATCTTTTATTTTAATACGTCTGTCTGTTAGTACAGTATTTACTATATATTGTTTGTAAGTACATCCTTGTACGAAATCTGATACACTCAAACTCGGCTATAACACGGTTGTTTATATCGCTAATTATATCGGATATAACGCGATTTGGTCTTGGACCCCTTCTATTTTGGAAAAGGTGTATAATTGTAAAATTGCAAAATTTATCATATTTTCGCCCAAAAAGTACGAATATCGATTGATTTTAGAGAACTGCTCGCGATTTGCTACTTACAATTAATACTTACTGGGTAATACTGCTAATCCCAAGATGGCAGCGCCAAACCGTTAGAAAACATAAATATGAAGATTTTGGCTAATATAACCCATCAAAGTGTTGAAAATGTAATGATTTATAAATATTCTATTATAAATATCTCTCACATCGCTCTGAATGATGTAGGTAATGGAGAAATGACCATTTTAAATCGATTTGGAATCGTGTGGGCGATAATAGGGGGTTCGAGTATACGACATTTGACATCGCGAAGTAAAAAAAGCTCGGGCAGATCGCGATCTTCGAGATCTTGTATCCGAAAGATCCCGATGTAGATCCCGATGAGTTTGACTGTATATGTAAAAACTGACTTAGGTAGAGGCTTGTGGAACACGTTAATTACGTAAGTAGAGAATAACAACAGCGCTGTCCACATTCAAGTTTGTTTTTTCTATATTATTCTTTATTTGATCATTTACTGATATCAATTATATAGGGATATATTTTTTTAAATTATTATTTTTTAATAATATACTTCTAGCCCTAACTGTTTAGCATACGAATGCTTTTCTTTCATTGTGATTGTATTTTTTTTTACTTTTTAATTGTAGGTAGCGCCTATCTTTGTGATCGATTACATTATTCATTATTGGATTTATTTACAAATATGTAGTTCATGGCTCTCTCGGGTATCCATTTTGTACGAAAAGTTTTGCACAAATGCATACAAAATCAGAATTTTCATGAAACCTAATGAGCTCCAATATTTTACAAAACTTGTTGACGGAAGGGACTGTAATAGATACCCGTGCATTTCATTATTTGTTATGGAGGGAAATGCTTTGTTTTATTGAGTCCGTCCCGTACCTTCAGCTACAACTCAGACATATCGCCGTTGAATATCGTTCTTCCAATCACTTCCCTCCAATACTTATTGGATTCTTTCAGTTTGAGTTAACGCCCGTTGACACATCTTCGTCGGTCTGCGGTTTATCGAAGCTCTTGCTGAAGGACAACTTGTGGCTTCGGGGCGGCTGCCTGTCATGACGATTCATGACGGTAGGCTGTCGTCTAGGAAATCATTGAGGAACTCCTGAAAAGACAAAAATCTAATTAAGTACGCCCGCTACTGACAACTAAGCCTTTCAGGGACCTGACACGGCCTGATGTTGAAACCTAAGATTAAAGATCCTTAAATGCAGTGTCAATTTCGATGTCTTTTTTTTTTTTTACCTTTAATCTTGTCTTGTTTCGTTCACCGTGGAATTGAAATTGGAGACGCGTTTTCATTTATTCCAATAGGAAGTCATGATTACACGAACATCAGGATTGAAATGAACCAGGAATAATATTTATCAATGACAGAAGTTTGTGTCTTCATTGAGAATAATGCACAAAATCCGTAAATATTACGCAACATTTACTGTAAACCAAAAATAGCTGCGGTTATTTTTTCACATTATGTTTCTGAAGATACAGTAAAATACGATTACAATGGCTTTTTACTTTATTTATTTACATTTTGTTATTTAGCTTTATTTCTTTGCTGCTTTATTTTGATTTAAAATGTGACATTCCTGAAGATACAAGGTAATCAAATGTAGGGGCATTATAGATTATTACAATGTTATTAATAAATAAATTAATAAGAATAATAACTAATAACACGAAAAGAATTAGCAATAAATAATAATAGACACTTAAAAATATCTAAATATTCGGTAAATACAAATGTAGGTGTATATGTTTCAGTAATTTAAGATATTAATTTTTAAACAAATTTAATATCCATCATTTAAGAAATATTTAAATAATAGATTTCGTTAAATTTATTTGTATTGATTTTGCTAATTTCATACTTGTTCACAGAATAATAATCTTGCTTATTTTTATTTCATTATACAGTAAAACTCCGATAATCCGGCACATTCAATAATCCGGCATCGGTCTAAGGTTTTTTTTTACACTGAATAAGCCTTCCGGGCGCATTCGGCAGAGTTCGCGTGCAATCCGCTGAGGTCGGGCGTACTCGGCAGTGATGACAAATCTAATAAAGTAACTATACTGTACTGTATATACTGTATTCAAATATAATACTACATAAAAATATATTTTGTTGTTTTGTTTTTAACATTTTCCATCACTACCGAAATCAGAGAAACCACAATAGAACACGGAAAAATGGCCTGATACCTATTAATAGCCCTTTTGACTCTCTATTTTAGCGGATTTCCGCTATCCTCGCAATAACGGCTAGTTTTAGACGGCGCTCAGTAATCCGGCATTTTCGGTAATCCGGCACTGCCGAAGTCCCGAACGGGCCGGATTAGCGAGTGTCTACTGTACAATGATCCTAATGAAATCTATAGAATACTGGATCTAGTTCCTTGAAAATATATAACTCACTTATTCTCTTTCATGAAATTTAAACTTTTATTAAAAATTTTGGAAAAATCTGTTTCGAGGCTTGATTAAATTGAAAAATATTTGGAATTTTCTCTGCACACATTTTCAAAAAAAAATTATAATTTTTAATCTTAAATCTTTATGGAAAAGAACTTTCTTTTATAATCATATTGTAAACCTCTTATAACGCCTTTAAGTTCAAAAATGTATAATTATGCTTATGGAGTGCTTATATATAATCAAAATAAAATTATTGAAATTTTTGTATTTCCGTATAGATAATTAATATATTAAACTAAAAATATGCGTACTATATTATTGAAGAATCAATATAACTGTCGGACAAACATTAAAATAAATTAGATGATTTTTTTTTCGTACAAGCAAACTACGTTTTGTACCTTTTACAAGAAATGTAAAATGTAAAGTTCGAATTCTCTTAGTATTTTGTTGAATTCTTGGACAATCCAAATTTCCTGTGAAACTTTTGTCTATTTTAATGTACAGTGAATCGATTTGACACGTATTATCGGGAGCAGATTACTTCCTTCGTGAATGGGCTTTTATGGCGAACACAACCAAAACAGAAGTAATGTCTATTTCCGGTCGTTTTGGAGTCTATTCCATGTGCGCGCTTGAGCCGTTGGGCAACTGTTGCGTCGATAACAGAATCTCGCCGCTGTATTATCAACAGCATCGAGACCAGCAAATGGTAATTGCATTCTACTCTGTTCTTAATGGTCGACGATAAGGATTATTGCTTCCCAACAATACACGAGGGCCTCCGTACACGAGGAAGCCAGACAATGGCCGTCAATTGATTCGCAGATCTTAATTAGAATCATTTACAGATGCCGGAAACGCGAGGACTCCTCCAGTTATGACGATGATATCGAGAACGGTTGACACGTTGGTCCCAAGAAAACTTTTCCTAGAAATTAATGAGATAATTGTGGTTGGTGTGCCAGCTTTCCAATATCAACACGCAAGGAACGCTTCTTAATGTGGACTTCACTTTATGCCAAAATGAATTAGAATAAGGTCCTAGTCTGAATTCCCTATCTTAGGACACTTAGGTGATGAGTTACATAGGAGAACAATCGGGATGAATGCATTACGTCACCTACTGTAGCAATGTTTCTTAATCTATGATTGGGTTCAGATCACATATTGTGAAAAATCGTATTATAAAAGCATTGACTTGTAATTATTCACCTATTACAGTACGTTAATATGTAATCGCGGACTTTCTCACAAGGTGTGGTAGGATCCGCTACATATGGGGAGTGGTGCCCCATCATCCCCCTATTTTTCTATCTATTCAGTATCTATTTTTCTTGTATTAGTTGTTAGGCTGAAATATTTTTTCCCCACTTGTTCCTTTTCGATTACATAGTTGAAGATATGTACAATCTGGCATAGAACTAATAACTTGTACCGAAATTTCCGCCAAGAGAAACATCTGAAAAATTCGGAATTCCAAAACTTTCAACATCTTCATCTATCAAAGGGAATTTATTTTATTTTATTTTGTTTTATTTTTAATTATGAATAGGTTCTCATTGTGTTCCTATGGTAGAAGTTCACAGAGGTGTCTGCCATCTTTTGGCGTTTGCTCAATTCATTTTCTACGGTAACTTGTGAACTTTGTTGGATCCGTACATGGGTTCGACAATTTTTTTAAATTTTGTGCGAGGCTGCATCCGTCTTCGAATCTTATGACACCGGACTCGTTATGCTGTTATTTGTAGATTAAAAACCTTAGTCTGGTGAACATTGAAATTTTTCGCAAATTTTCTATTAAGAGCTTTAATTTACCATTACAGAGGATAAAACCATTTAAAAAATCAATAAAATTCAATTAGTTTTTTTTTTTTATAATACCTTGTCTAATTAGTTTGGATAATCGACGTTCTAAAAATACATTTCTAAATGTATTTCTAAAAATGATGTAGAATACTGATAGTAGTTATTCTAAAAGTATTCTTGCATTTTTGTTTTTCCAATTCTGTGTAATATAATTCTTGAAGGCTTTCAAATCTTTTTGACTAAACAGTGATTTACATGTTTAAAACTTTTATTTCCTTTTCCCACTGCTAAATTTAACGGATGTCAATTATCTTCTAATCTAATAAAAAATCTGAAAATTGTAATTGTTTTATCATTGCAATATTGAACATCCAAGAAGTCTGCCTAGTGTGAAAAACGCCAGATTGAAATTAAATTAGAACCAGAAACCTCTTCAAAGAAAGCGTTCTGATGCGAACTTCTAAGAAACGTTACGTTCCTTTCATATATATTTGTCCAAGGAATTTGCTTTGTAAAGAAGATACATGAAATTCATTCGTTGTTATTGTAGATTTCTGATCTAACTTTATCAGATTTTGTTTTCCTTAGTTTATCAGGCTTAGCTAATCTCTTATTTAATAATCTCTCGAAATCTTGTCTCATACGCGCTCGAAAACTTGCCGTTTGCTAGTTGCTCCTTGGAGAAAATGCCGACTCTTTATACGTGCGAGCGGCAAATCGCGTTTTGATCTCGTTTAGATCGCGATTAAAACTGCTGGTCGCCGAAGCGACAAACAAGTTGATTTTGCAGCTTAGTTTTGCAAATAATTCTCAACTCATTTCACAGCAGAATTAAAGAAAAAGGAAAAACAGATGCCGGAGGAAGCGAATGTGGTAACTGAAGCCGTGGATTGAAACCACGAGCAAAGAACATCCAGATATCAACGTGAAGTTAATATTGTCGTATTAAAAACATTTTTTTTTCTTGCCGACAAATGGTGTCTACATCTTCTTATATTTGCCTAAATTTAGAGTTCGTCGTATTTAGATCAAGTGGTAAGCTTTTTGGGAAAGTGGGAGATTTTCGAGCCACTTGCCGGTTTCAGGCAATTTTTGAAGAGCGTGTAAAGCGACCATAACAGAAGGTAACAGAAACAGAAGAAAGAAGGAAATATCTAAGTAGATACGGTTCGGGCATATCAGCAGTAGGCAGGCCATCGCCTTCACCACTTGACTGTTCTCGAACAGCTATTGAATAAGTAAAATCCAATACAATATTTTTGATTATTAATTATTTACAAAATTAGATTCCTTTAGAAAATACTTAAAAGAAAAATCGAATATTTTACAAACAATATTGTATAAAACCTGTAAGAAACTTAGAAATACTGAGAGTTGGAAATACTTGACGAAATATAGACAATCAAGAAGATATTATTTCTGAATAAGATTTAATTTAGTCTAACAAAGTTCTGACATTTATTTTTAAAAAGGATTATAACGATCTAGTGATCATCTTTAGTTCAAGAAATGCTGAGCTATATGTAAATAAATTTTTAATTTTTTATCTTCTATAAGAAACAAAACTGTAAACATATATATATCTACATAAAACCCTAAAAGACTTTAATTTAAAAAAACAAAAAACTTACTAAATTTTTGCAAAGTGAATTCTTATGTACAAAGATTTCTTTATTTCTTTCTTTTTTTAAAGAGATAGATAATGCAAACTTAGGTTTGAATTGAAAATCGACTTGTTTTTCACTAGACCTACCATTTCCTTTCACTTGAATACATAACCACCTTTTTCGCTGTTCCAAAGGCTGACGCTGTCTTCTCAGTGTGGTTGCAGGAGGCGGTGCTTCGACAATTCGCCGGTCGACAGCGTCGCTCGCTGATGGTAGGTTGGTATTTGAATTCCATTCGTCTCGCGATCCCTGTTTACCCTCGCACTGACACTTTGATAGCCGATGTCGGGGGACCCCTGTCACCCTCTGCCCACATTTGTCAGCCACCTCGTATCGGCGGTGTTTGTCCTGTTCTTTTGTATCTGTTTAGAATCTGATATCTTAAATAAATGAAAACGGGAAGCTTATTGGCCGTAGAAGGAATAAACATACACAAAGCTAAAACTCTGCTCACTCATAACATAAATAAAACAACTCGCACTCAAATTAATATTTTTATAGATTTTCGGAAGCGCAATTCACAATGTTTTAGTGATCCTTCAGCTTGGATTCGTTTTAAAAGAAATTCTTTTTAAAAGTCAAAATAGAAATACAATAAAGCTTGTTACATTGTAACCGGGATTAAACTTTAGCAACTAAATCAATATTCATGACTTTCATAATTTTTTTACAAATTGAGCAATTAGTTAAAAATTGAGAAGATGCTTAAGACTGAATTATTGATTAACCATCATTTTAAAGTCAAATCATCTAACATATTTGAATTACAAAATGTAATTTTATAAAATATTGTTTGTACATTTTTGATTTTTCTTGTAAGTACTTTTAAAAGAATTTATTTTTTTGTAAATACAGTAAAACCCCGTTATTATGCTCGTCAAGGGACCATGACCTACAGCCTAATAAGCGGGATAGCGCTATAGACGGAAAATGATTTATGAGATGGGGAAAGATTTGGACACCATTTTATAGGAAACATACATGATTCTGCAATAGATATACTGCAAATATGAGCTTATTTCTTATTAAAAAGATCTTTGATTGTGGTTTGCTGTGTGTGTGTGCTACTGTTATGAATTATGACATTTTCAATGCGGTTCAGGTAACTACTAACGTCAATTGATACACCACTAGGAGCAATACTAATATATTTTCGGAGCAGATTTAGTGCACACCTTACTTTTTTACGTTTGCAACAACCCTTCGCTGCATCGGTAATTGCATCCCTGTTTTTCATTATTGTTCGCAGACTGGACGAGGGAATTCCTAGAGATTCTGCGAAATCCTTCTGACGTCTGTAGAATTCTCGTCGCACTTACGGAGAATTTGCAATTTTTCACTTATAGAAAGGGATTTCCGCTTCGACATTTTGCACAACTGTATCACAGACCCTCATTTCACAGAGTCCAAAGATTCCCTCCTACCAGGGAAAAAAAAAAAGAATCTTTACAGTGTTACATTTCTTTTCGATACAAAATTTCCGATATAAAAAAGCGCTACAAGCGGGATTTGAAGCATTATAAAAGGGTAAAAGTATACAGAGATATATAGAAAATTCCAGGGACCGTACAAAAGGAGCGTAAAGAACGGGATAGTGCTGTAAGCGAGAGCGTTATATCGAGGTTTTACTGTAATTAACAATCAAAAATATTATTTTTAAATTATTACATTTTGTAAAGTAATGAATATATACATATACGTGTATGTATGTACATCAGTAACATTTCATATATCAATAGCTGGATCAGAAAGCTAGAAGATTACTGTATAAGAAAATATATTTATAATGGATAATATAATGTACATAATATCAAATACTATATATACAAATATATATATATGTGTTTAAAATTTGGCGATTTAAAAAAAACGAAGTCCTACCTTTAAAATAATATGTTGTCCACTTTTAAAAAATTTTTACAAAAAAAAAAAAAAAAAAAAATAATCAAAACGGATAACGTATTATTTTAAATGTTTGACTTTGATTTTTTTAAATCAAAGTAAGTGTCATCAAAAAACCCTCACAAGTTAAATATTTTCAAAATATATTAATATTAATAATATTACTTTTTAATTATACTGTATATAATATTATTATTATTTTTTTTACTTCTAAAAGGTAATGCTGTATTATGAAGTTCCTTGTTTCTTCACTTAGTATTATTAGTGATTCCATAATGGAATAATTATCGCTCTTTCTCTTGTAAAGATTTTCAAAGAATATTTTCTTAATGATTTGTCATGAAGTAAAAATCGGCATTATTTAATTAATTATTCGCCATCTGAAACCTTTCTTGTAAAATATCAATTTCTCAATCTTGTAAAACAATTTCAAAAATCAACGGAATTTCGGATGATAACTATACCACCAATAAGTATTCGGTACAATCATCTAGCAATGAATGGACTATAAATAGTTTTTATCTTTTATTAATGATTGTTTTGGTATTAATCCAGTTTCGTAATTGAGCCAAACTAATAGACTTTCTTGCTGTAGAAGACGGAGTTAAATTCAAAGCAAAGAATAGCTATTAGAATAAATAAAACCCAAAGAAAGATTCAGTTTCTCAGCTTGTTCTCCAATCCAAACTCCTGAACATATGATAAGGATTGGATAAAAACAAGTACAAAATAAATTTGAAAACAAAAATTTAAAATACAACATTTTTAATAAAAATAAATTTACCGGGCATGTATTAGTGTTTTTTTTTTCTTTTTTTTCTTTCCTTACACAATATTTTTCTTTAAACTTTCAATATTATTATAACAGTCTATATAAAGCTATAATTGCAAAGTTTTATATTTTCTATCTACTATGTCCCTATAATCATACTCTGTAAATTACAATTGATTGTAACTGAATTTTAAAAACTCTAAATTGAACTGTGTATTTTATAAATAAACTGTATCATTTTTTTTTTTTTTCATATCGTTTACTTGAAAAGAATTTTAGTGAAATTTCATCGCCAAATAATAAAAAAAAAATATTTAAGACGGCTTAGAGTAGTCTTTATTAATTTTAATGAATAAACGCAATTATTAAATCCAGAAAAATATATCTTCATCAATTTGTGTGTTATCTAAATAGTGTTACTGTACGAACTCTTTCGCTAAATCGTTATGTTTGTGTATCGTGTATAGTTTTTAAACGGTGTATATTATCAATCCCTAATCTGTTCACCGAAATCAAAAATATCATTTTCGATTTCTGTGTTCTTTATCTCTTCAGTGCTTGCGTTTGACAACGATTGTCTCCCATCCCCCTTTCGTTACACCACTGATAAAAAGATAGTCATTAATTCTGTTTTATACATTTTTTTTTATTCAGTTCTTCCCTCTGACAGCTTAAAAAAAGCCTATTTCTTTTTTCTTAATACACGTAAATTATCTTCTTTGTCATCCAGGTTGTAGATCATTCGGAATGTGTGTAAGGGTCAGCTCCTGGCTTCCCATCACTTTAGACAAGCTTATTTCTTAGGCAGCCGGGATGCCTGGAAGGGGTTTTCTCATTTCCTTCAGTAGATGGCAGTCGAGTCGTTCCACTGTGGTAATCAGTTTTCACCGAGAAACTCAAAACAGATTCAGGCGGGGATTTGTTTGTGCTGTTCAACTCGAGCCCTAAGTGGCAAAGTTTAGATGGAGGAGGTAGGGGCATATATTTATCGAGTTAGATTTAGCAAGAGGGTTTCTCTTCTGACACCCATTTTGTTCCGTTTCTCTTCCCAATCTCTTTAACTGCACTTTTACCGATTCGTAACAGGTGTCGCATCGCACGCAACCACTTAAGAGATGGGAAGAACCATCCCCATCTGTCCGCAATATTTCTTTTTTCCTGTCGACGAAAGAACAAAACGGAATTCTGACAAAAAAACAAAAGTTCAAAAACACGTCTGAATTGAAAATTTAGAATTAAAGAGCCCTGGATTCTTCGATCAATATCACTTCTTCTGAAGTATAAAGTGAAGTGAGTTAAATAACAGGTAATTTTTTTTTTTTAAAAAAAGGCAATTAAACAAAACTAAGAGAGATAAAGAATACGTATTACAAATACTGTTAGTTTTCGAAAGCGAGAATCACTACTCGCGCACGATTCTACTCGTCAAAGGAGTGATACGCTGAGATGGGCACTTTCCTAATACCGTTTTTTTTTTGTGTGTGTAGTGTCGAACCAGATAATTACAATAATTATTTCGGTTGACTGGATCTGATCAGCCCCCCCCCCCCCCAAAAAAAAAAAAAAAATCGAATTCCTATGCTCCCGACATCAGGGATTTTATTTTGCATCGAAGAACAAAACTGTTGTATAGGCTACCGATTTAAAGTTTAAAATTAAAAAAAAAAAAAAAAATGAGAAAATGCTCAAAATTTTTTTGGACATTTTCGCTTTTAAGAAAAAAATAACGGAGGAGCATTTTTGCAATAGTATTTATTCTTTCCATAATTCTTTCCCGAAAAGCGCAAATAGAATGCAGCTACTAGTAAACTAACACTATAAAAAGTAAACATCCCCTCTTAGTTTCCCTATTTTGCTGAAATCGAAGGAGACCTGACGTATGCGCAAAAGCGTTGAAGGCTCTCGTAAACAAAACCGAACAGTAAACCTAATGTCAAATACAAAACAATCCGCGTTTTGTTGTGCTATATTGCAAAAGGAAAACAGACATTAAAAAAGTATTATATAAATGTCATATTTTTGGTAATTGTGAATTTTAAGTATATTTTAGCCTTAAGGGATTCCTTATAAAAACAAGCAAGCAAACAAACAAATAAATGCATAAATTAAGTAGGCATCCATCTCATAATGACTGCGCATCTCGCATAATTATTTAACTCTAAGATTCGAAAATCCTCAGGATTTTTTTTTTTAAAAGAATGGGAAAAGGGACCAAGACCATAATAATTATAACAATATTTTTAATTATCCATAAATAACAATCGTATATGTGTTAAGAAAATTGGTCCAGGAGTTGTAGCGTGATGAGCATATCAACAGATAGACAATTAGACAGAAATGTGAAAGGTGAAAAATAAATTTATCCGGATAATGTTTGGAATAACAACGGTAACAATAATCTTAAATACATAATATATTTACAAATGTTTATAATTTGAGAGAGAACCTTTTTTTTTTGCATTGTCCCTCTGTTTTATTATGAGGAACGTTTTTGAAATACGCGCCAAAAAACCTGATCTAAGTAATTGTTTTTATCTTATGAAGCTTGGTTTGGCCCAGGTTTAGAATCAAAACAAACGAGAATTACTGAATTGATCAGCCAAACATGTCCTCTTTCTGCTACTTTCTTTTAGTGGAATTAACATGGCTGACAGCCGAACTAATGGAACACTTAAGTGGAATGCTCTTTTATTTTTTCCATGTTTTTTGGAAGGGAAAAATGTACTAAAAAAGAAAAATCACTAACAGAATCTTCAAGATATTTTAGGAGGACCTTTCCATATATGGTCATTTGGAATGCCTGAAATTCATTACTCAAATGTTTGTGTGTATGGCTAAAAAATTGGGTTTAACGTGCTTGTGTGTATGGTACAACGGTTATTAACATTCAGTTTTCGATGGATTAAATATTTTCAAGTTAAAGTTGAATAAGAAATTCACTTATTGGAATTTATTGTTATTTTCATGGAAAAAAAAAATAACAATATAAATTTTAAAAGATTGAAAATTTTAAAATATTAATAATAGTTTTTACTTTTTTAATGCACATTTTCTTTAAATAATTATAATTAGTTATATTAAATTGTATCAAAAACTTGTAGTTATAATTCATCATTTTATTATGGAAAATTAGAAATGGTAAATTTAAACTGGGACTTTGAATACCATTAACCATGCCTTTACTTTTGGAGTTTTATTCGCTTTAATTTCGTATGCTTTTGTGTGTGTGAAATCGAACTGTAGCAGTAAAATCACTCTCCTAATTCCCAGGCTAACTGCGGAACTATTTTATAGCATTGACTCCAAAGAGGGCACTTCATTGCTGTTGTTGTACAGCAAAGCTTAGACTTTGTTAATATCCGCCATGAGTTCTGTGACGTGAATAACAAGTTTCTCGATGCGAACAATAGTTACGAGGAAAACAGATAAAACTTTCGGGTAACATTTTAATGGCAGTCATTTTTATAATACAGTAGACTCCCGATTATCCGCGGAGTTGGATGGCGCGGCAATCGCGAATAAGCGAATTCCGCGGATTATCAGAAATGAGACGAAAAAGGACGAAAATCAACATAAAAATGCTTTTAACATGTTTTATTTACATTAAAATGGCAGCACATACATTATAAACAATTACTTTATTTTAATTTACTTTAATTTCTTACTTTTTAACAAAAAAAAAAATAAAATCGCTTAATTGTCTTTGTTTTTTCGTGTCGAAACACGAAAACCCCCTACTTGGACGTCGCTAAATCTGCCTCTTTTATTGTTTACCTTATTCTAGATTTAAAATTTTTTTGTTAATTCCGTAATTTATTGTAAAGTAAAAAAAAATGAAAACCGGAGAAATCCACTAATAATTCGCCCGCGGATAATCGGGAGTTTACTGTACATAATTCTCATTTCGTTACTTTTAAAAATATATTTGTTTTTGGACAAAGAACTTAGATCAAATGTCTAAATTTCAGTAAAGAAACAGTAAAGTAATTATTCAAAGGGAAACAAGTAATTACTGTAATTCAGTTAGAATTACAGGTACAGCTTAAAATACAAATCTGAATATCATCTTTTAAAAGTTCCGGGTATATAAAATGAAGACTCTGTCAAATGGGTACCGGTTTTCTTACTGAGGGGTTACAGGCTTGCGGGCAACAGAATTACTATTCGACTTTAACTAATCCCGTTGACAGAGGATCACTGGGAGCCTAAACCTCCCGCGAAACCAATGATGGAACCTTTTAACGTCATAAAATCAAGACAGGGAGTTACCTTCTTACCGTCTCTTCAATTCTACCTCTAGGTGGAGGAGAGATAAAAAAATGCTGAAACAGAAATAATGTAAAACAATTAATGTTCTAGATGGCGGAACGACAAGTTAAATTAATAATATATTATAAATAATACGTTATAAGAAGAATAAGAATTGTTTTTATTAAAAAAAAAATCATTTATTTCAATTTTTTTAAGTCTTTGAAATGTAATGAATTTTTTAATCTGAAATTCTATTTATTTCACATTTACATTCACATCCAAAATGTTTGAAGGCATTTGTAGACCTAATGCAGTTAATAAAATTTCACAATCAGAGGCTAACCGGATTTGATGAAGTTCGTCTTTTGCACTGTAGAATAATCCTACATTCAGTTCAAAATTCAACGGCAAAGAACGTACTCGGAGATCTTCAGAGAATCTGCTTGATATTTCATTGTTGTTTTTCTTAAATTCAATGAAAAGTTTCCAATAAAGTCAAAACACAATTAGCTTTACTCTGAACTCCCGAGGGATTCGAATATTTTATGAATTCAGCTTTGAACAACGAGAATATCAAAGAATACCCATGCGAAAGTTAACTGAATTGTTCTCAACGCTGATTTAATTTCATTTTAAAACGCTTGCCAGTAATTAAGGGAACAGCTTCTGCAACTTTCGATGTCTAAATTATTTAAGTCAATAACGAAACATAAACAATAAAGAGATTTAGATACGAACAACATAAAAGAGATTTCATTAGATGCAGTTTCAAATTCAGATGAAAACATTCGGTAAAAATAGCTGGAGGCCATTTTTTTTCGCTGGATATTTTTGTAAATTTACAGAGCATTGGAATCTCAGATCTCTGGATATCTGACTTATAGAACGACACCTCACGTATTCGCTTGCCTGATTTTAAGATGATTATTTTTTTTTCTTGAAATTTAAAGGCAACTTTCAATTTCTGATCATTGTTTTTTAAAACTCTTTCTTAGTGTATTTTTTTACCAAATGTGATCCATAGACCTTAATTACATAGTTTCTCTGTTCTGTCTGTGCGCAACGCACTTTGTGTTTGATAAGTAATTTTAATTTCCTGTGAAAGTAGAAATAATTCCTACAATGAAACGTTCGCGACGGGAATCGAACCTGCAACCTTCGGATCCGAAAGTCAGACGCCTTATCCATTAGGCACGAGGACTACAATAATACTAATTATTGTTAAATTCGCTTGTCACTCCCTTTGTATATGTGACGCAATGGGAGAAGAGCTAGAGAGAAAAAACAAAACATTAATTTTAGCCTACTAGATTAAAATCTAAATTTCAATGTTCATTTTTTTAGCCTACTACAAGCGCAGGCCAGACGAGCATTAGATGCAGAAGCTCACCTCAGCGACGAACTGAAGAGTCGTTAGAGACATTTCTGACATTTGAAGAAATTACAAATGATGGGCAAATGCTGCATCTCAACTAAAATCCAAACATTGTTATCCCGTCATTGTTGACGAGACGTAGGCCTATGTACTAGTTATATTAATAAAATCCTTTCTGCTTCTTAATCAAATTTGATTAAATAATCAAGGAACTGGTTCAGAAATAGAGCTAGAATTACCATTCTACTGTAATATTAATAGCGGGAATTGAAGAATTCTACAATTTTATAAAGAAAGCATTTTTTCTTTTTAATTTTCACTTACATATAAGTTTTTTAATTCAACTTAAATTTGGCTAGTTATGTATTATCATCTATTTTCTCTTAATGCAAATATAAATTTCACCTGATGAAAATAAATCGCTACTAAATCTCAGTTTTAAAGCAAAAGCGATATTAACTATTAAATATTACTAAAATCTTTTATTTCTCTGTCTGTCTGTCCGGCGCAATTGATTTCCAATATTCACAATGGTAGTGCAACAATGGAAAACGGGTGTTCAGTTTTCAGTGTTGCGAGGAAGTCGGCAAATTCAAAATGAGCATTGTTGAACTTCAAAACGTTGCGTTCTCTCCGTCAACAATGGCTCGCGCTGTCAAATAGTGAGTTCATTCAAAAAGAAATAAAATATCACTTTTTCAACAAATCATAACCGCTTTCATTGGAATCGATTCTTCTTGGATTATCTCATATTATCATCGCTTTATCATGGATAATCTCTACTAATTCATCAAATAGTATCGAAATGGAAGTGAGAGAAAGAGGAAGGCAGGAGAAAGAAGAGTGAAAGATATTGAGAGAAAACGATTGAAAAGATCACAACAGACAGATTGGGATCGAAAGAATGAAGCCGAACATAAAAGACGGTCAAGAGCTAAGGAGACAAAGGTATTTTTCACTGTACACGGGGGGATGGCCTAGTTCACATTATCTTAGTAAGTGTAAGTCTATCCAAAACATTGTTCATAAAAATACAGTTCATGAGAGTCTTCAAGTTAACCTATTAGGCAGAACTCTTTCTAGTGGTTGGTTGATTTAGTTGATTCCGAGACCTAACTTAAAGATTTCTTTTATCCATTGTTTCACATACCAACAAAATAGATACACCAATTAAAACCAGGTCTTTACTGATAAAAAAATCTCTAATATTATAATATTTATTTGTCCAGCGTGACCAAATGCCTGGGTGCCTTGAAATACTAACGTTATTTGAATCCATTTATTTGTCTTCCGTCGAATGAATACGTTTAGCTTTGTAATCATATATGAAAAATACTTACTATCCCTCAGTAAGAGGGACTTTGAAAACCGTGTTTTTAGCGTCTCCATTCCATTCGTTCTCTGGCTAATCCCTAAAGGCGAGGCTACGCTACCTGAGGTTGTTACCGACACTGGGGAAGGGAATGACTGGAGGTTTTCGTAGCGTTCTAAGTCTGACTGCGTCCGCAATTAGTTTTCAGAGAATCCCAAGAAAATTGCCTTCGTCTTACTTTGGAATTTTCTTGAAAAAAAAAAGCTGTTTCCTTTTGAGAAACTGTTTAACAACAGAAAAGAGCCTTCCAATTGAAACGTTCCTTATTTTAACTTAATATTTTTTAAACTAAACCAGAAATCTTTTTTTTTTTTTTTTTGAAGTCCTAAGTCATCTCACTAATTCTTCTAAATACATAAAATCTTAAAATATATCTACAGAAAACGAAATGATATATTACGTGGTGAGTGTGGGTGGCAGGGAAACCGAGCACCGAACACCGTTGGTCTATTTTCCAAATTATAATAATAAACAAGGTAGGGATAACGATTAGTAAACCAATCACAATGCTTCGCAACGTCTTCTGATATGTCTATGAAAATATAATTAATATTGCCTTAATTTCCTTATAATAATATGATTGTTGCGAAAGACGCAATTGTTGCGATTGTAATTGCGATTGTTATCATTGTTGCTCATAACAATTGTTGCGATTGTTGTCATTGTTGCTAATGAGATTTTAATGATACTCATCCCCAGACAAAGCGGGAATATAAGTCTTCTGATCTCGATCAGAAGACTAAAAAAATACATCTCTACTTTAAATAACTTATAATTTCTAAGAAGTAGAAGAAGTATTTTTTTTAATATATAAGTATTTCGATTTAATTAAAATTGGTTTACGATGATTAATAGTGTTATTTATTCAGCCACATTGAATCAGAAAAAAGTAATAAAGCTCTAATAATTAATAATTTTTTTTGTTTGCTTATTTTGTTTATAGTTAATCCATTGAATTTTTTTTTGTAGGTTCCCAGGCCTATGACTCTGTTCGCCCCTTAGCCTATCAGGATGCTAAAGTGTTTCTCTTGTGCTTCCATATAGGGCAGCCGGAATCCTTAGATGACGCCATTAATAAGGTAAGAATTATTCTTTTTCATCGTAATCTCATTGCTTTGAAAGGAAATGTGCCAAGGAAAAAACATCCACTCCTTCAAATTAGAAAACCACGTGTTAATACTCAATAACAAAACTAATGTCTTTGCTTGAAGAATTTTTGCCTGTCTTTTTAGAATTAAGCTGGGTTTTTTCCCCTAGGATAATTTCTAAAACATCTTAGTAATGTTCATAAAAATGAAGAGTTTAGGTCATTCTGTTGTTGTTTCAATTTGAGTAGATGTTTTAGCTTTTTTCTTAACGGTCCCCGGGACTCCTAAATACATGTAAGGATTTAACTTTAGATAAGAAATTTGTTGAATTTACTAATTGAAAGTTTGTTACAGTGACTTGTAGATTTATATAAATAAAACAAGAGAATATAATTTTGTGGTAAAGCGTAAATGTAAGGAGGACCTATAATAATTACAAAATTTAAAAATAATAATAATAAAAAAAAAGAAAGTATATTAACGTAAGGAAAACTAAAAAAAGAAAAGTTAGGAAAATAAAAAAACAAAAAAACAAAAAGAAAGCCCATGGATTCGTTGGAAAAAAAAAAAAAAAAAACACATTAAGAGAAAAAAAAAAACAAAACAAAACAAAAGAGATATACGGATTCAAACCGACAACCTCCAGCATATGAGTCCGAGACCTTACTCATCAAGCTATAGCTTACAACGAAAATGATATGGTTGCATTTCTAACATTTAAGTTAATAGCGGAAGTCCAATGAAAGTAATGCCAAATATCTCGAACTAGGGGGGGGGGGGGGCCCGAAAAAACCCAATTCCTTATATATTTGGGCCCCTGAACACGATGATAAAGTCCGTTTGTCGATCCTATCTTCCGTTCGGGCGTTATTAGGGGAGGTGGGGTAGACAAACACGGACGGACGGACAAGACAAACGCAATAGCTACCGATTTGGTCGCTATCACAATAGCTCCAATATGCTGATAATCTTAACCCATCTGCTATCATCTCATTTATCTAATGAACAAGATACAAACTCATTAAGCCCTATCTCTTTCATTTATCAACGAGGTATGTTGTTAAAATTTTAACCAAATTAATTATAAAACGGCAATTAAAAATGGGCATAAATGAGTTTAGTATTACGAAACTAGTTTTCTACTCCAGTTTTCCTTTATTCATCTTTGGTTGTGTAGATCTTTCGTTCTACACAATTGAAAAATCATTCTTCCTTTTCGTAAGAGTAATTTCACAAATTTCTACTTTTTAATTTCACGATGGGGAAGAAACTGTGCTTTTATGTTGATTTCCTTTGCTTTCAGCCTCAGGGTTTCCAAACTACGAATTCTCGTTTTCACACAAACTCATCTATCTAGATTACAGTGTTTTTAATGTATTCACCTTTTGCTACGGAGAGAATTACCATTAACTGAGCAAAGAAGATTATTGAAAAGCCATTACGATCGCAGTTGCAACGGAAATTGATGAGCGGTTTTCCGTCAAATTGTTTGGTTCAGGGTTTTTTTTTTTTAGTACTTTCTTTTTTTTCCGAATTAATTTGGTTAGAGTTGCTCGATTCTAAATTTTATTTATGGCTTCTTTGTTTTTTTTTTTAGTGTTTTCTTATTTTATGATGGGTTTTGGGATTCCAACCGTGATTGCCTTATTTTTTTATTTTCTGTGTTGGAATCTAAATTTTACTGTGAAAAACAATAAAGTGTAAGCTTATTTTGTGGAAGTATCTACACTATTGCCAAAAAAGCCTTTTCCCAAAAATAAAATTGACTGAAAAGCTTATAAGAACAAGAAATTTGAAAGAACTTAAAGCCTGCTTTCCTTAGACCTAGTGCTAATAAACATGTTGTCTACCTTATCTTTTATTTCTGTATCTTAATTTACCTTCCAGCACTATCGGGTAGCGTTTGCGGACATACGTTCCACTACGAATATGGTTTGTTTTTATATTCCTGACCTACTTTTAAAGTTTGTACAGGGAATGTTGAATCACCCTGTATAGTTTAAATGTAACTGTTCCAGGAATAAATCTATATTATTGAAATCTTTTATTTCTATGTCTGTCCGGCGCAATTGTTAATTATTAGTTTCCTTTGCTGAGAAAGTCAGATTATAAAATTTTCTTTTTTTTTCGCCCTGCATGGGATTCGAACCGAGGATCTTCGTTCTCGCAGTCAGGAACGCTAACCATTGGACTACTTCTGGTCCCCCAATATCCAATCCTACTTTTATTGTATTTGTTCTCGCGCTATCAAATAATGAGTTCATTCAAAAAGGAATGAAATATCACTTTTAGGCATAACCTCTTGGAATCGATTCTTCTTGCATTATCTCATACTTACCAGGGGGAGACAGGAGGATGGCCTAGTGTACTTTAAAATTAGTGAATTATTCTTCCTTTGTGGGGTGTAGGCATTACAAGATCAAAGTACCTGAAACAAATCCTTTTTTATTTTTATATTCAAATGTATTATGGAACGTCGCCTAACTATTCACAAATATAACTAATTACGAAAAAAAAGACAACCGACTAACGGTGTTTCGTCATCTCTTACGTCACTGAGTATTTTTTTTTTTATCTACACCAGCAAATTTGTAAAGAAAAAAGTGTAAAGAGTAACGATGCAATTGAATCAATAACAGCCCCTAATAAAAAACGAAAGAGTGCCGAGTGAAATACAATTAATTTAAACCGATTATAGTTTGAAATCCTCTTTTCCGGGCGTGTAGTTTTGCTGGTGCAAACCGTCTCGGGTTTGGAGACGTTTTTCTACCGCTAATGCTCTTAGCGATCCTGCTACTAAAATATTTGGTCAGAAAACGAACGCGCGCAAAATAATCGCAATCGCAACTCCTCAAAACTCAATTATACGCCATCTAGCGATAAAGAGCTGAAATGAAGAAAGAAAAAACAACTCTTCCCACTTATCCAACCGCGATGCTTTTTATCTGCAGTTAATATTACGGAAAAAAAAAGACATGATAGAAGATGATTTTTTTGTATTCCTTTACTTGGAGCTTCGTAAATTTAAATAACAATGTAGCTTTTTTTTTTTTTTTTTTTTTATTTTTAGAAAGGAAATCGTTAGAGAAGTGTGTGGTCGAAATATTAAAGGATTCTTGTTCTAGTTTTGATTATAAGGATTATTCAAAACACACAAAGAAATGTACTTCAAAGAATTCAAATGTACTTTAAAAAAATTCTTTCACAAAAATGTTCAGATGTTTGTATTCACTATTATATAATTTCCACGCTTAATATTGAAGACCCCTCCCCGTCCTCACTGTCTGAATTGAGCCGGCGTATCAGCAGCGTGGAAATTGACGCGTACAGGCGATGGGGTTTACAAATCATCCGAGGAATGACAGTATTGTAATAAAATGAGCGTGAGAAAAAGGTCACGCTACGTTCTTGGTTCTGCTGTAGAAGGTTCTCGAGGTTTACAGTACATTCAGAACCAAAAAAAAGCAGAGGTTGTCCGTCGATCGCGTCACCAACCCTATCACCGTCTGGTTGCTCTTGAGACAGACAGGATCGTAGGTGTATGTGAAGCTGGATGGTCGACTCTACGAATTGTGTCCCATGCGCATTGGAAATGCCAGAACAGTAGTTGCAGGAAGGCATCCAGATACTAACAACTTTAGATGGCTTCTTCACTGTACGGCGGCACAGGATCTCACTGCATTGCACAACACGATGATGGTCACAGAAGACATTGCCTCATGCATGTACCGCTGTCTTGAAGCCTATTAAGATAATGTACTGCAATAGAGATTAAATCCATCTCTATTTCATATCTCTGGTGTATTTTTGGTTCTATTTGAATCACTCCATCTGAATAGAGCTTTTTTTTTTTTCATTAACAAAAACTTCTGTTGCAATTAACGAATTCAAGAAAACTTGCCAGATTTTACCAAATGGATTCAAAAATGATTCAAAAATGAGACAAATCGTCAAGATCACTATTTTCCCTACACTTTCTCAGTACAATCCTGAGCTGAGAGAGAGATATGTTTAACATTAGAAAGATCTGCTTGCAACCCATACGCAATGATAGTCTTATGGACCGAATACACTCAGAATGCTTCCAATAGGACATTCCTAGTCTAAGAAATAATCACTAAATAATATTCTACCTTAAAGGACTTTGCAAGAGTTTAAATAGAGGTTTCCTAAATCTACCATTAAAATACTAGCTTCCAAAGATGAGTTTTTGAATTAACAATATGATAATGGTTTAAACACTAATTTTAGCTTTTGATCTGGGCTTCTTATCTTCTGGTTAATTTATAAATTCAATCCAAAATGGATGCCTAAATCTATTATTACATTTTCTGCTTCCTGGGATAGATAATTGTTGAGTTACCATGGTAATACATGGATGGATGGATGGATCATCCATCATTATTCTTAAATTCTTATTTGAGCTTAAAATTGATCATTTTGATGAATCTTGAAGACTTTGTTGATTAAACTTATAATATTCCTTGGGAACTAATCCAATTATTAATTAAATATATTAAATTTGAGGAAACTAATACTAATACTGTAATCAAAGATACGAATTTAATAATACAAAAAAAATAATAAATATTCAAACAGAAATTGCAAACATCTCATGAAATAAAAAAGTGTAATGTAAGGCCATAAATTCATGAAGCGTCTTAGGCGGGTTTTGCAAACAACCAAATCACTGTAGCCCCGAAAGAGAAGCATGATTGAGGAAATGATTCCTGACATTTGAGTAATCAATCATTACCTTCTTTCGGTCCAGAGGATTAAATATATCTGGGAAGACGTTCGTTGCATAAATTTAACGTATCCTAACACACCAGGTAATTTGTCCAATGCGGAGATGAATGACTTGACACTGTCAACGCCAGTTCTGGGAATCAGTTAAATTGAATCTATATTTTAAATTATTTCACTATTTTTATTGATTGTGGAAGTTTGTAGCGTTTAATTTTGCTTTAGAAAATCACATGACATTGACTCGAATTAGAAAAATCACTGACTTTTACTTTTACGAGAGAAAAGTGATTAAAATTATTATAAATATTTTAGGTCACGTGATTAATCTATCTGGAAATTGTGTGGTAGAAAAAGGTGTTACAAACAGGTGTTGATTAGACATTCCGAAACTGTATAGCTCATCGTGTAAATACATATTTACATTACTTTAACAGCAGTTTAAGTTTGCTCCCACGCACTATCATCGGATTTGCTACAATTTAAAGAGAGTTTTATTTCAGTAGCTTATTACTTCTCATTGTCCAAACTGTAACATAGAAGCCACTGGTTTTGCTTCTAGTGATATGAAACCAAGTTTTCAACTGATTGAAAATGGTATTGGTTTTGCCAGCAGATTACAGTAAAATCTCGATGTAATGGGCTGTATAGCATCGGTTAGAGCGACAGCTGCCCGGAAAATCGAGGCAGACTTTAAGTAGTGTTCGTACATATATAAGTAGTATATTTCTTAAATATTGTAAAAAAAAAAATATTTATAAAACTTTATTTTATTATTTATGTAGTAATATATATGTATGTTATTGTTTGTACAGTAATACCTTGAGATACGAGCGTCCCGACATACTAGTATTTCGAGATACGAGCAAGCCTTCGAACAAATTTTTGCTTTGAGATACGAGTAAAGATTTGAGATACGAGCACGCTTACAGACTGATAAATTGTCTACTGGTCGTGCTTCTGCGCTTTTTTACAACACGTGCCTTACTCATTTCCGAAACAAGTTGAAAGGGAGACAGAAACAAATCTCCCTCGGTAGGTATTTCGTTAAAAGGCCTGCGCCAAGTGAAAGTGAGGGTAGTCAGGAGAAAAAAGTTAAGAAAAGTGAAGAATACAAATTGAAAAAAGTAAAAAAATAAAAATAAAAAATAGAAAAGTAAAAAACAAAATACGTAAGCTAAGTTAAGTTAATTCTAAGTTTATATAAGTTACGTAATGTACGTGTAAGGTACAGTACAGAATCAAGTGTCTACGGAGTCAAGTATGGGGCAATTCTCTTCCCTCCCTCCTCCTCCTCCGCACATTCCGCCATTAGCCGCTACTGTATCGTCTGTCAGTAAGAACTCATAATTAAAACCATATTTCATTTTATGTCACAGGAATTCTTTTTTGTGTGTAAGTCTCTATAGCAATTAAAAACATGTTTTTTCCATTATTATTAGCACTAATAAGGGAGTTTTAAAGAGGGCCAGAACGGATTAGTTTTTTTCCTGTTATTTCTTATGGGAAAAAATTATTTGAGATGCGAGCACCTCGAGTTACGAGCTCGGTCCTGGAACGGATTATGCTCGTATCTCAAGGTATTACTGTATTATACTTATATATGTGCAAACAATATTTACTCATTTCAAAGCAGAGGGAAAGTATTCTGTTTCCACAGATAAAGATCTCCTTATATGGCGAAATCTGATCACTTATAGTATTTTGCAAAAAAAAGGGTTTGCCATATATGGTCATTATGTGGCGCTCGATTTTGTCTGGAACAAACGTCACCAGTCATGAGGTCATCAACAACGGCCTCGTCGCAGGGCTGCCGTGAGGTCGATCTGTCGGAACATCAAGTCGCTGCAAGGCGAACCTCGCACCTGAAGAGAACAAGCGATAATTAGCATTAAGTGTAGCTTCTTTTATGAAGACAACTATAAGGTCGTCTCGAAAATCATGACGTCAAACATAGAAATGGCGTCTTTGCATGTTACCGTCATTATGCGAGGGAAGACATTATACAGCCAAACCAGGAATATAATTGCGAAGTTTTTACAATAATATAAAAATATATTCCTAACTGTACAAAATACACAAACCAGAATGTTTTCATTATGTTTGTAAGTTAAAAATTTTAGCAATAGATGTCGCTGTAACATTCTGGAAACATCAATCCATAAGCAGATTACGGGTCCCAAAACTTTATCGAATGACAAAACGGATAAGTTATGAAAATTAAGCGGGTAAAGGATAATAAAAATACGTTTGTACATGAAAAATAAACTTATTGTAACTTCTTTCGTTGATATTAAAGTTTGTCATCATGTGAATCATAGATAGAATGTTATTGTTATCTTATCAATAAATACAATATTAATAATATTGTATTACAATACAGATAGATAATACTGAATAGTTATAACATTAAACTTTCAAACATTAAAAAAAAATAAAATAATAAGGGTTGTCCTTTAAATCCGTAAAATCAGTTAACTGTTCTGTTATTTTGCTGGAAGCAAACGCCTTAGTAAATATTTTTCCGTTTTCAATTTCGCCTGATCAGTTATTCTGTTAAAGTATTTCGTTTCTTGTGCCAAATGGTATAACGCTTGACTGCGACTGGAGAAGCCAGGTTCAGTATCCGACAGAAGTCGGAGAGTTTTCCACGCTGAATTTTCCTCCTAGGGTCCACCTAGCCCTCTGTAGAATGGATAGCTGGGGTTAAAGGTGGGCTGGCATCAGGCTGACCACCCGACCGCAACTTAGTCTCATTGATCAGGAAAAGTCGAAAGCCTTAACTCCTTGACCCAAGGGCATTAGTGGAATACTTTAACTATTTAGTTTCTATGAAGTAATTGTAAATCTTCTGTTATATTACTGCAGTTTTTTTATTAAATGTTGATTCTTAAGAATACTGAAGAATTGCTAATGTTATTTAAGAACTTTAATAATGAGATTTTAACTTTTAATGCTTCAATTACTCTCAGTTCTGCGTACGAAATTAGTTTTGTTTGAAGTCCAGAAGCAGAATCTGAATATTAAGAAAAAATGCGATGGTAAATGAATAATTCTCAAGCAACATATGGATTTTACCCAGTAAGCAGCTCTTAATGACTTTGCTGCAAATTAGATCCATAAGCGATGAATTATAGAAAACATTGAGTTAAAAGAATTGATTTTTAGAAAATTAAAATGGAAACTATAATTTTGTTGCTTTTGATAATCGTAAAGGCACATCAACCAAGCATTTTCTTTACTAACATTTATTAAGTAATATGTATATTTTAAGAAAAGTTGTGCGCATGCGTGCCTATTTACTTCCACCAACAATTGAATTTCGCAACAATTCTCAAGAGCGTTGCCTAGCAACTGGAGTATTGTTGTATATCAACGCTGTCCGCAACAATATAATTCCGCACGCGTGTTGTTGCCAGGCAAAAAATTTCCTACTGTTACAAATGTATAAATTTTTAGAATTTAAACTTTATTTTTATTTTTAATTTGAAGTTTTAAGTTTTAGTTTAATTTACTTAAGTTGGGCTAGGTATGTTTCGGAGGTATGAAATTACGAAAAGAATTAAAAGGACGCCACATTAACGATTAAATAAAAATTAAATATATTCTAGTCTTAAATTACATTCAATTTGTAAAATCTTATACATTGATTTCTTGAAACTTGACACAATCCTTTTGTTATTGAATAAAAACGTTCATGTTTCTGCTAAATTAAATGATAATTAGAAGTTCTGTAAAGTTAAATGGTAATTTACCTTTGATCTTGTTTATGTTCGTTGGGTCAAACACCGGAAGGGAATAATCTTTACACAACTATTAGTTGCAGACATGAAATCCTTCCTGACATCGAACACGGAGTTTACTTCTTCAAGATTAGGAGCTAATAATCGTTTATTCTTGTTGTTCCTATTTTAATCTTAACTCCAATCGATCGTTGATTTTTTTTCCATTTTGAACATCGGTCGGCACTTCATTTAAAAGAGATCTTTTCATTTTCTTTTGGCTTAGTGATCCCTTTTAATCCGCTTCCATTCGCCATATTTATTGCTTCTCCTTTCTCTCAAGAACAATCTTGTTGTTTTCTTTTTCACTGCATCGCATCTAACAACACTAGTTTGTGATGTTCTGTTTCAATGCGTTCTTTAATTGTTACACAATAATGCATTGCTATTTTTCCTGTAGCAATAAATATCATTACTAAACGTTTTATTCTTTTGCTATTCTATGCTTGTTACGTTGCACAATGAAAAAATAAAACAATAACTAACTTTTACTTTATTATTGAATTCACAGTTCGTAGTTCATTCTTCACTGTTAGTTCACAGTAAACCACAAAAATCTACAAACGTCTATTGGCATTTATTTCTAATTTTTATAAAAAGTGATTTTTAACGACCCCGTAAGGGTAGAATTCCAACGTTTGGGGAAGTTTGGAAAAAAAAAATCGTTGGAATTGACTCGTTGGCCTTACTTTCTTCAATTTCCTTTGTGCCTGACGGATTCGCAGGACAGTATTTGGAGCTTTTTCTTTTGTTTTAATTTTTTATTTTGCTTTTGTTTTATTGGGAACCCACTGGCGGTGGTTTTCCTTACTTGGTTTCGCGATCTGAGCTTTCGACAGAGGGTTTGTGTGTCTGATGAGTACATAAAGAGGACGAAACGGCCGTTCACACTCCCACTGTTGATAGCTCAGAGGCGAAATCTTTTGTTTACTTTGGTGCCTTTTTGGTTTATTGATTAATTTTTAACAGGCACTTTAAAATTTCTTTATAATGTTTAAAACCAATTTAAAAGATAAATGATGCTTCGGACACTGAAACAAAATTTTATTCATGAAGAATTTTAGGCCACCACACACAACAATTAAAAATAAAATTTATGTACATTAAAATACACGAGTACTTTCGAAATGGTCTACACTTCTTTATCAAGTATAGTTCATCTAGTGTGTGTGTGGTGGCCTAAAATTCTTCAATAATTCAATTTACACACTTTAATTACTTAAAATTTTTTATTCAATTTTAATCTTTTATCAGAAACGAAGAATCTTTTAAAATTGTTTTTATTCAAAGATCAGCAGTATCAATTAAAAAATTTAATATATATTTATTTATAATAAATATGGGTACATATACACATATGCGATGTTACTTGTACTTACTTAAAATCTTTATTTCTTTTGTCGTTACAGTGGTACGCTGAGGTGCACAAGCACTGCCCTAATGTTCCCATAATCCTTTGCGGTTGTCAAAGTGATATGAGGAATGATATCGAGACTATCTCGAGTTTAGCTAAAACTAGAAGAATTCCAGTGACGTCAGAACAGGTAACTATAGTTGATTTTTTTTTTTTTTCCCCCATTCTTATGGTCTTCGCAGAAATTAAAAATTGCTCTAAATGTATTACGGAAAAAAAAATTATTAAAAGTACAAAAGAATTAGTTTTTCCCAATACCTTTGGAATTTGAATTAAAATATAGGGGGCTTCGGTTTTTCATATTTGATGAACCAGAATAGGAGTTCTCAAACTTTTTTGGTTCTCGGCACAGTGTACACATAAAAATCTTTTGGTATACTTGTTTTCAAACAGAATTAAAAATTATCTTAAGCTATGAGAAAAATTTAAGCTATAGAACATAATTACTTAGCTTATTTTAATAAATTAAGCAAGCTCATGCTATTATTTTTATCATGGATGTAATAAATCTCCATAAAATGGTTTTAAATTTATAAAATGTACTTTCATAATATTCACGGCATCACTAGTCACCTCTTGCGGCGCATGGTTTGAGAATCACTGAATTACAGTAGAACAATATAACATTTCTTTCTAATCCTTCATTATCTTCGGAATGCTGTATTCCTAAGAAGTAACTAAGAGGCAAAAAATGAAATTTGATAGAATGAGACCCTCTTTCACATGATGTCAGTAATTTCCAAAATACATTAAGACTTACATTAATTACTTTCTGTAGATCTACATAAAAATAGAAGACTATTAGGTATCCTCGTTATACATTTATAAAAATATTATTGTAGGTAACTTAATTTAGATAAATTATTAACTCTTCCTTTCTGTTTTGTTTACAATTCTGATTTACAAGATATAGTTGTCCTTTACAATATTTATCTTTAGTTTTGTTGGTTGTTTATTTAAGAGCGCTGTTCTGTTTCTCTTTGACAGGCGTTGACAGCGTCGAGGCAGATCTCGGCGACCACATACGTGGAGACGTCGGCCAAGACGTCAAGCAAGAGCACGCGCGAAGCACTCGAGGTGGCCGTGCTGGCGGCACTGGGTCGCCTCAACAAGAACCACGCTGTCCTACAGCGGCAACGATCCTACGTCAAGGGGAAGAACAAGCGGGACCTGAAGCGAGATCTGCGCAACAAGGCCAGAACCACGTGCGTCCTCATGTGACAAGGACCGACCACATCAACGGATGCAGCATATCAGGCAGAGGGGAGCACCAGCACAAGTCTACCACATGAAATGCTTATTCTTCAGGCCAGGAAACAGCTACGACACCGCGCTCTACAGCTATGAATTTCATGTATAAAACGAACTCTTCAGACAATATAGCGTAGATGTTCGGTGCATGAAGTAAAAATTACAAACTTTGTAAATTTACACTTCAAGGTGAAATGTTTATACACCACAGATACTTCATGTAAATTGAAAGACTGAATGCAGGCCAAGAGATGTAGAAAAATGTATATAAATGTATAGAATATTAAAATACAGGAGAAAATAAGAGTAAACATAAGCAGAAAAAATAACCAATGACTTTATGAATGCTGACAAATACTATGTTGTTTCATGTCCATTGTGATTTATACATTATAATATTGAAAGCCTATATTTTACAAATATTATAATTTTTATTAATTTCTCTTATTTTCTTCTGTTCATAAACTATTTTGTGATTAGTTTCAATTCTCTTTTAAAGTCCTAATATATTTATTTTTCATATTGACTATATCCATTATCAATATTGCAGTTTTATTAAGATTATATTAAGTTATCAAAAAGATTGATTGGTTATCTATATTCTAAAGTTAAAAATACTAAAAGGAAAAATTTTTATCTTTCCTTTTTTTTTTATTTCTTAATTTTTTTTTTTTTTTTTACCTTTCCAGTGATTCAAAATTTTTTTAAATTTTAAAAAAGTAGTAAAATAAATTATTTTATTAAAAATATTTTTTTAAACTAGAATTATCGCAAAATATCTCTTTATACGCTATGTATTTTTATTAAAAAAATCTTATAAAATCAAATGCCAACTTCTTAAACCTTACTTTTTTTTTTTAAATAAACTAAAATTTTAGAAAATTTAATATACATACTGTGTTTGTAAATGTTAGATTTTAAATTTTATTATTATTTGTCTGCATTATTTTTTTATTTTGTCTGAAAATAGATATTGTTTTCCACATCAAAAAAGAAAGAAAAATTTGAATTTTTGTTGTTGCTACGTAAATTTATGCTATTTTTTAGAGAATAATTAGCAAAGATTCACAGTCTTGAGTAGCCAATTAACTTTACCTTGAGTATTTTGAATGTCACAATAAGACGTTAAACTAAAATGTGAATGATGTAGAAATAAAATTGCAGAATAAGAAAATACCATAAAAAATATATTCTTGACTTAAATATTTAAGCCAGTGGATGAACAATATCTGCTCAGGAAGATTACGTGAAACATTGAATAGGACAGGTCTAATGGTAGTTGCTATCTTCTGTGGCATCACAGATAGGAACAACATGGCCGTTTCGCCCCATTTTCCATCCAAAACTCATTTCCACTTTCGTAGCAAAGGAAATGATGCGCCCTTCACGTGAGGCAGAAAGTTATACCAACGCGGGATTTAACGCCAGTCGCGTTGTTTTCGTAAACAGAGCTTGTTTAGGAACCGGATTTACTTCAAATTGTCCTGGCAAAGCCAGAAATGTCATGTTTTGTTTCTCTTTGTCAACCTCTAACTGAAAATTTCCCTTCAAGTTTTGGCAAAGTTAAATCTGCAAGTTTGTTGTTTGTTTTTTTTTTTTTATGAAGAAACTTGCTTTGTTTCCAGCAAGTTCTTGGTGAATCCTGAATAATTTCAAAAACTTTATTTTCTTGAACTTAACGTTTAGAAGACAACACAAAGTCAACTAAAATTAATATTCTAAAATCGAAATATTTTATGTTAACAGTCCGGCTGGTAGACGATCAACAGCGAAGAATAATCAATGCTGAATTCTCAGTTATCAAATAGAAGTAGGAGATTCAAAGGTAGAAGCAATCTGTAGGAACTAAGAAAGCAATACAAATTCAATATGAAAACGGAAAAAAACAAGCGAATGCACAAATTCGTAAATTTGTTTGCTTTCACGCATTGAGCCACCATCGACAGCAATCTGGGACTGCTGTTTCGTCCTTATTAGGACTCATCAGCCAGATTTACCTTCGATGATCAAGCTCAGAATGCGTGAATACCTACGGTTCCTTCTCCCGCTCTCGGAAATAAACCTTCTTACTTATAAAAGAAGGAAAAATCCTCCATCAATCATTCATCAGCTCACATCTTATTGACTGTTAATTTTTGATATTTATTATAAATACTTTAAGCTTTAAGTAAATCATTTATTATTTTTACGGATAAGAAAATACATTTTGATAAATAATGCATTCTGAATTTAAACGAGGTATTAAGTTTAAAAATCTATAATAAAAATATATAAAAAAAATAAGGATTTTTTATTTATTTATTTATTAATTTTTTGACAGACTCTAATTTTTAAAGAAAGTTGAAGGAACTTTAGAACAACATTATGGGATTGAAAAACTATTACGTTGATTAAAGATCTGAAGAAAGTGTTGTTTCTTTTATTACGTACAAAATTACTTAAACCAAATATGTAATTAGACTAAAAAAAAGGAATTTTATTTCGTATTTAAATTTAACATTTTGTGGGAATAAACTAATGCTAAGCAAAATATTTGAATATTAATCCTGCTGAAGAATAATTAAAATTGCAAAATTAAAATAAAATTATGTTAAAATTGTTATATCTTTAATATAGCATAGTAGAAGATATAATAATTTTAATATCTTTAGTAGTTTTTTTTTTCACTTGACCATAATCTAAATAGAACTGCATATTGATAAATGATAAATGAATATTTCCAATATTGACTGACTGATGTAAATTAAAATATAAAAAAATTACCTTTCTTTTATCTTATTTTATTTTTATTTCTGGAGATGATTTTTAACATTTAAACTGAAATTTTTTGCAGAAGAAAAAACTAAACATTTACAGAAATTTATGTACTTTAAAACTACAAACGAATTTCTAAAGAAATAATTAAAAAGTATAAAAATTATGAAGAAATTCAGGAGCGGATTGTTGGTTTATATTTTTATGATTACAAAATTTTCATACTGTTGCAGTTTTCCTCACATATTTCTATTTTATTTGTTTAAAAAAGATGTTTTATTTATTTATTTCATTGTAATATTTTTTTTTTTGTTTTTTAAATCCAGTTGCTAGCAAACTTAAACCTCTTCGAACAATTAAAAAAAATAATAAATAGCATTGATTTTTTAACTTTTAAAATCCAATTTCGAGGATTTGCAGTGTATGTATTATTTCTTTTTAAATTTGTAAGTGAAATATATTGATATTTATTATGATACGTTTGTGATACCATCTGCTATTATAAATAATCCAGATAATGAGTCATTTTGGTCGTGGTGGACAATCCAAAAAACAATACCCTTATTTTTATAATTTGTATTATTAGTACATTTGTTACAAACTATAAAACTCTTTCGTAAATATATAAAGATTTATTTTTTTTTGAAAAAAATGCATTGATAGTTTGTTTATTTTATTATTAAAATTTAATTTTTAAATTGATATATTCTTATTTGTGATAGTTATTTTTTTTTAATGTAAGCCTCTTAAGAATCTATTGGAATACATAAGTTAAATTAGGCTTTAATATTAATAAAAATGTTTTGCACTGTTGAGTCTAATAGGCTTTTCAAATATGTTTTTTGCTAAGTGTTTATCCTTGAATTTCTTTCCTATGTATGATGTTATTAAAAACCGTCCACATTTTATTAAGAAAATTAATATCTATAATTTTCCCCATTTACCTGCTGCCTTACAATTCTGCATTTACTGTTTTACAATGGGAGAACGGCCGAAGCATTGAGTGTCTTTTTTTTTCACTTTTCAAAAGCATTGTGGGTTGAGATGTTACCATTGACGCAATCTTGTCAATTTTGTCATTGATTTTCTTCAATTTTTATTTCCCTTAAAAATATCACAAAAATTTCGTTACAAATTATTTATTCCGATATTTTATATTATTTCTAAAGCACCGAAGCCTTTCTATTTTCTATAATATTTAGATTTTTTTTTGGTAAGACTGCTGTCGATATGTAAACCCACAATCCATTCGAAAAACGAAAAAAAGAGCAATCAATAAAATGGCGGTCTTCCGGGAATATTCTTTCTTGAATAATAACTGTTCTTTACTTAGTTTGAGCTTATATTTAAGATACATAAAAAAAGAGAAAAAAAAGTTGTAGGATATTTGTGGGCAATGTAAACTATTGTACATAATGATCAAGTACTTTAAACATTTCTTCAAAATAATGCAACCTCGATCTTGTATTTTTGGTTTTATATCACTTTCTGTTCAGATTCTTCTATTAAGATGGTAAATAAATAAAATAGCGACCTCAGCGTATGGACAAATCAGAAAACATAAACTGTTATTAAATTGTAAAGCTTCGAAGAAAGAATTTTGTACAAATTTTATAAATGTGAACGACAAACTACCAAAGAACTGTAATAATAACAGAGAAATCAGTGAAGCTTATCATTGCCATAAAACAGAAAAACGACAAAATATTGAAATATTTTGAAAACCAAGTCGGTCACAACAACACTTCTAGATTCTTTTCCTGTAATTAATCTGGAGTAAGTTACATCGATGACGTAGTGCCTTTGGAATATTATTTGCACGATTTAGTTATACGGAAAAAAACTAAATAATGAATGAAAAAGAATTATGAATGTGTGCACATATATTTTTACTGTTTAATAAAAAATATCAAAGAATATATTTGAGTCTGTCTTCTTTAATCAAGTTAATTTCTCAAGCATTTCAACACTAACACTTTAGTTTGTTTTTTTTAATTGTAGATGCTAACACACACACAAAAATACCCCTTATAAGGAATGGTCATCTCTCTTAATCATGCCTAGAAATCTATGCGATAGGAATGTTTCAAAATTTTGAATAAAGCAAATCAATTAATAAATAAAATTGATAAAAGTTTTTCCGTAACATTTAATTTCAAAATTAAAAAAAAATTAAATTTATTTGAATTGAAAATAAAAAAGTAATACGGGATGCCCAATACAAAGAATTATAATAATATATAACACTGTTTTCCGAACTATTGTGAAACACTTTACGGATGTGAGATGCATTCCATTAGAAAAGAGAGGACCTTTATTCTCGAAGGACTATCAGTGGCAAAACTTACTTATATATAAAAAAAATAAAATACAAATCACATTAATTTTAATAGCTTCACCTGTACATGTCTCACGGAACCAGTTTGGGAAACGCTGATGTATAAAACATTATTTTTTTTTATTGTATATATTCATTCTCGAACAGTTTACAACAGTTGAGGTTTTCAACATTAGATGTTGCTGAGATACCTGGCATGATTAACCAATAATAACTGCCACGACCCTTTGTATTCTTTATTGGCCTGGAATTTACAAACCACTGAACAATAGAACAGCATTGCATTTTACTTAAAGAGTTACAAAATTATTTATACTATTTAAATATAAAATTACTGCTAATTATGTATTTATTTTTTAAAATTATATATTTAGTAGATTAGACGTTAGTACTTATTGTTATATATTTAGAGAGCCAACAGTTTTGAATGAAAAAAAGTTACTTCATCCGGTCACAAGTCTCAATTTTTAGTTCCAGTGATTTCACTGATGCTCCCATAGCTGGCCGTGAACCGAGAAAGGTTTAGCTGGAGAAAGATTAGTTTTCATTGTTCCATATCTTTTTAACTATAAAAATCTGAAACTTTTAATGTGAAATTGTTAAACCTGTACAATTATATTTTCATGATATTATTATTAATTTGTTATTATTTAAATTCATTTTATTTCCATTCAAATACACCTAATACTTCGAACATTTATAGCAATTTTAAAGTATCTTTCCCGTGGGAAACTGTATAAATAAATTCGCATATATTTTAAGTATTTTAAGATCTCGGATTTCTGTAGATGACTGTTAAGTGGCTATTATTAATATTAAAGTTTATCTTCATTCTATTAGGTCGCCGCTACAATGAACTACGAATTAAATTTTACCAGTATTGCAATCTAACAGAGAGAAATCCTACATCAATGTCACCCGTCTAGCAATGTAGTCCTCAGAAACACGAGACGGACTGTAGAAAAATAAATGTAGTTTTTTTTCCAACCTTAAATCAGAGCTAAACAAAGAATCAAACTAAAACATTTCTTTTTATTAAGATGTTTAACATTCCAACAGTGCCTTTAAAGTTTGGAATGTAATGCGGGTCGACAAATAAACAATGTAATACAATATTATTGATATGTATTATATACATAAATATATATTTTTATTAACTCAATTCTCAGATTTAACCATAACAGGGCGATTCAGATTGGTACCAGTATCGAGTATCAAAATTTTATTTATTTATTTCTTCTGTCCTGAAGCTGACAAAAAAATCTTTCAGTTTTAATCTTTATTTCTTCAAGGTTAATTTGGAACTGTCGGTGGCGTTTCCAATGTCACATCAGCCGCCTGATGCTTCCCCGCAGTGCAACAAGCTCTCAGCTCTTACAATTTTTTTAACCCTCTTTGAGTGAAGAAAAGGAGCTAAAATTTGGTATACGTCAACTCCTTAAGATCCTGAATAAATGATAAAAATTTCAAGGGATATTTCGATCTGATAAACCTAACAATTCCCTTATTGGACTGGTTTAAGGAAAGCAATGCAGGAAAGCAATACTTCGCAATGTGACATTGGAAATGCCACCAACAGTACCTTACAGCTCACCTACAACTTGTGAATTTATTTTATTTTTAAATGTCATCCATAATGAAAATTCACATGTCGGTAGTTTTCAAAATTCATCTATTCAACATCTCTTTCTATCCCATTTTATCTTTCTCCCGAATATTCCGAATGAAGAGAATACCCATCGACTCCAGAACATCAATTGAATTCTTCTGAGCAATCCCGAATTACGGACAAGCGATGGAAAATGTTCAGCTCATTTTATTCGTTTGGAGACACGTCCACATTAACTGAAATCTGTTCTCTCTCGTTTGGCTCCGGTGAGACGCGTCCTTACCTGGCTTTGAAGACTAAATTACAATTTGGGAGTTTAATGGGCTACAGAGCTTATTTGAAAAAAACTATGAAGAAAACAGAAAAATATGTTGTCTTTTGTTCTAAAATCTTAACAATCTTCAGAGAAACTCTAACAAAAAAAATCAGTTCCTTCTGTCCATGAATTTTGCATGCAGAGGAACGTTTGGATTTTAATTGCAGTTCAGTCATTAAATACAAAATAAAGTTCTAGAAAGTATTCCTCCTTTTCTTGATACGACTGGAGGGGAATTAATAGTTAATATTGGTTCTGTATAATATTAATAAAATTATATGGAAAGGTAATTTTATATTCTTAGACATAATTAAAAAAAAGTACTTTCATAAATAGTTAAACTGATTTTGTAATGTACTCGAAACTAAAGCTATAAACTATGTTTACTTTTGGCCACTTCCTGTTAGACAAGAGGTGATAGCAGACCGGAACTAGTATTTCCCCCCCATTATAAGTCATAAAAATGTTTCAGTAGGTTATGACTCATGTCTGTCTGACTTTTAGTGTGGACTGTAGTGGTGGCGACATGTTTTATTTTTGACCACATCCTCTGAGACAGGAAGTGACCATAAACCGGAATTCATATTTTTACAATTCAATAAGGGTTCCAATAAGGTATCAGCAATATCTGCCAGGCTTATAGTTTCGGCTTTAGACATGTTGACGGACAGAACCTTCTTAGCAGTTCGTCCTCCCTTAAACTTTATAAAAAGGAGTCGTAATAAAAAAATCGAATTATTCGTTATGTTTACAAAGAAACAAAATAAAAATAATAATTGCAAACAATTTCCATGAGACGGTTTAAAGAATATTCCTGCACAATCCTTGTTTACAGAAAATTGAAATATTGGAATTAGGTGGAAGTGACCCCATTTCAAGGATCAAATCAGTACAAGAACGCAGTGAATCTGCAGTGAACTGAAACACGCTACTTTAAAATCTCCTAAAGTTAATAATAAAAAAAAAAAGTTCAGTTCATTTTATTTGTCGAAACTTCCATTTTTTTTTTCTCTTTAGGAAACATATTTTTGTAATTGATTTTAAGAACAGTTGAACATCATATTTATATCGGAAGGAGATGTTGACGGAAAAATCTATTTAAAGGTAAAAATAGATAAAAAAATAAAGAAAGAAATTGTGAAAAATGCTGCAATCCTAAACTAGAAATCTAATGGCAAATTTCATTTAAAAAAGTTAGTTATTTATTAATTTATTTAATTATAATTTAATTATAATTTTAGGTTCATCTAAGACCAAATCAGTAGTGATACCAGTAGAGATAGTGTGTATGTTTATTTAAAATTACTCTTTTAATTGCTTCACCAAAATCTTATGCCTCTCTCTCTCAGCCAAACGAAATCCATTCATTTTATTCTTTGCCAGAGACTTAAAGGATGAATGCGTTTAGCTATTACGATCAAAATTATTACAAAACGTGATTAAATGTATGTCATGAATGTAATGATTCGATACCCAATATTTAACTTTGATGTCCGCTAATATTAAATTTGAACGTAATAATTATCGGTAGATGTGTAGAACACGAACCACTGAAATTAAGACGAATTTTCATTATTTTGCAACGAAACGATTCGGAATCATGTGGTTAATGTTGTATCAATGGTGGTGGGTATTTTTTTATTAGTTTTAAGAAAAATCGAGATACAGCTGGGACTCTTTCGAAGGCCATGGTTGTGCGCTTCGCTGCAAAACATGTGACTCTTATCGAAATTTCATTTTTTCACTTCATCTTTTACTGTTGTAGCGGAAATTACTTAACACGATCGAGAGGGTTAAATTCTGTTGGTTCGAGGGGAATAGGATGAAACCTTTCCAGAATTTAAAATTTTGGAGTGATCCTCATTTCAAAAGTAGTTCTCAATGACCCACAACGTAAGCATTCCTCTTCCGCTATCTTTTGCTCATACAAGTTCTGCGAAAAAGTTCCAGGTAAATCTCGAATTTCCTTAAAAACAATTCAAGATAGATGTGTAGGACACAGAACCAGTAGAAGTAAGACGAATTTTCGCTTCTTTTTCTGGAACTAAACGATTCTGAAATACGTAGTTCATTGTAATCGATGAAAAACTCTTTTTTTTTTTTTATAGTTTTTAAGAATATTCGAGATTTAGTTGGAACTCTTTCGTGGGCGGCGGATGTGGACATTATTGAAGGCAAGAACTTGTAGTGTCATTAGGAAGCGAGGAAGAACCACACGTGACGGAAACATTCGTTATAAATAATAAACAATAATAAATAAACAAATAAATAAGCGATAAAGTAGATATTTATATTATGCAAGCAAAGCACCTGTTGATGTGAGTCTACAGCTCCTAATGGGATTTGACTGTAAAATAAAGCAAAAAAAAATAAATAAAAAAATCTTTTAATTATTAACTCTTAGTTTAAAACAAGACTGAAAGTTTGCTTTCTTTAAAATGTTGAATCTTTTGTATTTGTTTCTTTATAAAAGCTTTGCAAGCAATGGAAGAGAAAAGAATTCCTTTATTTTGAACTTTGATATCAACTGATCACAAACAACGAAAAGAGTTACAAATATACAAGTCAGATGGAAAAGTTAAAAACAGTCTGTCAATATACATATCAAGCTTCAAGAAGATCTATTCAACAGTTGAAAAGTTATTACAGTTATTACACGCACACAGAGACTAACTGATCGTATGAGCCTCGCTTATTAGGAAAGTAGGCTAAAAATAAGCCTGTAAAAGCAAGTGCGAAGGCAATTTACGACTGATAAAAAGAGTGAATGAAAAGAAACATACGAGAACTTCAAATGTTTTGGGAGGGTTAGAAAGATTTGGTACGTGATTCTTTAAATACACATACAAACCTGATAGCACTAGAATAGAATTATTTGTGTTTTTTTTTTATTATTTAAACTTTCTCTTGAGAAAATTGTAATTGGAAATGGTAAAAGAGAGTATATAGCATTAAAAGATTAATAAGAGATAGGGATTCGAAAACCGTTTTAAAACATGGCCTCTTTTAAAAACTGTTTTTCATAAAAGTTAGATTTTTCCTGGTCTTTAAATATGCCTACTAAGTTGCAAGAAGTTCCATCCAGCAGCAGGGCCGTAGCTACCACCGGGGCAGCCGGGGCAGTGCAAAGTGGGCCCCCGAACGAAGGGAGATTTTTTTTTTACGAATAGATAATCACTTGTTGCCCCGGGGCCCCCAATCCTCTAGCTACGGCACTGTCCAGCAATTATTGAAACGTTCGTAGAGGTGGGAGAACACGTACACACAGACTGGCCGATTTTTCTAGGAAAATAGGTTAAAATGTTTCATCCAGGATTACGTGTTTTTAATGATCTACAGAGCATTTCATTGTGTATTACAGAAATAGTTTTCGTCAAAAGAAAATCTTTGTAATTTTTTTATCATTATTGATCATGATGTCGGTTGTCGTATAAAATATATTCAAGTCATTATCTATGGAATTACACTCAGAAATAGAAAAATGAATAGATAAAATGTAAAAAAAACAACAACCACAAATCACACAAATACTTTCATCCGATATTTTGATAATTACTTGTTTCTTTTGGATAAAAAGACTCCATTATAATATAAAAAAAAAATATGAAAATGAAAATGAAAATGAAAAAAACAAAAAACAAACTGAAAATATAAAGGGTGAGACCAAGTTGTGTACTAAATGACATTCTAGTACAGCTGTTTCACGTTAATATGGCGATCATCAGCTAGGAGCAGTCATCAGTACACAACCAGGTTTCGTGACTCGGGCCTATAGGAGAAAACGTCGGAACTGAAAATATGTTGATCAGTTTTCTGAAAAGTTTTTTTTTTTTGTCAGTAGTTAATGTCCCGTCTTAGGCCGAAACCGGTCATGTCCTTGTATTTTTAATGTATAAAAATATTAATATAGTTTTGTGTGCTTGCCTTTTCGATTTTATCTGTTGGAATGTGGTGCAAACGTTAAATTTTATCTTCAAGCTTTTGTTTTTACTTTATATTACTTTTTTTTTATTTTATATAAATAAAACTGATTCATTTATTGATAATTTGGAATTTTTCATTAACAAGTTACCGAATTCCTAAACTAGGTAAATCTTCGAATCACTTATAAGAATTCTGTTAAAGTTATAATAGTAGCAATCTCTCTTTAACAAAAAAAAAAAAAAAACACTTTAAGATTGAAGTTATAATGACTAAGCATTTAATTCAATGTTGTTTAAAAAAGACTAATTACAATCACGCGACGATTTTAACTTAAGCCTAAATGGGTCATTACAATTCGTTGCACATTCGATTTTTCTTGAGAATCAGAAAACATTTTTTTTTAATGTCCAAAATATTTAGGAAAGGACAAATGTACTTTAATATTCTTCAATTCATCTCACTTTATCCCCGAACGAAATAGCAAAAAAAAAAAATCAATTGAAAACCTGAAGAAGTTAGGGGGAGAGAAAAAAAAATCAATTTTTGGAACCTTAATGAAAATCCTCATAGTTTCCATTCGGACACTTTTGTCTAATTTATTATGCATTAGTTCTGATTTTAATTACGACGAAGGGTGTGGTTTGCCAGGACTGCGTAGCGTGAGTGAACTTAGATTCCATTTCATCTGATCACAGGATTTAGATGATAAATGACAGAGTAAGCTTCCTTCTGAACAAACCAGAAAGAGAAAGAGGGGAAAAAAAAGTAGGGCTACTGCATATATAAAGAAATAAGAGTCCATGAAGTCGACCTTCCTTTTGGCGACCCAAGGGATAACCTGGCCGTCCTTGGCAGAGGATCAAATCCAATGAAGAGGAGCGTGAGGTGCAGACGATGATTTCAACGTGACGAGCAATTACTCAACAAAGGAGAGAAGAACCTTGTTTCAACTTCTGCCAAAATTACTTTGAAATGGCAATAAAATTTAGGGCATCCGAATTAAGGTTCGTACAGATGAAATCCAAAGAAATTCATTAAAGTTTCTCGAACCGAAAAATATATCCTAAAAGATTCCTTTTTGCTATTCGAAGGAAGATAAAAATGAATCTAAACGAATATCTTTCCTAAAACAAACTATATGTATATCAAAATTTTATCGACTATTTGTACAGCTCAACTATTTTTTTTATGGCTGGAGATACACTTTAGACCAGTGGTTCTTACCGTTTTAATGCTGCTCCCGTATCTCAAAAATCAAGAAACGAAATTAATTTTTTACAATTAAGTTGTAAGTTGTAAGAGAAGCAAAGGAAGATGTTTATATATAATTCATTCATTAGTTTTCTTACAATATTTAATTATACAATATAAATAATTGTTAAAAAAATAAGTATAGTTTCATTGCAGAAGAAGGCTCCTCTTGGGCCGAAACCGGTACAATGTATGTTTTTGAATGTAAATAGTTTTTTAGTAAATTTTTTAGTAAATGTGTTTTAAATTTTAAACAGATGCATGAGCTTTTAACTCAATGACTTTTAAAATAAGTACAGTGTTTGCTAATTGATGAAAGAAAATAGTTGTTCTGGTCTGTTGCATTGTTTCCTTATTCTTCCTCTAAAAAAAATTCAAAACAGTGGATCTAGAAGTTCAAGGGAACTGGAAGAGACGGATTCAGTCTCAGTTAGGACGGGGAATTTTTTTTCCCTGTTATTGATCCACCAGATGGATCCCAGGTTCACACAGCCCCTACACAGGTGTTAAATAGGCTCCTTGCCTGGGTTAAAGGCGGATAGCAACGGGCTGTGTCGCATAACTAAAGTCTTCTAATGAACACAGGAGCCCTGCGTTGTTCATCTTCTCTTGAGCATATAGACCTAATAATATATCTTTTACCTTTTTAAAATACTAAACACGCTGTGTCATTCAATCCCCTCAGGAAAACATTAACTCCAAGTAAAAAGCTTGACTTCAAGTCAAAATATGTTGACAAAAACAAATTCTGTAAAATGCTTCTAAATTAAGATCTTTTAGTATTTACAACGAGCGATCCAATCTAAAAATCGCAACAAAAGCGAACAGCTGTTAAAAACTTACAGTTTCGAACACCAGATTTCATATATTTTTAACAGCTTTTTCCTGGACAACTCTACATGTAAAAGTATTCACTTATTGCCATCATCCGAATATTCTAATGATTCTCCCAGTGTGTTTTGAAGAAACTAATTTTCACCAGACACACCTGCTTTCACAGCTAAATGTCACTTTCCATCGAATAGCGTGCAATTGCAATTAGGCACCGCTACTGACATGGATACAGGTAAGTTGAATGACAGAAGAATGTTCGATCAACATCACTGAGGTTATCGTCCCACACCAGTGCCTGAACTGGTCACTGTTATGCAAATGAAAATAAAGTCACGAAAAGATAGTTTTTTTTTTTTGTGTGTGTGTGTGTGTGTGGTTTTTTTTTTACCATTATTCTAGTATATTGCATAAAAAAATACGCAATAATAAAGCATTTTTCTCAACGAAAGATGTATTACCAATCGGAGCTAAATTTATCAATTTTTTTTTAATATTTACATAACACTGAGAAGATACACATATTTTAGTCTAATATTTAATGTAACATCTTTTGTTAAACCTTTAAGAAAAGAAAAAAAAAGGCTTAGTAAATTGTACATATAAATTGTAATAGGAGAGCTGTTATTATTATTGTTATTATGTTCATATACTTGGTTTTCCCCAGCAAAGACAACGTGGCAGGTCAAGGACTAAAGCATATGCTGCAAAGTGTAAAAAAGTGTGAAAGGGAGGGTGAAGTGAGAGGGGGTGAAGGATGTTAGGAATGTGTGGTTGTGTCCATGAATTTTCTAATTATGCGTGTTGTGTTGAGTACCACAGCCTTCTGGAGTTGTGCATAAGTGTTTTTGTGAAGTCCTAGTGTGCTGAGGCTGTGGTGCAATGTGTGAGGCACCAGACCAGTAGCGGACAGGACGATGGGTACAACAAGTACTCGGTCCTGCCTCCACTGTTTCTGGAGCTCGTGTGCTAGGTCTGTGTATTTACTGATCTTGTCTGCGTGAGTTTTCTGCATGTTCTTGCTGATAGGCACTGCAATATCAATGAGATAGGTCTGTTTGTTGACCTTATCAACAAGTGTGATGTCTGGTCTGTTGTGATGTATAGTTTTGTCTGTGTGAATGGGACGGTCCCAGTACAGCTTATGTGAGGATGACTCTAATACGCTTTGTGGTGTATACTTGTAGTACGGTACTGTGTTCTTAATAAGTGAGTGTTTGTGTGCTCGCTGTTGATGAACGATCGACGCTACCTGATTGCGTAGGTGGAGGTAGTCTGTTTGGGAGAGAATGACACAGCGTGATATTATGTGGTCGATCGTCTCATGTGTAGTGTGGCACTATTATTATTATTGTTGTTGTTGTTATTTGCTCAGTTTTTCACTGGTGGTTTCGGTATGACCTCTCATTGACTTTTCTTTCTCAAGACGAATGTCATACAGTTTTATGTAGCTGTTGTTACTATTAATACATACAGCAGAGTAACTGAAGCTAAGCATGTGTTATTTTACTGTTAGGTGCTTTTAAGAAAGCGTTGATTTATTGTGCAAGTATTAACGATGACTATCTTTTTGTAACTTTAAATGAATATTTTTTGCTTGTTGACCCAGTTCGTCTATGCTTTTATTCAGTGTATGTCTCCAGTTGATGAATAATAATAGGTGTTATTTTTACTTTATTCTGATGCCATATTTCTTTGATTTCTTCGAAGAGTTGTAAATACATTTGATTTTTTTTCGGAATGCCTTTTTATCTATGTTGGGAGCTCAAGGTTTATTTATGCGCGTTTTCTTGTTGTATTATAAGGATATATTTCTGAAGAAGGTGTAATTTTAAACTCTACATCAAAAGAACTTTGATTGTTTTCTTAGTTGTTGTATTTTTTATTGCAGTGAAATTTCAATTTCTTACGAAATCGTTTACATCTAAATTAACAATTAAATGAAGCCCAAATTTATTTTTACTTTTAAGTAGCTAGTTTCTTAAAGTTTTTCATCTCTCTTCATCACAACTCCATGAGTTTATGGCAGCAGTCCTGAAAAGCCCAACTCTTGTCCCGATCCCTAGTTTTACAACCGGAATAACATTCCAAAGCCCTTTTAATTAAGAGCAGACCACTTCTTTACAAAAGCTTTCAACGCTAACTCTTCACTAATTAGAAAGAACCACGCTTACTAACCTATTATTCGTGTAATTTAGCAACACAATTTTGATGAAATATTTTTAAAATGAAATGCAAAAAGAAGACTGAAAACTCACTCCAGTTCTAAACTAGTCCTCAATTTAGATGAACAAAGCCAATTGAAAGAACATTCTTTTAGTATTTAGTAACAGTAAAATTGTCCATGCAAGTAACAGTAAAATTGTCTTTTTTTCCATCATGTTTCCTTTGCATCGTAGGTAATTTCTTATTTTCTATTTACTATTTTTTTATGTTGTTCTTATTAATGTGGGTTTCCAAGTTTGTCTTTATTTTTTGTAGCATTTATTTACTAAAAAGTAGCATCAAAGTATGTAATCATAAGAACTCAAAGGAAATATTAGCTTCAAATTTTTCTGAGTTCTTACGATGCTTAATTTTTTGTGAATTATTTATTTTCATTAATTTTATTTATTTTGTTTGTTTATTGTTATTATTTTCCGTTTTTTTTGTTTTAATTAATTTGAAGATTATAGAATTTAAATTTTACTTTTGGTTGTGTAATCTTCTTGTAATCTTCTTTATCTCACAATTAACACTTAAACCAAACTTAAACCAAATGAATTTTACTAAGAATGAATTTCTTAATCCTAGATCAGGAGTCAGCGAACTGTTTGCTAGGAAGAGTAATTACTTCTTAAGTTTCAACAAAATCAGTTACCCTGAATCTCCTCTAAAGAGTCAAAAATTAAAATACAGTTCACAAAAGCCCTTATACGAGGTGGTTCAAAAAAAAAAGTTTACAATTTCTAAAATTAAATTTATTTGCCATAATGCTGCCGGTTGCTAAATATCCGCTAGAGGGCTGTCCTGTTTAGTGCACCGTGGACTTTGTCATGTGTGTCATTGGAGATGCGCGCTATCATTTTAAAATATGATCCGCTTGGATAAGTGTCTCCTATTGAAGTTCGTGCAGTTATACGCTGGCCACACAATCAGCAGCTGAGATTCATCGAAAGCTTATTGAGATGTACAGAGACGATGGGATGCCAAGGCAAAAAATTGTGAAACGGTGCGTTTAAAGACAGTAGGGAAACTGTCAGTAATGCAAGCTCCATACAATCCGGATTTGTCACCCAGTGATTTTCATCTGTTATTAATAAGGCACAGGCAATGAAGAAATCCAGAAAAAATGTAAAAATGTGGCTACAACAGCAAGGCCCTGACTTTTATGCGGCTGGGATGGATATATTGATCAAACTTGTAACAAATGTATCAATCGTCAAGATGACTTTGTAGAAAAAATAGTGTTTCTCTGCCACTTTAAGGACACCATCGTATTTTCTTTATCGTAAAAGTAAAGATCAGCGGGAGCCACAGATCGTCCTTCAGAGAAGCCGCATATCGCTCGGAAATCCTAGACGAGCACTTTTAATAATGTATAATTTTAATACAGAAAGGTCAAATAGCTGACAGTAGCTACATTAACAGTAGTGCATTTAACTAAACGCTCTTTCAAAACTAATGATTTCATCCAAATCTAGTTTTGCAGATTCTCAATGGCTTCCACAACATTCATTTCCGGATTAATGGGATTACTTCTTTAAAACGAATAAAACTCTGTCGAGAACAGCTCAATCCTTTAGTTAATGACAATGATTTGGGGCTTTGATCTTTGTTTGTGGTTACTTCCGCCTAAGGACATCTAACATCTTAATTTGCAGTTTCAAAGGATTCCAGAACAGATTGAAGACTCATTAGCTCATGAGTTTCACTTGAACAGACCTTAATTTGGTTCTTGATATTCTTGGGAAGAAAAAATCAACTCAAAAGAGTGCTGCTGTCAATTGCATAATGACTTCCTTTTCGGGATCATCAAAAAAAAAAGAGGAAGAAGTTAAATCCACAAATTGAATGCTAAGTGATTCACATAAATCTAAAGAACAAATTTGAAGAATTTAGCTTTGAAATTGTGGTCTTTGTCTGTAGTTGTCCTTTATTAAACGCTGTTCGTCAGTCGTAAAAGTCCGTGAAAACAGTTTACAGTACCTTAGGGAAAGTCATCGTTCATCGTGTGTTTGTGGACATACGTTCTGTGTCAACAATTCGCAGATATTATTCACAAGTTAGAAATATAAACAAAAACTTTTATGACAGAGTTTTTCGATAATTTTCTTTCAGTAGTTTTTAATATATTAATTTTTGTTTAATATTAGTTTTATTAGTTTTATTAATAATCAAAGAAAGTAAGGAAAACAAAAAAAACGGAAGCAAACCCTAATATAGGAACTTACTTCAATTCGAGATCTCAATTAGCTGTAGATATTCACGAAGTGGTTTAAAAATTATACAAAGCAACAATATCACAAATTTTACAATCGATTCAAATCCTCTGCTTTTCAATTTGGCTTTGCTAAAAACTTATTAAATTAATAAATACTTATTCAAATTCGATTAAATCTGATTAATCTTAACAAATTAATATACTGTTTTTACAAACTTACAAGTCTTCAAGAAGTTCTATTCAATAGTTCAAACGTTTTTGGAATAGACTAAACTTACTGATTTTATGAACTTAATTATTTTTTTTGTGGGCCCAGTACCCAGTGGTAAATTCGTTTGAAGCGGATCAGAGGAGGCTTGTTCGATCCTCGAGCTCGGCGGATGTCGGGGGTTATTTTTCCACTCTTAAGTCTCTTCCAAGGGTTCTAGGGTCCACCAGCCCTCTGTAGAATGTTTATCGGGTTTCATTCCCGAGGTGCAGGCGGGCGAGCGTTGGTCTGACCACCCGACCTCATCTCAGTCCTGGGTCAATGAAACGTTCGGAGCCTTACGTCCAGCGCCCCAAGGGTCATCGTGGGCTTCCTTGGGATACCTAACGATCTACCTAATTGTTCTTGAGAAAATAAGTGAACAGTGATCAGCGCATTTTAGCCAACCAAAAAAACAAGAGAAAGAGAAAGAGAAAGAGAGACAATAATACTGTCAATTTTATTCGGATATTAAAGTTTACGGAGCCACAACTCATCCCTCAAAGAGCTACATGCATCTCAGAAACTGCTTGTTGCTGATCCCTGAATTAACAGGAGTAGAAGTCGCCAGTCCTAAGTTACCGAATTGATTGCGATTTTGTTTTGGGAAATCTACAAACAAAATAAGAAGATTCATTTTTGATTTTTTGTTCCATAAGCCCTTATTTCAAGGAAAATGAAGAAAATAATTTTTTTTACTTTTCTGAAAGATGTTAAAATAAGAAAACCTTCAACACATGTTAATATGGCCGAAATGTTTAATATGATGAAACAGAAAGAAACACAGTGGTAAAGTGATAAGTTTGAAACCAGTAACGCCTAGTGGTTTTATTTATTTATTTATTTATTTATTTATTTACTAGCCAGGTACCGTGGCTTCGCTCCGGAACTCTTTCATACACAGCATAAAAAAAAACTTCATTTATTTAGGAAATGAATATCGAGATCGGAAAATATACTAGTTCCCAGCCCGTTGTGGCCTTCTCCGGATAACTCAGATGTATTACGGGTTGGCGCTACCCATATATATATCGATAAAGCAACTTTAAAGCGAAAACAAACTCTTTATTCCCTATCCCGTGGAAGTGCGTGACTTCGAACACTGAGAGTCGCAAGAAAATGTGCTTAGAATATAAATCGCTCATGCCAAAAACAGTGGTATGAGTCATTCCCATGCAAAACTGCACTTCTTACCTCGAGAGACATTTGAATGATCACCTATTAAAGGTCCAAGAAAGGAACTTTGGTAATGCGAAGAAACGAAATATCGACGTAATAGGACCAAAAACACACATATTTCAATGTCGTATTGCTATATTTCCCTCTGGTTAAAATAATTATGCAGGTATACTATTCACACAACCGATTAGTACGTGTTAGTGCAGGTACAACATGACACCGTCGGATGGCGCTAACAGACAACAGCTGAGGTTTGCATGGGAATGACTCACACCACTGTTTTAGGGATGAGCAATTTATATTCTAAGCACATTTTCGTCCGGTTCTTAGCGTTCGAGGTCAAGCAGTTCCCTTGTGAGGAAAAAACCCCCATCCTTGCTTATAGGAGGACTGTGTAATCCCTAGAGCCCATCAGCAGAAACATTTTCACTTAATTATTATTATTATTATTATAATACATTCTTGCGAACAGACCCTAAGGATCACCCAGCCCTCCTGCAATATCTAATTCATATTTTAAATGATTCCAGCATCTACAACAAAACAAATAAAATATAAATAAATAAATAAATAAAAAAATAAATAAATAAATAAAAAAATAAATAAATAAATAAATAAATAAATAAATAAATAAATTCGATCTTCAATATTTAAAAAAAAATAGACTTCAGTGGATTTAAACTTAACGCCTGAAGCACTGTAAAGTTTTTTTTCGTTGTTTAAACCCTTTAGACACTATTATACTGTTTGAGGAAAATCTTATTTTAGATCTTTTTTGATAGTTAAAACTCTTTGCTAGGCCATTTTCTCGAAAGTTAACTATGGAGTAGAAACCTGAGACAAGGTAGTCTTGTTTTGTCTTGAGATTTAGCAGAAAACTCCCAACCAATTCCGCAACATCGATCTGTAAGTGAAAGCATTACGCCTCCTTGTAAGTGAAAACATTTTATTAGTAGAAAAGCTGCTATTCTCCTGCCTTTTGTAAGGACTGCATAAGCTACTACAGCAGAGAAGAAGTGGTCTACAACTATAATCAAGTTTCGTTTTGAAGTGCATTGTTTGCATTACAAGTTAGATGAACGTGTCACTCTATCGGAATGAAAACATTGCTTCAAGCATCAAGAACTCTGATTTCTTCAACAAGTCTGATTCTCTCAAGACCGAGATATAGACAAATTTCCCCTGAACGGAGGAAAACCCTCGCGGTTTTATTGTGATCGATAAATGCAACGTTTGGACCGAATCGCGAAATTTCCTCCCAAAAAAATGTAATAAAAATGCAACAGGGAAATGGAAAGTCCAGGGATCTTAGATCGATGGCGATACAACACACCCCCTACTGTGTTTAACGAGGTAATTTCGTGACGATAGGAAGTGAAAGACACAACACAAACAATTCATTGTTTGCACTTAGCATATTATAGCCAAGATTGTCGCATTTTTATGGCGTCAGAAGTAAATCAAGTGAAGATTTCGAGGGAAGAAACGGAACCAATTGTGAGGAAAAAGAAACAAGACCAAAATGAATGGTTGTGTGAAAAGCTCTGTTGACACGCGGAATTTGCAATCTGCGTCTCGAATTCCGAAGGTTCTGTTGATGGAACACTCTGGTGCGACCGAAGTCGTCGATGGAACTGTGAAACCTTTCAAATTACCAAGGAAACTTTTCTGGAAGAATCTCTTTCGCACTTCAACGAAGCAAGCAACTAAAATATTAACACTGAAATGTTAACGCAATTCAGCAAATATTCCATTTATATAAAAGATAA